>JACJUM010003212.1:5957510-6015603 GCA_020976665.1 Heortia vitessoides | reverse complement strand
TCCGTTGCAAAGCGACACACTGCGATTGATACCACGTCCGCTCAGCGCAGCAATTATGGGCATAATTTCCTGCATCTTGGGGAGGCATGTATTCCGCAGTGGACTGTGGCTGATATGATGATGATGAAGATGACAACACAAAATTGACGTTATGATGGGAATATCTACACAAATCTATATATCTAATAAATAGTATATATAATAATAGTATATGGAAATGTGAAACCAAGACACAACCTATCACCACTTAATAGTAACCAGATCTCTTATGACATCTGATACAAAGGTCTTCTGTACCTGTGATTTCGCATAACTAAATTTGTTTTTGTGAATCATTACAGATACAATTTAAGCCTTATGCATGTTGAAACTAAGCTTAGATTTAATTTACACGCCCAATTACGACCAGTCGGTAACAAATATATATTTTATTTTAAAGACCTCAAGATGACACCGCTCTCGTTTATTCTTTTCGAACCGGTTCTGAAGCATTTAGTAATGGTTCAACACTTAATTGTCTAATTTTGTAGACTAGTTCAAACCGGATTTTTTATTGGAACTTATTAATTGATGTTTGTTAGCCAAATAGATTGGACAATTTCATATTTATAAACTAGCCTCGGATTGTTTACGGAATTCATAATATAGCCTATGTTATGCTGATAAGTTGTAGCTTTCTAATGGTGATTTTTTAAATCGGTTGTTTAATATCTTTTGAGTTAAATGTTACTTAATAAATCATCGAATATTCCCAAAATTTTTTAACATACCTCCCATCAAATATCGTTATATTTTAGCAAATCGTCTACTAGCGACATGTCCCGACTTCGCGCGGATGCAATGAGGATAAAAAAAGGGTTGTGGTGGGCTACTTCTAAGTGATGGACATACACTTGCACACAGTTAACACATGTGCATTGATTTTTGGTATAGAGGTACATTATTTTGATCTATCTAGTCGGGTCCAGCAGCGTTTGTAATGTAATTGCAAAAAAAAAAAATTATTTATGACATCACATTGGAGGAAACTTTAAATTTATCACTGTCTCTCTACTATATTATGCATGTATTATACATATCAACCTTTCGCTTGAATTACTATATCTTTGAAAAAATCCTCATCAAAATCCGTTGCGTAATTTAAAGATCTAAATACGTAGGGACAGACATACAGCGAAAAGCGACTTGGTTTTATAATATGAAGTGATATGCAAACACTTAACATCTATTGTAGTGACGGGTCCAATGGCACAGATGGTAGTAATCCTATCTTGTGCACCAAGAGTCTATCTATTGTTGAAAACCGCACGAAAGTTTGTGTCGTGGTTTTTAAGTTTATCTTCAACAAGCAGACGAAGACTTTACATTAAAACTAGCTGTGCCCGCGACTTCGTCCGCGTGGAATAGTTTTTTTGGGTATCATACCTCTTTACCTTAACTTATATAAACTTTGAATGTTATGTTTACTTATATCAAAAAATAAGTTTCAAGTTTCTATAAATAGCGATACTTACATACAACTTTTCATCCCCCCTTTCGACCCATTACAACCCTTATTTCGATTTATAAAATAGCCTATGTCCTTTTCCAAGGTATAAAGATTGTCTATGCCAAATTTCATCAAAATCGGTGGAGAGGTTTAAGCGGGAAAGCGTAACAGACAGACAGACAGAGTTACTTGCAAGTACCCTCAATTATTCCTTTTAACATAGCTTCGAGCTAAAGAATGTTCTGCTAAGATCAGGGGTTGGACGTCCACTGTTGGACATAGTCCCCCCGCCCTCTCCCTCCCAGAAAGAGGAATTTTTGCCCGTAATTTGGTGGCAATCACAGTGTAGCTTTGCGACAGAAACTTCTGCTGGCCGTCCCTGTTGCGTTGGAGCTCATGGATGGATACACCGCCATCCAACGGCTCCGATTCCTCGGTAGCCTCTTTTCTTTAGTTTTCTTTACTTTTCCTTTGGTTAGTCGTAAAAAATAGTCGTAAGTTAGTTTCTGTAACACGCGCCGGGTTATAAGGTGATATTTTCTTATCTTTCAGATAATTAACTGCTAAGTACTGGTTGCATTGATATTGCGAACGAGCGAATTCATGACCACTGTTATGTTTTGCTTCTCTGTCATCCCCGGTAATAAGATTGAGATGGCAACATTGTATCAATATTCTGTACCTAAATTTGTTATGTTAATACAAACCTTATTTGTTTGGCGTTCAAAGCTAGATTGGAAGATGTTAAGAGAGTATCATTTTTGTTGGTTATGGAGAGGTTACCTTGAATCGCCAGAATGGTAGTCATAAGTCAAAATTATTTGCATAAATTAACCTCATAGGCACTTTGAAATTGTCAAAACAAACAATAATTACATTTCTCTCACCTATTCCTACCGGCAAAGAGCAGTGTTCTCATTGCTGTGTTTCGGTTTGAAGGAGACATAATATCTTTAAAGCAGAAGCTTGGCAACGCTAGTGATATCCTTGTGATGTTACAAGCATCTATAGGCTGCTAGGACGCTCCTCACTATCACGCGGAATACGCTTGTTTGTCGACCAGGTTTTAAAAAATCAGTGCGTTCAAGTTTTGTCAAAGTAAACCATATTTTCATTGTGTTAAAAGCTATATTTAAAAATATTTGTAGAGTGCCATTTTTGTTGTTTGTTGGTGAGTTATCTTGAATTACAAAAGTCAAAGTCAAAAGCCAAATCGTCAAAACAAACAATTTTTTTTTTCATTTGTAAAGATATTAATAATTATAATATTACTCAAATGACCGATGACCCCGATGACTTTACGGGGAATATAAGAGTCATTAGAACATATAGGTCATTAAGTGGGCATCTTTAAAAATATTCTGTAGCAGATGAATCTTAAAACAAAGTTCATACAGCAGGGTTATTATGCGAGTCACCAAAATAAATAAATTCACACAATATCTTATACATTGACCTAACTCCGAGGTAAGTCGGTTAAAGCATTTGTGTTACGGACATACAATAGATTAATCATTAATATAATACAAAAATACATATTTAATATGCGGACACAAATTGTTTATCCAGGGTTGGGTTCGAACCCTCGACCATTGGCGCACAAGAGATCACTACCGTCCGCGCCATCGGGCCCGTCAATATATCAGACATTCGTTTGTCATACACCAACATTAAGACTTAACACAAAACCTGTATTACATAAATACTTAACACGAACTGAAAGCATCGATTGTTCCAAGCAACCGAGTTGTTTGGACAGATGCCGATATCATCTATGTAAATATTGTATATTATAGAAAACCTGTTTTATTCATCTATACGCGCTTGATATATAAACTAGTTCATAGGAGTATTGTATAAACAATAGTTACATTTGAGGTATAGATAAGATCTCGGTAGCACAAAGGTAGTGCATTCCTTCGGTATGGAAAAGATACAGGTTCGAGTCTCGCCTCACACCTGAGACCAGTTTCATTTCTTTTTTTAGTAAATATCTTATTGAAAATAATGTCTTAAATATGTTGGTCTTATGTGTAAAGCCGTAAGAACCAAGTGTATCCATCCGAAACAAATCAATAGGCGGGCGGGGATGGGCGTTAGCATCCCCGTCGCGAAAGCTGCTCTCTGCGGTTACCAACACGCTTGCCCAACGTGGCAATTATAGGTAAACATTCCCCCCTTTCTTGGGGAGGCCTATGTCCAGCAGTGGACTTCCAATGGCTGGTATGTTATGATGATGATTTCCACTAATGAAAAACATTAAAATCGGTTCAGCAGTTTAAATGTTCATCCCGGACAAACACCGTGGTACATAATTGTTTTATATTTAAAAAGATAATATCATCATATCATATATATTTAAAAGGACAGTTGTCGTTTTTTAAAATGTAAATATTGTACGTGAAAGGAAAGATGTCCGAGCGATATGTTTCGTATAATAGAAGAGGACGCAGCGTTGCAACTATTGTTCTGAATAATAGAGTTGTTTGGACAGATGCTCGTAGTTTTTGTAAATATTTTTTAAAAAAAAACCGGTTTGTTACATCCACGCGCATTTGATATGAAATATCAACTAATAGAGACAGCGTTATCTATAAAAAATAAGATTTGAATAAGAGCGCGACCCACCCCGGCTTCGCACTGGTACATTGAGGATAATAATTGGTTATTGTGGGTTATTCCTAAGATATAGACATATGCCACTGCGGTTTTTTTTGTAGACCTTTTTATGGTGTACAATACTGTAGTACATTATTTTGATCTATTTCGTCGTGTTCAGTCAGCGTTTGCGAAGTAAGTGCAAAAGAAATGTTTATTTACGACATCACATTAGAAAACTTTAAAATTATCAGTATTTTTCTCTTATAATATGCATGTATTATACATATAATCCTACTGAATCCTATTCAATCATCTATTTAAAATCGCATCCACATAAGAATCCGTTGCGTAGTTATAAGGATGTAAACACACATAAGGACAGACAGACACCGGGAAATGAATTTATTTTATACTATTTAGTGATACGGGTTGGTTGGCGTAGATGGTAGTAATGCTATTTTGTGCACTATAGGTTGTGGGTTCGATACCCATTAAGACAAATATAATGATATATGGAGGAGTCAATTAAAAATTACGGAATTATTTTGAGTTAACTATTAAAACGGATTCCAAAAGTCAGAAATCAACAGCATCAGCAGTCAATTGCCCTCTTCGGGGGAGGTATGCGTTCATCGCGTCTCCCTTGTCGACGTCCGGGCACGCCTCCCTCGTTTTGCATCCGATGGCGGCGCATTCCACACGTAGCAGTACTTTGATATGATCTGCTATAGATTTCTCCCTGACCAAGAAAATACCTCTTCTATAGATTTCACGCAGATCGATCTGCCCCCTCCCCTCCATTTTCTACTCCCCGGTACCATTGCCTGTAGATGGCGGTATATTCATTTGAAACAGCGTAGCTCAAATGCACAGAACGCAACTGCCTCTACAAAATGGCACGATTGCCTCAATTGGCTACGCTCTGAGGTTCCCATAACGCTTGCCCATCGTGTACCTAAGATAGTCTAGTGCCCGCCCCAGGATGTTAAGCTACTGAATCGAATAATTATACATTTAGTGTCGTCTGCGTAAGTGAGTCATGTGCCCGCCATCTTGAAAATTAACCCTAGATACGCCAATACCAGAGCGGCTATTAAGGGGAGGGCCTTATCTTGGGGAGGTTGAAGTTCCACAGTGGACGCCAACTGCTGATACAATAACGCCTTTGCTAATTTCTTTTGAGTTGTTACGCAATAACCATTGTCAAATCTGCAAGCTAATAAGCTGACGATATTCTTTATATTATGAAATCAACAAATAAGCTATAGACGCTCGTGTCATTACAAAGATATCACTAGCGCGTCGCCAACTTTGTGAACTGAAGATACAATATCACATTTACCCAGCAATTTTACTACCTCTCTCACTCTTCAAAAAGGAACACAGCAATGTGAATACTGCTATTTGGCGGTAGAAATAGGTAAGAGGGAAGTACCAATGCAGACGACTATTGTGACAGGTCTCCCTCTAGTACTTTGTACTCGTCCATGATATTCGTGCAACCTTGGCTCGGAACACGCCTCTTCACCTCGTATTTTCAGCGAAGTTTATTAGTACAACTTGTGACGTCACATATTTGTATTCCAGTTAACGATGTTATGTCGCAGACGTCCACACTATATTTAGGTGTACACTTAAACTTCAAAAATATATTTATTCAAGCAGGTCGATTACAAGTACGTTGTAATCGTCAAAAATTTTATCGTTATCATTACTGCCATTGGAAGTCTACTGCTTACAGGCCCCCCAATATAGGGGTAATCTTGCTTGTAATTACCGCACTAGGCAAGCGTGTTGGTATTAGAACACAGTTTTCGAAATGGAGATGCTGCTGCCCATTCCTACCCTGTGCATTTAAGTTACACTTGTTTCGCATGGCTATACCGCCATCTGTCCAGCTCCAGAACCGAAAATTGCTACTAAGGTTCCACTACATTAGTAGCAATTTTCACGTTGCCGGGTTCAAATCGGAAGAATGAGAAGCAGTAAATTACTGGATAATGGTACACAATATCTCCAAGTCACAAAGTTGGCAATGCTATATCCTTTTGATATTACGAGCGCCTATAGGCTGCAGAGTCGCTTACTATCACGCGGGATGTATGTATGCTTGTTTGTTGACCTGATCTTATAAAAAATGTCACTCTGCATTAATCGATCTGACACACTGATCAGCTTGCGATACTTTACGAAAAACGTCCTCCTACGGTTGAGTATTGAAGCAAAAATGAATTTCCGATATCACCTGACTGACTGACAATTCCAGTGTTACTGAGAAAAGAGACTAGGCCGCTCGTTTATAAGCTACCCTTTGCTTGAGTACTCCTTGCTTGTTGTAGCCACGATCAAAAGGAAGTTTTTTTTTGAAAGCGGAGTAGGTGTGGTACCGTGGGATAGGTAATCACTTCCCTTTGTACCACATGTCATAAGAGCGTGATAAGCCTGGGTAGGGAGAGAAGAAACAGTCAGCCATATCATCATGGACGGTCCTTAGGTGATATCGTGTATCCCAGGTCGCTTTAGGCGACCGGCGGCTTCAAGAGTTTGCTGGTGCTTCTTGGAAGAACTGGGCTGTCCAGCTTAATGGCCAACAGTACAGATAAACGCAAAAAAGTATCGAAGTTACTGGAACCGACAGATGGCAGTGCATCGATACGAAACAGCATATCTTAATTGTTGTTGTCCAGTACTGCAATAGATATCACTATTTCTTGGGGTGTCCCGTGTCCAATAGTGGACGTCCAACGGCTTATTATACATTTTTAGAATCACATGAGTATAGCGTCATTTATTTACGCACAACTGGAAACTGTACGTCACCCATGATAAGTTATGATTATATAATCGTAATGTATTTTTTCTGCATTTTCTGTATAATGTTAGTTCTTGTCTCAACTAAGTTCACATATTTATAGGAACTATATATATATATATATAACTAGCTGGTTCGCAACTTCGTCTGCTTGGAACAGTTTTTGGGTACCATACCTCTTTACCTTAACTTATATAAATTTTGAATGACATGTTTATTTATACAGAATCAATGGCCTGAAAAATTTGTTTCAAGTTTCTAGCTTTACATCCCCCTTTTCAACCCCTTACAACCCTTATTTCGAATAAAAAAAGGCCTATGTCGTTTCTCAGGGTCTGCGATTGCCAACACGCTGGTCCAGCGCAGCAATTATGGACAAAATTCCTCCTTGCAGAGACCTATGTCCAGCAGTAGACAAATATCCAAGAATAATACTTCAATTTATTCAAGTTCACTAAGACTTTATACATATTTTACTCATATAAAGTAATACCTGTCTTTATAAGAGTAAATTTTTTTTCTTGCATTATAGTTATACATACATATATATGTATTTAAGTTATATTTGTATTTCCTCTGTTATCTGATATCCGTAACAAAAGTAATTTAAGCTGCTTAGCTCGGAATCTTCGAGTTTAAGATGTTAAGAGATTTTTTTTATTTATTATTTTTATTTTTCTAACTAACGACGTCGACTTGAGCCGAGGTCCGGCCTCTGAGGCGCCCTCGAGTGGTAGCCCTTGGTCTAGCTCCGACTTCGCGAACTGGTCAGTCTAAAAGAAGAATACCTTCTGTATTTTTGTAATTGTGGAGTGCCCTCGCTGGCATTGTGTGAGGTGTGAAAATGAAGGTGCTTTTTCGTGGCGATTAAATTATTTAAAAGAAAACCGCATTGCACGCAGTTCAGTACCTTTGTTATAAATGTAGGGTAAAGCTGTACCCGCATATATTATCGTTTGATGGGTCATTGGTGAATAACGTAAACAAAACGTTTTATAACTTGAATAAGGGTTGTTAAAATTTAGTATCGTTCGTAACGGATCTCACATAAATTCAAACACAAACTCAATATATTTTATTATGTATTTTCAGAGGCACTTTTAATTCGTCAAAATCAACAATTTTCTTCATGACCTTAATGACCGGAGACCCTTATGACTTAATAATGATGTAGAGTTCACTTGAACAAATGACGCTGGTCTTCTTATAACTGCTTACGTCAAATCTTTTACGCTTGCGTCCGGGGAAAAGAAGCCGGTGGGAAAACCACGTTCAAACATTGACTCTGTTACATGTTGTAGACGCGCGTGTAATCTTTCAGTATATACGTTTTAAGGCATCAATGTAAACATCACGAATAAGTGACGCGAGCGCAAATACAGTTCCAAGTGATAACCAACTGAAACTCTGAATGTATTGCCAAAAGATGAGAAGAAAGTGCGGTCCTAGAGTGATAAAGTTCAACTGGACCATCTCGAAACTCTCCCACATATGGACGTTCAGACTTATCAGTGTTTTCTGACAGTGGCTCTATTTAAGGAAAAATTGGAACAGCGCCATCTATCGGCCATCGTTTCGAACCTTTTCGTTATTGATAAAATGACTGAACTTAACAAAAGTTGAAACCAAACATCTTTGATATTATCGGAACATTTTCAAAGCAGTAATAACTATAGCTAATGAAAGCTGCTGTTTGGAAACGCAACACAAATTGTTTTGTAAGAATCCATGCTTGATTCCTAACATCGCCATCTGTTATCGGAATTGCGAACTACGTGGTTACTGAATTCAAGATGGTGGAAGACACGTCGAATACCAATCAGCCGACGGATCGGGTGTCCGCGGCTGCAGTCCTTCAGTTTGCGGCGAGGGAAGCGCGGGAGGGGCGTAGGTTTGCAGAGTTTGGAGCACACGCTTTTGCTAGCATCAACTATAACGCATATGGTATACAAGCATTTTTATTTCATAAGAACTGTAAAATGCTTTCGTCATATTGTAAACACCGTAATTTTTTGTTTTTATAATCTAACTAGTGAGATTGAAATCTGACAGTTTCTTACAATATGTCGTTTTTTTTTAATCTTACCGTCCTAAACATTTCCATTGTGAAGTGAAAGTTTTAAAACAATAAGTAGCAGACAGTTTACAATTTAGCGAAAATTTACAATCTCGCTAGTTGGTTTGTAAACCAACGATGTTCATAAAGCTTCATATGTACCTATTAAAAACCTCAACGTTATTTATTTGTGTAGATATAATAACTTTTAGTAGGTTACAATATTAAGTATATAAAAACAACAGATTCCGTGACATGTGACCCTTAATAAAAATAAGACTTCGCTCCGTGTTATCAACAAGTTTGTGTTAAATCATCTCAAAAATTGAAACAGCTATATTAAAATCCTTACCGACGATACTGACTCGTTCAAGTCGACCTATAACGCAGCTATTTTCCCATGAATACGTCATTAAATGTGCTTCCATCGTCGAATCTGCCGTAAGACATCCACATCTGGACATTTGCTTGGAGTAGAACTCATACAAAGTTTATCTGCATTGGTACCAACTTTCATCTATTTCTCAAACCTTAGCCTCTCTCAGGATTCGGCAGGATTGTAAAGCATAGACAAACTTGCGCAGGCGCAATACATAATAGAATATCTCATCATTACAGATACAGGTAGTCCACTGCTGTACATAGGCCTCCCCAAGAAAGGAGGAATTTTGCGCCTAATTGCCGCGCTTGGCAAGCATGTTGACAATCGCAAAGCGCAGCTTTTGCGACGAGGATGCTTCTGCCCATCCCTGTGCATTTGAAATACACAGTCACAGATGGATATACCGCCATCTGTCGGTTCTCAAACTTTAGTCGCCTCTTACGACTCATTATGCACTGGGAGGTACTATTCTACTCAGCCAGTACCCCACCCCACGGCCAAAATTTAATAGGGAGAAGAAGTAAATATAAATTTAATTCTTTAATATAATTTTTAATTATTGCACATCTACACAATGTACTAGTGCAAAATAAACTTTTATTGTCTATATAGCCTTTAGTAATTACATTCTCTTTTGTCTTATGGAATGTCCAAATTTTGCTGGTAACGATATGTAAAATTAGTACTTAAAAATTAACTACCAGCCCACTTGTTTTCTTAAAATGCATTGAGCGTAACACAAAATAGTCTTAAAACGCGGTTTATTTAACATTTTACATAATTAGATCGACAAAGTTAGCGACATTGGCCGGCGGATTAGTAAGTTGAATTAGCAGTGGGCAGGACATTTGGTACGCAGAACCGATAGCCTATGCAGTTGTAAGGTTCTGGAATGGAGACCACGTACCGGCAATACAGCATAGGGCAGACGATCTGACTAAAACCGTAGGATCGCGCTAGACACAGGCCGCATACAATCAGTCCTATTGGAAATTTCTTGGGGAGGCCTATGTCCAGCAGTGGACGTCTTGTGGCTGATATGATGATGAGGTACCAATGCAGGGAAACTTCTGTATGATGTCTGAACGGTAGAACTTAACTAAAAAAGGTTAAATAGCGTTTCAAAGCCGTTAAAACAAGTTATGAGTAGTAAACGTGTAATTGTTAGAAAATATTAAAATAGTTTAAGGCATCTGCTCATAATTTCTGTCGTTTGTCTGGCGATAATAAAAAAGCACCGAGATCGTATCACTGTTTACACATGTTTATGTCTACGACTCAAAGTGCACCACTTGGGTGCTCCATACAAAAGTAATAAATAACTAAATAAATCCAGATCATTATATTGAAAGTTCAAGGGGCAGAGATAGCGTTAGTTGCGACCTTAATAGTCTGCACCATTTGGAGGGATTCGTTCTAATTTACTGACTTGAGAATGTTGCTAAGCGGAAAGCTATTCTGGACGCGAAATCTGTGTTGAATTTAAGTCTTGTGAATTAATGGACGATTTTGGGGGGTAGTTTGAAAAATCGGGAAAATACGTCACTATGTTAGATTTGTGGGTGTGAATCATTTGATTTTGAACTCGAGAAGTGTATAAGTAGCCACTAAAGAGTACCACGTCTTAGATCCACCGTCTGATCAGGTCTACTATACTAAATTGTTGCATTAAAATCCAAACAGCACGTCGCTAATTCTTTAATTCATCTGGCAGTTCTGAATTACTAACTATCCAAGCACTGGCCTAGCTTATGGGTCAATAAGTGTCAAGGATCCCAGGGAGACCTACCAGTTCAATGTGAGGATTGATGGGTTCTCAGGACTGCAAATGCAGACGGAACATGAACGTCTGTTATGCCATGAGCTCTTGAATATTACATACACATTACCTAGTAATGCCTCTTTAACAATTCAAATTGGAACACTATTGCTAAGCAGTAGCGCTTAATCTAGCTTGGCAACAGGAATAAATAAGATTCTTTTTAGGACGTCTTTCTTACTACTGAAGAACAATAGAATAGTAACTGCATTAGATGTCGGAAAATGCGACTGAGATATTAGGACCCTACTTCATGGTGTCCATGCAAGACTCTGCAGCATTCTGGTGGCTAAGCTACACTCTGCTATTACCTCAATGCTTATCCATCTTGCTAGCAAAGATCAAACAGCTGATCTCTTCCAAAAAGCAATGCACCTATAACCGTATTCTTGTGAGTACAAAGCATCCAATTAGCTGTGAGGTACCGGCAGAGTAGAATAATACTTGCCCTGCACCAGGTATCGTAGAAGGCGACTAAGGTACCAGAACCGACAGATGGCGGTATATCCATGTAAAAAATCAGCTAAAATGTACAGGGCGGGGGTGCGGAGAAGCTTCCCCGTCGCGAAAGCTGCGCTCTGCGATTGCCAACACGCTTGCCCAGCGCGGCAAATATGGGCAACATACCCCCTTTCTTGGGGAGGCCTATGTCCAACAGTGGACTTTTAATGGTTGGTATGATGATGATGAAAGCATCCAAGTGTGTCTCTAGCTGCACTGGCCAATAGGAGCTAATGATCTTTTTAATGATATACATATCGAAGCAACTCGTCAAGTCCAATCTTGGACAAACAAGCGGAGTTTATCGCGGGGTCGCATATTAATTAATGTTATAACTAAACGTTGAACTAACTTATTCTGGATCATGTTATCGGTATGTGCTCGTTTATTGCCGCCCGTTAGTTTTGTGTGGAAATTATTATGACATATCGTGTAGCCTAGAATATATGTCTGGGTTTTGTACAGTTCTGGAACCGTTCACCAACAGTCGATTGATCTTTGTACTGTCCGTAAACAACGACACGCTTCTGAACGATTGGCCAACCAAATTTATTCTAATTTCCAATACCAGCCATTGAAAGTCCACTGCACGGCATAAACCTTCCCAAGGGATGCTGCTTGTGCATTTGCCCCGTCTTGTGCATTTGAGCTGTAATGTTTTGGATGGATATACCGCCATTTGTCGGTTCTGTGACGTTAATCGCCTCTTACGACACCTGGTGCTGGGGAAGGTACTATTCTACTCTGCCTTAACCTCAGGGCAGTCTGTCGGTACCTCACAGCAGCGGCAACAAAATCTACTTGCCTACTTCATAAATTCGTGTTTTGTTACGTAGAAATCTGCAAAGCAGAGAGAAGAGAAACCAGGTGTTCTTATGTTAAGTTATCCAAAGCGCCATTACCTGGTGCATCCTTCGAAGCTGCAATCAGTGACTAAAGCTTATATTGCAGCCTCTGTGGTGTTTTCTCCCATTACCAATGCTTGTACCCAATATCTAGCCGAGTTAAGGATAACCAGTCCTCACAATCGATGGCTCACTAGGCGTGTTATTGTCCATATACCGCCATCTGTCGGTTCTAGTACCTTAGTCGCCTCTTACGAAACTTAGTGTAGTGGGAGGTACTATTCTATTCTGCCGGTATCTCACGTCACACATTTACTTAATATTTCGGAATTGTTTGGGCATGTATCATGTGGAAGAATGTAATAATTAAATAGAAACAACATTGTAGATCAGTGCTAGTATTTATCTAGCCTGTCACCTAATGGCACTAGACATATCTCGTGTCTACTTAGCTGAATCTGATCCTGGACTGATGCATACTATATATGGCTTCTGGAACCTCGCCACCTCTTTGGGGAGGACTAATGTCAACTGTATATGCCACTAAGATCATCTTTCAGAACCTTTAGTTTCTGACCCCAAATACCTGAATTCCATTTTAAATCACTTACTCTAATGATTGCCTCTCTCCAGCGGCCCTCGGAGATATGGGAGGCAGCGGCACCAGCTCATCATCCTCTCACATGTCACCGGGTTGGCAGGTCAACGACCTCGATCTAGACCTGCCAGGGGAACTGTCCATGAAGTAAGTACTCTATTTTAATGAACATTTTTGTTTTAGCCTTAATATACTAGACCGCTTACTTTGAAATCTCTCCCAAAATGGATGATAAGAGAGTTCTAAACCATGGCGTTTTATAAGTTAATTACTAAGAGAAAAGAAAAAATATCATTTCATGATCGACTGGTGATGGGGAATTATGTGGTGTACTTCCTAAAAGAGACTGATTTCACTCTCTCGCCTACCTTCCTTTGGTGGTAAAGGTGGATGAGAATGGGGTACCCGTGCAGACATTAACGGGATAGAGGGAAAATCTTTTTTTATTTAGGAGACCAGGTCGACAAACTAGCATAGTGATAATAAGCGTCTCTGTAGCTTATAGATGCTCTTAATCACAATAAAAAAATAAATAAATGTTGTAGGAAACAACATCTCATACATTGACCTGACACCGTAGTAAGTCGTTTAAAGCACTTGTGTTACCGACGCCAGACAACAGAGGAATCACAAATAATAATACTTAAATACATATATATAATACCCAGACATAGAACAAACACAAATATTATCATATAAATATTCGCCCTGAATGGGAAATGAACCCACAACCCTTGGTGCATAAAATAGGATCACTACCATCTGCGCCATCAGGCCGGTCATCATAAGAAACCGCGTTGTTCTGGTGACTTGAAGATATTATATCACATTACCCAGTTATAGCACTGCCTCTCTCACCCTTCGAACCGGAACACAGCAATGCGAACACTGCTATTAGGCGGTAGAAATAGGTGAAAGTAGGCACCAATGGAGATCACCTTTGTATGATGTCTACCTCATGTAGTAAATTAATTATTCATTGGCTCTAGTGAAAGATAGATGTTTAAATTTAACAGCCCTTGTTTCCACAGTGACGCCCTGCTGTCGCTGCCGTCGCTCGCCGGCTTCAAGCAGGAGGCCCCATCTCCCACGGGAGCGGTACTGTCTCCCCCGAGGAGGGTATGGCCACCGCGCAGGATCGATGACCGACAGGTAATTTGCTCTATTGTACTTTCCAAATCCTGACTGGTTGTTTGGTTGAACGTGATAGTTTCAGGAATTATTTGTCTCATTTGATTGATTGTTTGAGTGTTAGATAGGCTATTTATAATATGATAACCGTTAAACTTTGTTCAGAAGTTCAAGAACTATGTTTCTTAGTTCAAGTAACTCAGTCTGTCAGTGTCAGACTGGACATACCGGTGGCATTTACAAGAAACATATGAGATAAGGCACTAAGGTATTCCGGGCTAGCAACGCGGTAATGATTTTTCAGTGCTCATAGGCTGCGATAATCGTCTTCCACCAACCGGGACGCACGCTTGCTTGCATTGTGGTATAAACAAAGTGTCGGACAAGTGCCTTAAGTCAAAAGTCCTAAAGTCTTTTCTCAGCTATATAACATGGTCTTCCTCTATGGACCTCGTTAGCAAACTCAAAGTAGACCAACGATCTGTTCAGACGCCAATTCTTTTTCTTTAAGAATCTGTTAAACTAGTGTTTCGATTAAACTTCAGCATCCATTGGTCCACAGGTAACCAGCATGGTGGTAGATGGCGCTAACCGCGACGCAATGGACGAGAGCGGTTGCCAGCAATCTCCTCCGCATAGTGGCAACTTGATGATGCAGCATGGTCAGTCACTATCACTATGTACTTCCTACAATATACAGATGCTCCACCAGCAATAAAACCATAGCAGACGTACGCTTACCACTTCTGAACGTAGACTTTTTCAAGAAAGGGAATTTAGCTCATATCACCCACCCTGGGCAAGCGTGGTAGCATCATGAATGCTGCCATCCATTCCCACCCTGTTGCATTTTAGTTATCTTCTTTCGATTGTATATACCGCCATATGTGGGTTTTGGTACCTCAGGCGCCGCTTATGACACCTGGTGCACCAGGTAGTACCCGCAGCGGTACTCTGCCGGTACCCCACGGCTTTACAAAATGTACACCTTTTCCATCAGAAAAAAAGAGACTCGATTTATACAAACTCACAATCCGTAGAAATTCATCTGTCTGTCGTATCGTGAACGTTATATATAGTCTGTATTTATCTGTCAGCAGGCAGCCCGGAGAGCATGCAGTGCCAGCCGATTCCGGCGGGCGCGCTGATGCCGATCAATGGCTACCATTCGCCAGTACAGGAGAACAAGAGTAAGCAAAACTGCCACTCTAATTTATAGGTGTAAGGTTGGCTGATGCTAGAGAAAGCTGAGCGGTGACCCTTCAATATCACTCGGGTACGGAACATCTGATATAGGACATCTACGTCGTGCCAACCAACCAATTGAGTAAGAGAGGCAGTGAATTCACTAGCGTAATATTCTAAAGACTAAGTAGTTGAGGCGCTGGTGATATCCTTGTGATGACACGAGCGTGTACAGGCTACATCACTGTATGCTTGTTAGCTATCCAATAAGGATGTTCTCTTTGGTTACAGACGCTGGTCTCCTCATGTGCTCTCCGGTCAGCTCCCTGGATGGATTTCTACATTCTCCTATTCAGCAGCGCTCCGAACCCAGCTTTAAGGATGACACAAGGTTAGCTGGCCAAGATGGCAGCCATACATATTGAAAGTTCTTTCCTGTGGAAGTTATAACAAGGGCGAATATCATACGTTATTGATGTTGTGATAATCCACTCGTCCTCGTAAAGTTTGAGGATAAGTCCTGAAGATCTAGCAGGTACACCTGTTCGAAGCCTAGAGAGATAGTCTGCATGAGAATCAATCAAGGAGTAGTTCACACAGCCTCGACGTTTCGTAGTATGCGAAACGCGTTATGACGAAGGATTTAAAGAACGACGGGCCAGATGGCGCTGATGGTGTTGATCCTATCTTGTGCTCCACCGGTCGTGGGTTCGATTTTAGTAGTATTATATTTGTGATCCCTCTGATGTCCGTAACATGCGTGCTTTCAGATTATCTATGAGTCAAATTTAGGTATTTGATATTGTGTGAGTTTACGTTCTATTTATTAAAGTGTCTTATGACATAAAAATATTATTCGTTTTTACTTCCTAAACAGTACTAAGTCCCTCAATCAGATATATTTCTACCGATAAACAGCAGTGTTCGTATTGCTGTGTTCCGATTTGAAGGGTGCGAGTGGTAGTGAAATTACTGGGTAATATGACATGATGTCTTCATGTCACAAGGTTGGCACGCGCTAGTGATATTTATGTGATATTACGAGCGTGTATAGACTGCGGTAACGCTTATTATCACGGACCGTATGCTTGTTTGCCGACTTAGTAGTATAAAGATATACAATAGATAATATTTGTTCTAGATTCCAATATGTGCTGGCGGCAGCGACGTCCATCGCCACCAAACAGAATGAAGAGACTCTCACGTACCTCAATCAGGGTCAACCGTACGAGATCAAACTCAAGAAGTTGGGAGACCTCTCCCACTACAAGGGGAAAGTGCTAAAGGTATGAACGGTATTCTTTATAATCACTGCACACGCGCACGCACACTCTAACGCACACGCGCGCACACACGCACACGCACGCACGCACGCACACGCGAATACACACAGTCATACACACACGCACGCACCACTATATATATTTTTTGTTTCGTGTAATGGTTGACTGGAAGATAATGGCGCCAATTTACATACATTTTTAATATTTGTGCAAGTTCAATTAATAAATAAATATTTGCTATAATGACTCAGTCCCGCCACGTGAAATCAACAGATTAACGTTCCAAAGCACATAGGAGCTCGAGATAATTTTAGGTCACCGTTCCCATTGTCAACCGTTGCGACAGTTGCTTAACTTCAACATTGTTTCAAGAAGACGGTTTCTTATTGGATTATTCTGTTCGTACAGAGTGTCATTAAGATCTGCTTCCACGAGCGCAGGCTGCAGTACATGGAGAAGGAACAGATCGCGCAGTGGCACGCAGAGCGGCCCGGAGACCGGATCATTGAGGTGAGATCATCATCATGATCAAAGCACCAAAAGTCCAATCCTGGACATATACTATGCCACGCTGAGCAAAGCGTAGCTTCACGGCGGGAGTGCTGCTGCCTATCTCCGCCCAGCCGCGATTAAGCTAGATTTTCTCCGTGTGTCGGTTCTAGTATCTCACTGGTGTTCTTCGACATCCGGTAAAGGGGAAGTAATTGCGCTTTTAAGCACTCCACGGTGGCAAATTCTCAGTTAATAGGGTTGGTTGGTATTCTTCGACTTGGTTGATCTGGTGAGTCGACAAAATTTACCCCTTACGACTTTTTATTAGACCATCGTAGAATGAGAAAAAAATCATCGTAGAAGAAGCCGTCAGCCAAACAGTATTTGTTGAGAAATATCATTAAAAATGTTAAAGCCGTCCAAATATAGGTGCGCCTGCGGAATCTAACTTGTTCAATGTTCTGGTACATGCGCAAAACATATTGTAACGTATTTAGCATCCAATGGTCGAACCATTGTAACGTCTCTCGTACCTGGAAAAGGCCAGGACAGCTTCAAATGTTTCAATTCAATTGCAGAAGAGTCGATGAGCCTCTGCGAATATAAATTCACGCAGCTTTTGTTTAAAATCTCCCGGGATTGTGTGATTGCTTAGATGTTTCGTCATCATTATCATCATCATCATTATCATTATCATCATAGAGCGATAATAACAATGGCCGCGGCATCCTTGCGGAGGCCTATGTCCAGCAGAGATCATTGATGATGACATTCTTTTATCCCCTTCAGGTGGATGTGCCTCTGTCGTACGGTGTGACTCGTGTGGAACAACCGGCGTGTCTGAACGCGCTCCACGTCTACTGGGACCCGACCAAGGATGTTGGCGTCTATATCAAGGTCAGTCTCTATACCATCTGATGAAAAACATTTTTATACACAACATTTCATATATATGTCTTACTTGTGACTGATATTAAAGAAAAGAAATTACAAATATAATACTTAAATGTATATTAACATACAGATACGAAACACAAATAAACATCCTATATTTCATATTTTTACATATATATATGTATATAAATGTATGTTACTGTAATAGCCCGAATTATGGTAAATCCTAGATTTTACCGGTGCAAAAAGGATTTACCAACATATATTGGTAAATGTTAGAATTACAGGAATTGCCGCCTAACCGACCCCACGTACTCTTGTATGCACTACTTAGAGAGCATGATTCAGCGCAGGAGTCGTGCCAAAGAAGGAATTTTGAAAAAAGCCCGAAACAAATGTCATTTTTTAGTATTTCTTACATTTACCAATATTAGTTGGTAAATGTAAGATATTATTTATTAGCAGTGCCCGCGACTTCGTCCGGGTGTAATAGTAAATTTGGGGGGTATAGTAGCCATCCCCGATAAATGGACTATCCAACACTGAAATAATATTTCTAATCGGACCAGCGGTTCCTAACGCGATAAGCGTTCAAACAAACAAAAAATAAACTCTTCAACTTTATGATATATATGTATTATGTGTTTGATGTACTTTAATTGTCAGGTGAACTGCATATCGACGGAGTTCACGGCCAAGAAGCACGGAGGCGAGAAGGGCGTGCCTTTCCGTATACAAGTGGAGACAAGCCTGGCCAGCGACGAGAACCGGCTGCACGCGGCCGCCTGCCAGATCAAGGTTGGTGCACAGCATATCCAATAGTCAGTGCCGTGGCAGAGTAGAACAGTACCGCCCTCTGTACCAGATGTATCGGATGCCAACTTAGGTATCGGTTCCGATAGGTGCCATTATTACGGTTCCATTATTTTGCCGTGAGGTAACAGAAGAGTAGAATAGTACCTTACCATCTGTGCCAGGTAAGAGGCGACTTAGGTACCTTAACCATAAGATGGCTGTATATCCATCCGGGACAGGGTAGTTCAAACGCCCTGTATACGCATTGGGGGTAGGCGGCAGCATCCTCTTCGCAAAGTTTCTCTGTGTGATTGCTAATACGCTTTCTAATCGCGGCAATTATGGGCAAAATTCCCCTTTTTTTAGGAGGCCTACGTCCAGCAGTGGACTTCAATGGCTGTAATGATGATCTTTTATTACACATATATGACAACTTACCCCATTATATACAAACGATAAAGAAACACATACCGTTTTGGCTGTAGGTGTTCAAATTGAAAGGAGCCGACAGGAAACACAAGCAGGATCGTGAGAAGGTGATGAGAAGACCGCGACCTGACCTGGACAAGTATCAGCCAGGGTGCGAGGCGACCGTCCTCACCACAGTCAGTATCCTATATCCTAGTTACCCTACGTTTCGAACCAGGGTGTCTTCAGACCTAAGAGGAACCCTGCAGGATGCAATCAGGCGTAATGCTGGTCAATTATTGACGGGTCCGATAGTGCAGATGGTAGTGATCCTATCTTGTGCGCCGAGGGTCGTGGGCTCGCTCCCCACTCATGACAAATGTTTGTTTGACTTGTTTACACTGCCTCTCTCAATCTTCAAACCGGAAGACAGCAATGTGAACACTGCTGTATGGTGGTAGAAATAGGTGACAGTGAGGTACCAATGATTGCCAACATGCTTGCCCTGCGCGGCAATTATGGGCATCATTCCCTCTTTCTTGGCAGAGGCCTATGTCCAGCAGTGGACTTTCAATGGCTGATATGATGATGACGAGTTACCAAAGCAGTCGACCAGTAAGAAGTCTACCTCTAGATATCAAACAAGATGGAGAAGAGAAGATGAAGGTCGATTAGGTGCCTCACTATAACCTAAGGCAGCATAGCGTAATTTAATCAATTAGAATTAGTAATTTGACTAAATAGAACAGATTTTTTGACAGTACAACACTAAATAGTATGCAGCAAGGTCACTTCTACCTGTCTGCCTGTACCTATGTGTGCTTAGATCTTTAAAACTACTTTTTGTCTGCAGTTGTCAAACGACGCCTTGATGCCACCACCATCCCTGGTGACTACTTCCCCGCCGTACTCGCCCGAGCTTTGGTAAGTCACTCCATTTCAGAGCTTAGAAACCAATTAATAATTTATCGTCGGACCCGATGGCGCAAATGGTAGTAGCAATGGTTCGATCCCCATCCAAATATTAATCTGATGAATATTCTTTTGGTTTATGATACTTATCTCGGAGTCAGGAATCTGATCAGGTGAATTTACAAAAAAAAAAGATGAGTCGAATATCCTTATATATTTTATTACTCCTTATATCATCACCCACGTCCGATCTCGTAGACCGCGTCACGTCTTAGACGACCCTCCCGACAAAATAACCGCGAAACTCGCAGCCCTTTCTCGCCCTCTCACTGGCACAACTCAACCACTGACACTCCACATGCACTCGTACAACAGAGCGGTACACCGCGTTCGCCGGCGAACGCGTGAAGTCCCCACACCTACGAGCGATAACCGACAGCCCTAGGGCTGTCGGGCTCAATCTGCCCGTCCTCTTTTGATTTAATCTAATTCATTCATAGTAAATTCAACCCCAACGACGGCGACCGAGCCTAGGTCGAGCCTCTAGAGGCGCCCTCGGTCACGCCGTCGGTCCCGCTCAAATCTCGCAAACCATTGCGGGGCACAGGCGCAGGATTATTACGGGCATCGGTCCTCTCATCTATGAGAGGCCCAGCCCTCTTTTTCGGTGGCGCTGGAATTGACGTCTGAGTAGTCCAGCACTAGGTTCGTCCGAAAAAAAAAATATCATCAGTTGTCTGCCAGTGTAAATCCCATCAAAATTAGCACAGCCGTTTCAGAGGTAACCTTAAACAAATATATAGATAGAGAGACAAAATTAAAAAAATAGGTTGCCACGTTATTTGTAACATGTATACATCCATATGCAATTAGTACAGTGCATTTATTTTATTATTTAACATTACAGACTTAGAAAAAAGTATTTTATCTAAAAGATTCTACTCAGCTGTAAGGTACTGGCAGAATAGAATAGTAGCTCCTGTACTAGGTGTCGTAAGAGGCGACTAAGGTACCAAAACCTAACTGATGGCGGTATATCCATCCGAAACAGTGTAACTCAAATGCGCTGGCAGCTTCCCTGTCAAGAAAGCTGTGATTGCCAACACGCAGCTATGTCAACTAGTTACATGAAAGTCTGCATTGGTACCTCATTCTCACTTATTTCTATCGGCTTACAGCAGTGTTCGCATTGCTGTATTCTGATTTGAAGGGTGAAAGAGGAAATTACCGGGTAATGTGGCATGATAGATTCAAGTCACAAGGCTGGCAACGCACTATTGATATACATGTGATATTACGTGCGTCTATAGACTGCGGTGACGCTTACTATCACGCGGACTGTGTACTTGTTTGTCGGCTTGGTCTAATAAAATAAAAGTGGATATAGAATACCAATGGGTGTAATGGTGATGAAGACATATGTATTTATTAGGTTAATACAGTATATTGTAATAGTGGCAATTACCTTCTCACAATTACAATGTTCAAAGTAATTGCTTAATTCGCTATAATTTATAGGTTATACTGTAAGTACTAGGAATCAATCTAGTAAACTAAGCGGGCATCCGACTAAGGTACCAGAACCGACAGATGGCGGTATATCCACCCGAAACAGTGTAGTTCCGATGCATAGGGCTGGAAAGAGCTGCAGCATCCCCGTCACGATTGCTTTGATCGGTGTGGCAATTAAGGGCAAAATTCATGGGGAGGCCTATGTCCAGCTGTAGACTTCCAATGGCTGATATGATAATGATGATGATGAAGCGGTATCTATAAAGCACGTCCCGCAATTTAAAAGATTTTTCACGTTTAGTAGACAAAAGAGGAATTGCAGATATATATTAAACACACAGAACAAATACAAATTCTCATCATATAAATGTTTTTCCTGGGTGGAGGTCGAACCCACGATCCTTAGCGGATAGGATCACTATCATCTGGTATAGCCCCGTTGCACCTTGTATTAAGTTTTAAATTGTGATATCACGAAACTTCCCACCTCTTGTCACACGTCATAATCCGCCTCCCCACTCCCTCCCTTAACGTGTGACGTATTTTATCAGTTAAACCTCATACAAAGATCGTCTGCATATCAATACTTCAGTCTCATCTATTTCTACCGCCAAACAGCAGAGGTCGTATTGCTGTGTAACGGTTTGAAGATTGAGAGAGGCAGTTAAATTGCTGGGTAATGTGATATCTTCAACTCACAAGGTTTGAAACGCGCTAGTGATATCCTTGTGATATTACGAGCGTCTGTAGGCTGTGGTGGCGTTTACTTTCACGCGCTGTTTGCTTGTTTGTCGTCGTAGACTAAAAAAGTATAATTATAAATTTCCTCTTACGTCAGTTATTATTATACATGTTCCTCTGATTATATAAATATTCCTCTGATTATTACAATGTTCCTCTGATTATTACAATGTTCCTCTGATTATTACAATGTTCTTCTGATTATTACAATGTTCCTCTAATATTACAATGTTCCTCTGATTTTTACAATGTGACTAATTATTACAACGTTCCTCTGAAACTTACAATATTCCTCTGATTATTACAATGTTCCTCTGATTTTTATAATGTTTCTCTGATTATTAACTACAATGTTCCTCTGATTATTACCTACAATGTTCCTCTGATTATTACAATGCTTCTCTTAAATTTTGTACACAGATAAAGCCTTATAGAGGAAAGAGTTATAAGGGGTCGAAAGGGGGGATAAAAAGTTGTATGGAAGTATCGCTATTGTTAGAGCTAGAAGCTTAAAACTTATTATTTATACTATTGATTTGTATATATAAATAAATTTAACATTCTAAGTTTATATAAGTTAAAGCAAAAAGGTATGGTGCTCAAAGAAACCGCTGCACGCGGACGAAGTCGCGGGCACAGCTAGTGTGAAAACGAATAATGGTCGAATTTAGACCGCCGGGCGACCACTACTTGCTTTTTATTGACTTGATTTTTTTTAACGTAGCGTGGTCGACTCAGAATCCTTTTGAATAATATGTCTTATTTAAAAATCCATTAATTCATTTGGTGTGTAATGTGAGTCGACAGCTCGTCTCGTCCATTAGTCGCAATCACTTGACATTGATTACGTTTCGCGAAATTCATTTAACATTTGGGGACTTGATTATGCTTTACTAAACACTACGACAATATTAAACAGAGTCACTTCCCATTGTCTGTCTCTATGTATGCTTAGATTTTAAAAAAATTGGTTGCCTGTAAAGTCGGTATACGGGCGAAAGTTTTACGTGACAACGACTTTGAGTGGTAAAATAATTTTAATGTGAACATTCATTCGTATAGTAGGAATAAGGATGAAATAATAGTAACAATTTAAAACATTAATTTATACAAAGAATCTCGCACTGAATTTTATATTAACAAAATTTTATTTTTACCTTTACACATACATACGTTTTTATATACAAATATACATACAATAACTTGCTATACATTTGCGTAACACACGTCACAATGAGAGCGAGTGAGAGGGACGCGTGCCTCTCATTGTGAGCGCATAACGTGAGCGGAGCGTAACGCAGTTTTTTTGAAGTGTCACCCGGCAAACCAATTTATAAGACGTTGTTACGTCAAAATACGCAACTGATTTTGATGCAGTTTTTTAAAGAGATAGTGATTCAAGAGGAAGGTTTATACGTATTATACATGCATAATATAGTAGAAAAATACTGATAATATTAGATATATTTCTAATTTAATTTTAAATCAATAAATGAACATATTTTTTATTGCGATTACATTGTGATAAACTCGAAGAGATAGATCAAAATAATGTATTGTAAACCTTAAAAAGGTCCACAAAAAAATACGCGATGGCATATGTCTACCCCTTAGGGATAACCCACTATAACCATAGTACCAGGTGCAAGTCTCTACTTACCACGAAAGAAAACAAATAGGCGGTTGCGTGTGAGTAAGTTATAGAAAGGAAAAGGCTTTAACAAAAATCATGGAGCCAGTTCAACATAAATTGTCTGACTTATGTCTGTGATGAGTCGCTTAAAGCAGTCGTGTTACATACATCAGACAACAAAGGAGTCACAAATACTTAAAAACATATTCAACACCCAGACACAGAACAAACAAATGTTCATCATATAGATGTTTGTCCTGAGTGGGGATCGAACGCACGACCTTTGGCGCACAAGACTGTAAGTGTGAAATATATTACTTTGTGTATAAACAGTTTTGATCTATGAGTACGATATGATATAGTCGACCATAGTAAGTGGGTTAATTCTGGAATATTGCTCGCGGGAAGCACGCTTGCTACTGCACCCGTCACTGGACATAATGTTTAATGAGGATGACAAGACAGCTACCTAAAGAATCAAGTGAATTCGCATGACGTTACTAGATGGCGTTAGTAACTATGTAAAATGTCAACTCCGCACAAGGTTTGGAACTGTTCATATTTGTGATCAACTGATATTCTGGTGCTCATACAAGGATTAATTTGTGCTTGAGGTACCGGTAGAATGGAATAGTACCTCCCACTGCACCAGGTGTCGTAAGAGGCGACTAAGGTACCAGAACAGACCGATGGCGGTATATTCATCCGAAACAGTGCAGTTCAAATGCACAGGGCGGGGATGGGCAGCATCCCTGACGCAATAGCTGCGCTCTGCGATTGCCAACAACACGCTTGCCCAGCGCGGCAATCAAAAATTGCAATTATGTCAGCAGCGTTACCTCACATTGGAATGCTATGCTATTTTAAATTGTCTTTGTATATGGAATTTATAAATGAACGTGCGAAGTGGTCCATTTAAAATCAATCCAATCCACACATATCTGAAATGTGGTAAAAACTGGTTACAATTGTGGATACTGGCTAAAATACTTAGGTTTAGAGGATTAAAAACTCTTTCCAGTCAATCACATTTCAAACCAAGAAAACGATACAGTCTCTTTTGAGTAAAAAAAAAACTTTTAACAATGTCTGTATGCATGTAGTGTCTACTTATTAATTATGTTATTTATCAATGTATAAAATAGATGTAAGAATTATATTAAATTAAATAAATTAATGTTTAAAAATAAATTGTGTCAGAATAAAAATATGTTAACTTTGACCATACAAATGAATGAAATGAAACAAATCTTAGTAGTACCCGGATACTTTTATAAAAAGATGAACTATAATGACCAGGAGAATATGTCACCATAATTATCATTAGAGTATCCGTAAAATGTCCACTGCTGGGCATACACTGCAACAAGAAAGAGGGAGCTTTGCCCGTAATTGCCGCGTTGGGCAGATGTGGCGGCAATAGCAGAACGTGCTTCGCGACGAGAATGATACTGCACATACCCTGTTACATTTAAGTGACGCTGTTTTAGGTAGATATTCGGTCATTGGTCGGTTCCAGTACCTATGTCTACTCTGGAATCTGTTTACACCTCTTATGCAAAGAAAGAAGACCATAATAACAATTATTCTGTAGTACCCACGACCTCCAAGGTAATTTGTGATATTGCAACTGGCCACTTCCATACGGTAGTCAAGTGTTGTACAATGCCAAATAACGGTCCATAGGCAATCACGCGACCTCAAACCCATTGAATGATATATGTATCGATAAGGTATCGCATCGTTCCTTTTTTAAAACAATATCTTATCTTCAAGGGAAGGGTTTAGTGATGCGTATTACTTAAGTGAACGTGTTTGGTTGGCAATTTTTGTTTTTTTTTTCTGATATGAGTTTGATAGTGTCTAATGTAAACTTGTTTTTTCTTATATATACGAAACCGATTTTCGCTTGTATTATTCGGTTTTCACCGGTTTTGATCTTTATCTAACCATTAATATTGCTTCACATGTTGCTAATACTCATTATAATTCATAAATGCATTTTAGCTATGTTTTGGTCTACCTGAATACCGAATGAGTTTAAGTAGGCCTTCGGATCCTGTAGTAACATGCCACAATTGCCTCTTGTTTTCCTAGAGATTAGTCTCAAAATTGATTGATTAAAATGTCTTTAGGAAGCCTTATAACCTTTTCTAACATGTATTAGTTCACTTATCTCAATAAAATTATTCGTGTGTCTCTGTTGAAAAATGATTTAAATTCTAACTAAAAACTTTACTATTTTATAGGAAACCTGTTACAAGCACTTTAGAATCGTCAAAACTTAAATAAAAATAATTTTAAAATAAGAAGTACTAGATTATATTTTACTCATAATACTAATGACTCTAATACGGTGTCATGAGTCTTCCAACATATATAAAGTAGGTCATCTTTAAAATATCTACCGGCACTGGACAGGGCTTTACTTATTTTATTGCTGGTTCATGCTACGAAAAAGGAATTGATGCGATCAGAACGGCACCTGCAAGAAAAACTAGTGGTGTTAAAGGTCCAATTATACTATCTTTTAAAGAAACTTTTATCTTAAAGCTAGAATATAGAGCTTTTTAAAGCGAAGCAGTTTATATAGTTAGTTTAAAGGAATGTTAAGATGGTTTGGATGTGTAGACAAGATGGATGAAAGTAGAATGACTGCACAAAGAATAAACGAGCGTGTATGAAAAGACTAATGCTAGTAAAAGAAACGAGAGAGGTATGCCGAGATCGTAGAAGTGGAGATACATAGTCTCAGCCTACCCCGACGGGACACAAATCGATGTTTGTATGAAATAAGCTTAAGAAATTAACTCTTAACGTAATTTTTTAGTTTATTTATCAACAAGCATGATATGGTGCTTGATATTTTATTGTAAAATGTTTTACAATTGCCCTGGAACGAATTATTTATTTTATCTAGCCGTATAATGGGCACTGCAAGCTTATGTTTATTTTTTATAATATTTGGAAAGTCTGTCTGTTTGCCTGGATAGCCGGATAGAATTTGACGATGTTAAAAGAAGGCACACCAGAGGCATTGACCCCATGACGGGCCCGATGGCGCAGATGGGAGTGATCCTGTCTTGTGCACCAGGGGTCGTGGCTTTGATTCCCACCCAGAGCAAATATTTATATGATGATATTTGTGTTTGCTCTGTGTATGGGTGTAAAATATATGTATTTAAGTAGTATATTTGTTATTCCTCTGTTGTCTGGCATTCGTAACACAAGTGCTTTAAGCGACTTACCACGGAGTCAGGTCAATGTATAAGATGTTGTGGGAATTTATTATTATTATTATTATTATTTAGTTTACCAGCTTACTTCGGAAGTTTTTTTCTAACAATATATAAGTTAAAATAGCCACCTTTCATAGCTGTTTTCAAGTGGCATAACAATTCCTTGCTGGCTTCCTGTTGTTAAACAATGCAAACGATCGTGACTTAAAGCAAAATAAATAACTAAATCTTTTCTTTTGGGATTATGTTATCGGTATAAAAATAGCTTCTGCATTATTGGTGATTTTGATCTATCATTCATGGTTTCTGCAGCGCAATGAAAGCCATTTTTCTGATATTTTTTCCATACGTTGGATTACATTATTTTAATTTCAGTCATGATCACCATCATAACAGCTATTTGAAGTCCACTGCTGGACATAGGACTCTCAAAGAAAGGGGGAATATTGCCCATAATTGCAGCGCCGGGCAAGCGTGTCGGCAATCGTAGAGCGCAGCTTTCGCGACAGGAATGCTGCTGCCCACCCCTACCCTGTGCATTCGAGCTACACTGTCTCGGATGGATATACCACCTGTCTGGTACAGAGGGAAGTACTATTCTACTCTACCAGTACCTCACGGCATATTTTTGTGTAGGAATCTCTAATTTTTTGAGATAATTCTAATTTAAAAACATATGCCTATGTTTCTCAGGAATAATGTAGCATTGTATTGGTGAAAGAATTATCAAAATCTGGCTTGTAGTTTTGAGTTTGTTCTATGTGATGTATTTCATCAAGTTCTATCCAGTCGGTGCGCCTAGAATGACTAGCAAACATCTATATGTCCATCCATACATTTCATATTAGTAGAGTACCGCTTTTAGGCCTGGTACGACTAAAAATAACACACAAAGATGCCATTACGCAATAATTAAGTGCCCGCAATTGCCATCCCATGTTTGTAATCAACTGGTTGGCCAACTCCAGCGCCGATTGAATAATTATGTCCTAGTTGAGTTCACTATGCGTTTAATGCTTAACTATTTGGTTCCTACTTGGTTAGGTTTAAAACTATAATGGTCTTGTGATGTTGTTGTTTTTGTTTTGATGGCAAAACGACAGCGTTTGTACTGCATGCGTGCCGTGCTGTTTTAACAGCCAGGAGATATCTTGAAACGGATGGAGATATTTTAAGGTGTATATTTTTTGCTTGTAAATATGTTATAAAGGGGAGAGAAAAAAATAATTTTAAAGAGAAATTACTTCTTTTGTTTTTAGAGATGTAGGATACCTCATTCTTCGTAGGAGTTATAACAAAATTCATTCACTTAAACTGATACTTCTGCAACGGATGTAGACTCGATTACTAATTGATTCATTATGAATGCTTTTCTTTTTTGGTTCGTTTTACTAGAGGTGCACCGCTTACAAAGGTCGTTTGCATTGGTACCTGATCCTCACCTACATATTTCTAACGCCAAATAGCAGTGTTCCGGTTTGTAGGGTGAGAGAGACAGTGAAACCACTGGGTAAATGTGACATGGCATCTTTAGTTTACAAGGTTAGCAACACGCTTGTGATATCTTTGTGATAACACTAGTCATGTGTCATTACTATTAAGCCGACCGTATGCTTTTCGGTTGACTTGTAATATAAAAAAATAGATATAAAAAGCATTATTTAAATGATTGCCGTTGGGTGCCGGCAGGGTAGAATAGTACCTGCTCATGTATCACGCGCTTGTATCGAGAGGTGGACGATAGATCCACCCGAAATAGCGTAGCACAAATGGACAAGGTCCGGGATGTATAGCATCATTTCTGTCACGAAGATGAGCTCTGCGATTGCCACCAAACCGAATACGTTAATTTTGAGCTCAATTTCCCCTTTCTTGGGCAGGTCTGTATCCAGCTGTGTATCATACCAGCCATTGCAAGTCCACCGCTGGACATAGGCCTCTCCAAGAAAGGAAGCTTTTTGCCTATATTTGTCGCGATGGTCTAGCGTGTTGGCAATCACAGAGCGCAGCTTTCGCAAAGGGAATGCTGCTGCCTATCCCCGCCCTGCGCATTTGAGCTGCACTGTGTCGGATGGATATACCGCCATCTGTCAGTTCTGGTTACTTTAGTCGCCTCTTACGACAACTGGTGCAGTGGGAGGTACTGTTCTATTCTGCCGGTACCTTGCGCATACGTTATTATTATTTCATTTATTTTCACCCAGGACAAACATTTGTTAATTCTGTGTCTGGATGTTAAATATATATATTTCTTGTCTGATATGTCTAACAAATGTACTTTAAACGACTTATCTCGTCAGGTCAACGTATGAGATGTGTGAATTTTATGTAATTAAATTTACAAGAAATATAGGAAGGATCTTCTTTCAGGAAGATTTCAACAGACAGCATGTTTAGGAAAGTTTCCTTTGAAATTACAGTTTTAAGTTGATGCAATCTTTATCTTGGCAAAATAGCCAAAGTAAACAGTGCGTTGTACCACCCTCGTACAATCAGAATGAACCCCGCAACAAAGATCAATTGCATAATTGGGCTCTATTCCGCGCTACAGTTCGCGTGACTTTCATTGGAGGCTATTGAAGCCGGAGTGGGGACGGTGGGGTATTGAATGTCGTAAGGGGTCGATTTAATAAATTATACTAGCAGCGTTTCGTGGTTTCACTCAAGTAATTCTTCTTCCCGTGACAATATAGGGATGCCTATGTCACTTTCTGTTCATGAAAAAGTTTTTGACGTGAGTTCAATAAATATTTTTGTTTCTATAATATAACTTATCTTGTGTTTACTAGGCAATAAAGTAGCTATCTATTGGTGAAAGAATCTTTAAATTAGGTCTAGTAGTTTTTGAGTTAAACCGTACCAATCAACAATCAATCAAATCTTTCCTCTTTATCATATTAGTATGACTAGCTAATGCAGAGGGCAATGCTCGGAGTATCTTCGCGCGCTCGAATCAGGAATGAGGAGATTCGTAGCACAACCAAAGTTACCGACATTGCCCGGCGGATCGGTAAGTTGAAGTGGCAGTGGGCAGAGCACTTGGTACGCAGAACCGATGGCCGTTGGAGTCGTAAGGATCTGGAATGGAGACCATGTACCGGCAAGCGCAGCGTAGGGCGTCCACCCAAAGATGGACAGACGATCTGACTTCAAACTGGTCCTATTGGAGATTACTTGGGGTGGCCTATGTCCAGCAGTGGACGACTTAAATTATTAGCTCAGTTTACAATTGGCTGACTCACTTTTAATCTTTCAGGTATCAAATGATGCCTAAGTCCTTCTCTAGGTATAATAATACATTTTGCCAGATAATCCGTAAAAGCATAACGAACAGGGAGAGACGTATAAAAGAATCGATTATTCAAAAATAGAATTATCTATTCAATTGGTTTTAGAGATGAGACTGCTTTTTTTTCTAATTACCGGTTTATCGATATCGTGTTTTGCTTTAATAGACTACGATTTGGAACCGTTAAAATGTATTTTTATTGTGAGTAGCCAACACGTTAGTATGATAATATTACATTACATACAATACATACAATAAATTTAATCGATTCTGGTATTGACTCTGGTTATTATTTTGCTTTAAGAAAAATACAGTCTAACGTTACTAGTAAATTTACCATAAATAATAAAAGTAATTTAGCATACATAATGTGGGCACTAGCAGAGTAGACTAGCACCACTCTCTGTACCAGGTATCGGAGCCGACAGATGGCGATCTATATCCATCCGAAACAGCGTAGTTCAATTGTAATAAGGCGAAGATGAGCAACCATTGAGTTAACATCTTAAAAATATCTTGGTGACGCCTTTGCCTAGCAGTGCCGCTGCCGGTAGGGGTTTCATTAGCCCTAACTAACCTGTATCACCACCCGATTTTCTTGCAGGTTTTGCTGTTAGCTCGTGCAATTAACTTGCTGTAAACTAAATGTAGAGACTTGTCTAGTGCTGGCAGACTAATATATCATCATCATGACATGACATGATTGGGGGAATTTTGCCCATAATTGCCGCGCTGGGCAAGCGTGTTGGCAATCGCAGAGCGCAGCTTTCGAGACGGGGATGCTGCTGCCCATCTTCACCCTATGCATTTTAGTTACACTGTCTCTTATGGATATATCGCCATCTGTCGATTCTGGTACCTTACCTACGTTCGCCTCTTACGACACCTAGTACAGAGGGAGGTACTATTCTACTATGCCGGTACCTCACGGCATTACTATAATGTGGGCTTAATTATATTAACTATATGTCAATGCATTCAGTCACGTTACTTACTGGAAATACTGATGCTATTGTTGTTTTAATATTTCAAAGTGCGTGTAATAGGCCTACTTGATAAAAGGATGACCATATTTATCCCTATTCAAAAGCACTCAAAATATAATAAATCAAACGTTGAGTAATCCATCCGGAATAGACGAAAGCATCGCGCCCCCGTTTTCGTGAATTGCGCTTGTCTATATTTAGATCTCGTCTGATGCTTCCATCCTGTTTGAACCGATCCGATGTCGTTATTTTGCATGACTTGTGCGTCTGGCTGACCAGCTAACTATCCTCACCTTCAGGGGTCAAGCAGTTTTTTTGTACGGTTTGTACGCTTCTTTATTCACAAATCTGGTGCAATCTTTGCATGGTAGGTCTGGATATTCCTGATGTTTAGGTTTATAAATGCTGTAAATTAATTGATTTGGGATGGTAATTGGTGTTTTGATTATGAGAGTAGATAGATTTTGTGAGGTATTATTAATCAAGGTTGTTGTTATTGAGCATATTTTTGGGGTTTGTATTAAGGAAACATACATTTTCAAACATATGACACAGATTAATATAATAGTTAATTCACTCATCTCATAGTGACTTCTAGGTAAGTTGCCTGAAAAACAATATAGAAAAATAGAAATTATAAATTTAATACTTAAATACATTTAGCACACCAGACACAAACAAATGTTCATCACATGAATGTTTGTTTCGCGTGGACATCGAACCTTGGCAACATTATCGAATCAGCCGTCTGGCCCATCGGGCAATTTGGTCTGGAAACTATATGTCAAAATTATTATTTCTTTATCAGAAGACTTTTAATTACATAAATTAACATTTCCATCTGTAAAACTTACACAAATTTATATTCGTCTCGTTGAACTGTTTGATATTACGAACAGACACTATTATTTATTTGTATAGATTATAACAGATATGGCCCTGATATTATTTTTGGACGCCTTTTATCATATTCCCGAGTTATCCAAGCAAGCATTATGGATTACGTGTTAATTTAAATAAATTGCCTTGATATGTTTCAAGCTATTGGAACCAACAAAACAACATCGTATTTTTCCGTGACAGTTGGATCAGTCGGTGCTTTGTAATACTCCTCTCTACTTATCCTCCCGTCTATACCCTCTCCCTTTACCCTTATTTACAGGCAATTAATCAAATAATTCGTATCGTCATAGTGAAATTACTACGATACGAACGATAAACTCACAGACCAAGAGTTATATCTTACAATTACTAAGAAGTCTATGACCAAACTAATAAGAAGATTGTATCATTTTTATTATCATACTATTCTAGAACATTATTGAAGTAAGCAAAGATAGCCTCTCCCGAAACTAAAGCGTGATAACAACAATAACCTCACTCGTGTTTAGAACTGCACGAATACCGGTCCGAACCGGTACAAATGCTATGAAAGCAAAATCTCTGTGTCGAGGTTGTAGCGAAGTTCAACAACTGCGTCTCTTGTCTTGTCTCCCATTGGTGCTCGCTCAGCTGAGCGCCGTAAGTACTGTAACCTATTTAGCATAGAGGATTTACTGCGGTCAATGACACCACGCCGATGTACATGCAAACAATTTAAATAAAAAAAATATGCACTCATAGAGAATACATTCAAAATTCGAATGTGACCCAGATTCGAATGTGGTCAAGATTTAAATTTGGCTCTTTCAAAAAAGCAACATTTTTATCTCTCGTATATAAGCTTTCAAAGTCAATATTTTCATCATCATCATATTAGCCGTTGGAAGTCCACTGGACATAAGCAAATCACAGCTTTCGCGACGGGGATGCTGCTGCCGATCCCCGCCCTGTGCGTTTGAGCTGCACTGTTTTTGATGTATATACCGCCATCTGTCGGTTTTGGTATCTAAGTCGCCTCTTACGTTTTGTCTCAAGTTAAAGTAATTATAAACTGTGTTCTGGTAAGATTTTTAGCGTGAATAATAGAATGTCACGTCCAATCATATATCAAATCTAACATTTCACGGGCCCGATGGCGCATTCGGTAGTGTTACCATTTTGTGCGCCAAAGGTCGTGGGTTTGATCCCCAGGACATATATTTATATGTTGAATATTTATATGTGTTTTGTGTTATTCGTGTTAAATAGGCATGTATATGTCATTTATTATAATTATTAGAATCGAGCGCCATGCGCTCTCATAACTAGATTGATATCTCTGGATTACTCCCAAAACTTGTAGGTTTAATCGAATATCTTCGAATAAATTGATTGTGATAGAGGCGGGTTGACATCAGCGATAGCTCTTGCAAGCTGTCCTAAATATTAAGTAAGTGCATCCTTTTGATAAGGTTTATACCGTTCTGGCGGCAAACATTCATAGGTTCATCATCATCATCATAGATGTACAAATAGCTCGATTCATCACTCGGGCCCAATATTGATCAGTATTTTTTTATGTACTGTGATCGTAACCAATTTGAACGACTAACCGTGCTCTCTAGAGCGCGGAGAAGATCGTGATCATTCATTTTTGACCACTCATCCTAATACGAACCGTTGCAAAAGTTGCTTAACATCAACGATGTTGTCAGGCGCGACACGACAGGCGCTTCAATCACTGGGCATGACCCAGTGATTGAAGCGCCTGTCGTGAGATCTTGGATAGATTACTGTTAGCTTATAGACGCCTGCAATACCAAGAGATCTAAAGAACCTATTAGCTCCCTAACCTTTTAGAATAACCCCCTATCAGCCTCAGCAGGAAACTAAGTTTAGAGTCTAATATAGATACTATGATGACTTTAATTTAGCAGTAACGACATTCATAAGACGAAACGTGGGTGACGAAAACTGGTTGAAACTGAACCACACTGTCACCTCTAACTTCATTTGTTTACTGCCAGTATAGCGCAGTGGTTAGGAGCGTCGGCTGATACGTGAGGTCACAGGTTCGATTTTTTTTTGTTTGCGGTCCGGTGATTGTAGTCTACATTGTTTTTGAATTATTGTATTGAAAGTCAGAAAATGGGTCATATATTTGCGTTATACTGTCTCATTATCTGTTAATTTTATCATATTCACTAACACATATCATTATTAGAGCTAGCTACCATTTCATCTTTAAACTTGAACTAATATGAATAAAATGTGTTTATGTGTACATATTATCTAACTGTTCCTTCTCAGCACACATTTATATTTATCTACATTAAAAATTAAATGATCAATGCATTTATATGTACGTTCGAAATTTAATTTATACGTATTTTATTTTTAAAATGTTGACAAACAATTTGGTTAGCGGGTTTACGCAATCGCCAGCCTACATAGGTGTACTGGGAGAATATTTATTATCTACGGAAGAACACGTATTCGAAGCGGACATATCTATGTATAGTCGAGAGGGAAACATAGTCTGTGCGTTGTCTAAGGTCTTGGGTTTGTTAGCGACGGACGTATGCACGTTATCGATGCGTTTTAGTGATGTATTATTCATTTGATTTTTTTATTTATCCTCCTCAAGAAAAAGAGAATTTTGCCCATAATTGCCGCGCTGAGCAAGCGTATTGGCAATCACAGAGCATAGATATCGCGACAGAGATGCTGCTGCCCATCCACGCCTTGTGCATTTGAGCTACATTGTTTCCAATGGATATACCGCTATCTATCGGTTTTGGTACCTTAGTCGCCTATTACTACGCCTGGCGCAGAGGGAGGTACTATTCTATTCTGCCGGTACCCCACGACAGATTTTTTAACATCCTGTGTCATAAGAGTGGGCGTAGACTCTTAACTTTCCAAGTACTTCAATGTATCTGTCATAATCTCGCGCTTATATCATTCATTTAAATTGTGAAGTACAGTTATTTCAACAAATGTAATTTCAATTAATATATATGTTTTAGGCACTGGTTTAATTACATCTTTTAACTAGAATAAACTGCTATAAATCGAAACTATAGCATTCTGCCTATTAAACGTTTATTCTTGGAAACGAGCAATCCCGTTTAATAGCCCAGAAACTGCATGCGGGCAGACTACCAATTTGTAACTATTTGTCATGCGATTAAATTCCATTCGAAGCCGACTGTAACAAAGCTCAATTGAGATTTCCGCTTTTATCCTGTATAATGGGCAAAGAGATATATATATATATATTTTATATCGACACCAAAAAGAACCGGCGTGAACGTCGCATCACTATAATGACGTAGCGGACTCGCTCGATGCACCGACCGAAGCCAGCGGCGGCCTCCGCAAACCGACTTTAACCGGTTATGATCCAATCGACGAACGCGCCTCACTAGCGACCAATCATCGCGCAGCCATTTTATTCAGTCGCTCGCGCTCCGTCATTTATCGTGTACTCTTTTGTTTCTATTTTGATTACTTTCCGCTGCTAAATCTGAAATTTTGCAACTCCGACTCCAAACCGGTGTATTCCCGTGTGTGATAATTGTTGTGAGGAGTGCCGTTTCTATAATTCGGAATCAGCTGCCAAACAGTGTGGACGTTTATTCGCGCGATCATACGATAATAATGTTGGACAAGTGAAAGAAAACAAGTGTGAGACAGCCAAGTGTTCGCTGACCGTGTGTTGTGCTCTGTTCCTTATTGAAAACCTGACAAATGGTTGTTGAGGCGATCCGTGTACCAGCTATGGTGGTTGTGAGAAGCAAGGCGTACCGTGTTGGATCAGGAGCTTTCATCTTTTTCAATCTCACAAGACAGGATTATAGCTGACAAGGAGTATGCTCGTTTACGAGCAGAGACTGAGTGCGCGGCATTTGGGGCGCGGAATAGTGCTCAGTGCTCGCTTAGTGCACGGAGTGCAAGCGCAGGGTTGGCGTATGAAGTTTTCCCTTCTGAAGGCGGAGGTGGAGATTGAAGCTGACCCGGACACGTACAGGGAGCTTGCGAGGAGGCTGAAAGCGGCCAACGTCCACGTCAGGCCGGCGAGGCGCTCGATTTTATCGTAAATATCCAGTTTTTACCACTTTGCAACCCATTGTAGAAAGTTGTAAACGTTGGTTATTGTGGTTGCGACCTCATTTCGTTATTATCGCGGTATGATTAGAGATAATACTGCAAAAAAATCTCGTGTGTATTCATAATTTGTGGTGTATATAATGAACTAACTATAGACAGAACAAAACTGTTAAAACTCAGTCATAACCAACTATTCTAGACAAACGAAATACCTTATTCTTTAAGGTAGATTTCAATAAATCTGAAAAGATTTATTCTGTGAAGTATAAGAATCATGAACCCATTTGCAGTATTCATTTAGGAGTATGTATTGATCAAACAAATATTAAGGAAACCTGAAAATAATGTATAAAACTTTGTCTTGTGTGTTTTATAATATTTTCTTCCATTTACATGTGCACTACATGTTCACTACATGTTTTAATAAAACTGTTTCTGTAGCTGTTCTCAACTGTTGCAGCATGGTAATGGAAATGTAGAACATAAAATCTAAAATATTAAATTAACCATGTATTTTTAAAGTTTTAATTAAGGTGTTATTTACATGTACCAATTAAAGTTAAACTAAAGCATACAGGACTACTTCTATAACAGCTTTAAAGCACACAAAAAAATTACCTCTTTGTGCACGAGCATTACATTTTACGATGATACTGATTTGATCAAATTAGTAGTTTATTATATTGAACTTTATTACCTTGCCTGTACAATTACAATTCCTGTGACCTGAAATGTTTACTAATAATGGGATAGCCCATTAGGTGCGCTAGTGCCAATTAAGCTGGGTGGTGCTAAATAAGCAATAAACTCGGTATCTGAAAATTTTTACTGCTTTCTGCTTGAGCCATTATTTACCTTGATGTATTCAATCAAACTTAAATATATTATTCTGAGCTTTATTACTGAGCTGAGATTATTACTTTTTCTGTATAATTGAAGTGGCTGTGACTGGGAAAGTTTACCTACTAATCCATTAGATGCGCTAGTGCTAGTTGGAGGTACAAGGATCTTCTATTCAATATTTTCTAATTTCACCAACTTTTAAAGTTGTTGAAAGAGTAGTTTTATTATTACTTCTGTTGCAAAAGAATACATAAAACTTGTTAGAAAGCAAATAGAAGTTTTCATTTTTTTGATATGTTAAGTAGTTTTTGATTAAAATCTTAATGAAATCTTTCCTCATTAGTAATGCATAATCTAAACTAATATTGTAATGAGTCATTACAATATTAGTTTAGATTATGCCCCAGACACTTAAGGTTGATTTAGTGTTTTTCATATGGTTTATGCTGGTTATATTTTCTTAGTACCTAAAACATTGTAATATTTCAAATGATTACTTGAAATCTATTAATCGAAGGATTTTAAGTGTTTACAATTATTATAACTTCACATATGTTGCCCAAAGATCAAATGAGTTAATTACTTTCAAAACAACATTTTCTTTTAAAGAGGAATGGCGATTCTGCACATTTTTATTCCTTAATATAATTATAAATATGCCTAAAGACATCTCAAACATTGACCTGACTCCGAGATAAATCACTTAAAACACTTGTAGTACAGACATCAGATATACTTAAATAAATATTTAACACCATGACATGAAATAAACTTACAATATTCATTGTATAATATTTGTTCTGTGTGGTGATTGAGCACACAACTTCATATCCTAGATAGGAGCACCATCGGGGCCATCACCTAACATAATTTTAAGCTGAATATCGGACAAATAATATCCATCTAATATTTAAAACTTGTGTACCTTGTCAAAATTCTACAGTAAATCTGTTACCAGCAATTAATATAATATTCAAATAAAATTCAAAGTAAGTTAACTAGCTACAAAGAAGGCAATGCTGTAGCTATAATATGCAATTGAGGAAAAAGGGGATCTATAAAAGAACTTAAATTACCAATTCTACAGATTAGCAAGTTAATATGGCAATGCACAGGGTTTATTGCAGCTTGATTTACATGTTTCTACTAAGCCTTATAACACCAATATAGAAATGATATTTACTAGAAAAAAAATTACTGTGTCAGATGTCAGGTGGGACATGAACCTGCTTCTTTCCCATACTGGGGATTGCACTACCGTTGTGCTACAGATACCTTCCACAACAACAATAGTGCAGTCCCCTGGTATGGCAAAAATGAAGTTTGGAGTCCCACCAGACACCTAAAACAGTTGATTAGCTTTAAAATCTAATATATCATATGAATAATATTTAAGTGTCTATTTGTAATTACAGATAAACAGTTTTTCATTGACCTCATATACTCCAAAGTATATACAGTTTTAACTAAAAAAAAATATTTATTATAAATCATATCTAAATCAGCTAGAGTGATTTTGACGGAACTTTTACTAGCAGATAGCTGATGTTGTAAAAAGTAAATTTATTATTGCCAGAGGAACTGGAACTATACAGGTAAAACCAATTGGTGATGATAGTGTTAAAATAACTGAGACAATTTAACATGATATCTCAACTTATTTATTTACTGGTAAACCAGTAATTGTTACACCATGATAATATGTATACAAAAGCCAGAACTTAAAACTAAGTGTACAATGAGTAGGTTCACACAGCATGTGTTGTGTAATCAGACGACATTAAACATCTTATTCTTCTAATTTATTTGCACTAAGTTTTATAAAACTTAGTTGCATTTATGTTAAGACTTATTAATGGTATTGTTCTTTGATAGAAACATTGCTAATCATTCTTAAGAGAGGAAAGTCATTAACTTGAAAATCCGTATGGTTGCTACATGCAACAAATACTGTACAAAATATGTTTGGTTTCTTTGGAATAGTTACGTTTCGGCTTAGTTCATCGCATCAGCCATAGGACGTTCAATGCGGGAACCACCCAAGATTTTTGCTATTTGGGGTTCATCAGGAGTTATTGCTAGTAAAAGCTGCGCTGGCCAGTTGTGGTTGCTAATCCTCGCCCTGATACACTTGAATTACACTTTTGGAATGGATATACCGCTCTGTCGGTTCCAGTACCCCAGTGGGAGACAAGGTGCCGGTACCCCACGGTACAAAGGCAGTGTTAACAATTGTTACAGGATGACTGACTGACCACATGATTTGCTTTTGTTATCTTTAATTATATGACTATAACGACAAACAAGCATACGGATCACGTGATAGTAAGAGCCACCGCAGCTTATACACGGTTGCTATATCACGAGGATATCACTAGTGGGTCGTCAACCTTGTAACTTACCGCTTTTTCTCGGGACAAAACAAGAGAACCCGGGGCGGAGAGCTAGTTCAAGAAATCTTATGATTTTGTATTGATGGAAAAATACTGATTATCTCTGATAAGATTTAAAATTTCCCGAAGATGTTTACACTGTTATCTGAATTAGATTGCGCTTTTTGGTGTCATGTAAACACTAAATTATTTAACAGGTGTCGTAAGAGGCGACTGATGTACCAGAATTGATAGATGGTAGTACATCCACCCGAAGTTGTGTAGATCAAATACAATAGGGCGGGGATGTGCTGAAGCTACGCTCTGTGATTGCCACCACTTCAACGCCTGCCACATTCTTTCTTGGGGAGGACTGTGTACAGCAGTTCAATTCCAATGACTGATGATATACTAGAAGTGCTTCTCGGTTTTACCCGCGATGTTCCCGATCCAGTGAGAACACAAACAATATATAATTTGTAACAATAATATAAAAACGTGGTGTCTATGACCTTATAGCCAACTGAATATACCCCCACGAACTTTTAAGAAGGCAATGCTTGGAGTCTGCATGATCAAATCTGAAATGAATAGATCCGTAACAGAACCAACGCAAGTTTAAGTGGCAGTTGGCTGGGCAGTTTACGCATAGAACCGATGGCCGATGGAGTCGTAAGGTTCTGGGATGGAGACCACGTACCGGGAAGCGCAGCGTAGGGCGTCCACCTGCAAGATGGACAGACGATCTGACTAAAACCGCAGGATCGCGCTGGACACACGCCGCATACAACCGGTATTACTTGGGAAGGTCTATGTCCAGCAGTGGACGTCCTGAGGCTGATAATGTAGTTTTTTATTTGTGGAAGAGTTTGTAGAAATGATTTAGTTGCTTTTGAGTTAATTCGTTACAAACTTACAAAAATACAAACCCCGTTTATATATTTCCTTTTTTTGTAGGTATCTCTTTTTTTGTAAATTTAACATGTTAATGAAAGAATTTCGGTTCAGTAATGTTTAAGACTATTTTCTCTATTACACTGACAATACTGTAGGTACCTATTACAAAAACCGTACTACTTACCAGTAGTAGATTACTACTTCAACTTTCTAGTAATTTTGTGTTTATTTGTTACAAACGTACAAAAACACTAATCTTTCTCACTTTGTTCCGTTTTACGTAGGGATCTCTAAAGTAAAGTATATTAAAACATATAGCATATATTACTCGGTGAAAAAGAAGCTATTTACTAGTGATTTTTTTTAAATTAAAACAATTTATTCTATCTTCCTCATCTATATCTAGTATAATGTATCTGTGTATGTAGAGTTATTTTAATATGTATGTACATAACTTCTAATAATAATTTAGTGTTTCTGACTTTATATATCTATTCTATTTATATATATTCTACTCCTTTTCAGTTTTGCCCGATGGTTGGCTGGTAGATAATTCCATTAGGTTTCAAGTCAGCCATATGAAAGTTGTATTCTTGATGTGCTAAAATTTATGTGAGATGTTGTGTCAATTTACATTTATTTGTCCATTAATGAATAATAGTACTGAATTACCTACTTAATACACTTAAGAAAAACAATTTATTGTTCTATCACAATAAACATTACAGTGGCATTTTGTTCTTACAATAGGTACTACATAGAAATAACTTGAAAATTATCAGCCATTGGAACTCCACTTTTTGACTTAAGCTTCTCCAAAATGGGGGGATATTGCTTATAATTGCCGCGCTGGCAAGGCATGATGTCCAACTGTAGAGCGTAGCTTTCGCGACGTTTTTAATGCCCATCCCCACCCTGTGTATTTGATCACATTGTTTTTGGTGGTTATATCGCCATCTGTCGATTGCGGTACCTTAATCGACTCTAACAACACCTGATACAGAGGAAGGTATGATTCTACGCCGCCGGTACCCCACGGCTCTTATAAGCTACAGCATATGCTGAAAATTTTAATACCGCCATCTGTCGGATAGAATAACTCGACAATGGGATCTTGGCAAATAGCGACTTTATGGCTTTCATTGAAAGTGTATTTCTTTTTGTTGCAGTGTGACTCCAAAGGCTGCTGTGAGCCCCGTGGTGGCCAGTAAACCAGTTTTGACCCAGCCTGGTGAGTACTCTTCCTTAGGCACTAAATTTATTTATTAATTAGATGTAGGTTGTATGCAAAATAACTATAACCTTAATATTAGAATCGATTTTGACGAAACTTGATATTTTTGCGCTTGAAAACATTTAATTTGATACGTGTTTCATGATTTGTTTCAATTCACCCTCTTAAGGGAGCAAAAAGTGCAAAATTGCGGAGTTGAAAACGGAGTTGTCATAACGTCTGTGTGTTGCGCTTTCATGTGTGTACAAGCAAACACTTTTCCAAATGACCGATGGCTTTAATGACTAAAGATTAACGAGTCATTTGAACAGGCCATTGAGTGGCCTATTTCAAAACTAGTGTGCAGGACGAGTGTTACAGCGTGTTCATTGGTCCTTCACATAATGTAGACCTCATACGATGGTCGTCTGCTCTCGTACCTTACTCACACCTATTTCTACCAAATAGCAGTGTTCGCATTGTTGTGTTCCGAGTTAAATAGTGAGATAGACAGTGAAATTACTGGGTAATGTGACATTATATCTTCAAATCAAGGTTGGCAACGCGCTTGTGATATTACGAGCGTCAATAGGCCTAGGTCAAATGCCTGTTTGTCGATCTAGTCTAATAAAAAAAACTTGCAAGGTATGCTGGTTTTTAAATATTTATTTTTGCCCACAGCGATCCTCAGTTCCACTAACCAGATGAAACCAATATACTGCCAAGAGTGAGTATTGAAATTGTACTAAGTAAGATAAACTTTTACCCGCGGCATCGCTTGCGTGAATTTCTCATAGAAACAGTACGCTCTTAGGGATGAAAAATCATTACTTCGTTACTAATATTATAAACTAGCTGTGCCCGCGACTTCGTCCGCGTGCAGTAGTTTCTTTGGGCACCATACCTTTTTAATTAAACTAATATAAACTTTGAATGTTATACTTATTTATATACAAATCAATAGCTTAAATAATACTTTTTAAACTTCTAGCTCTAACAATAGCGATATTTCCTTACAATCCCCCCTTTTTTATCCTCATTGCCGTGATCATCCACATTCCTCATTTGCCGTACATTTAGATACCAGAGTAGAATAATACATCCCACTGTGCCAGGGGTCGTAAGAGGCGACTAAGGTACCATAACCGACAGATGGCGGTATATCCATCTGAAATAGTGCAGCTAAAATGCACTAAGCTGGGGTGGGCAGCAGCATCCCCGTCGCGAAAGCTGCGCTCTGCGATTGCCAACACGTTTGGCCAACGCGGCAATTATGGGCAAGAAACGTTTCTTGGAGAGGCCTATGTTCAGCTGTTTCAATGGCTGTTATTATGATGATGATCAATTGGTGGTTGCACCCGTGCGAAGCCGTCTTTATTCAAGCACTCTGAATCGTCAATAAAATAAGTAATATTAATAACATTAACATTTCCAATACGGAAGTGATTTTATGCATATTTATATATAACACAGACGACCTTGATGACCCAAGAGATCATAAATGTCACCTAACACAGATAATTACATTAGGCCCGCCTTGAACTAGTCTATCCAATTGTCAAACCATTGACTTAAAGCTAAAAAGATAGTTCGTTGAGATAAAAAATACAATCGGTTTGGGATATTCAGTAATTGAAGAACTGCTTGTGTATCTGGTGTCAAAAAAAAAATAGAAAATAAGATGTCGGCCATTTGTTTAGATTAATTAGATTTGTAGAGATGTTGAAACATGACGATGTTGTGTCTTGTTGGTAAATAAGTGTGCTTCGCGCCGCCAAAACACAAATAGATTTGGCATCGGCTACTGTCAAATATTATTATTTTATATATATACATGTATAAGCAAACGTATTTGTGGTTCGTACTATCTACACTGGGATTGGCTGGGCTAATTCAAACTTATTTATTTTATTTCATTAGCCGTAAGGTACCGACAAAGTGGTGTAGTACCTACCCCTGTAAGAGGCGACTGAGGTACCAGAAATGACAGATGGCGGTATATCCATTCGAAACATTACAGCTCAAATGCACAAGGCGGGTATTGGCAACAGTATCGACTCTTGCCCAACACGGCAATTATAGGCAAAGTTCTACGATTTTTGGGGAGGCCTATGTCCAGCTGTGGTCTTCTAATGGCTGATATAATAATGAGGATTTAAGTGGCAAAAAACATTAAAAAAATATCGCTCTGAAATAATGGAAACTCGACTCGGTGGCGGAGTTACGTAGTAAAATTGCTTGAATGACTCGAGTCGAATTAGAGAGAGTGGAATGCTGCTGCCGATCTCCGCTGTCATACGTTTGAGTTCCGATGTTCTGGATGGATATATCGCCTTCTGTCGGTTCCGGTACCTCAGTCGCTTACAAGTGACGGCATAGTGCTAAATCTTGTTTTTTTATGCTCTTATATCGTTCTAGATAGGTCACCTGGTGGTTCAAATGACCCATAATTTTTTCAACATGGGCCTGTAGTCTATAATATCTTCAAGCCGCAACGTTGGCAACGCGCGTGATATCTTTGTTTGTCGGCCTGAAAAAATAATAAAAAAATACTTTTGAATGTCTTATTTGAGTTTATACTGTTGATCGCCGTTTCGGTCCCCTTTCGGCAACCATTTTCGATTTGTCAGCATATTTTCTTTCTTTCCCAGTGGCGGTGAGATGAAAGTGAACACGCCGCCTTGTCACTCGCCCGGCGCCATCTTGCCGGACTTACCACAGCCGGCGGAGGACTCAGATAAGGTAACATATAGAAATAATGTGTCTGTTTGTAACTCCAACTTAGCCTGCCACTGGCACCTGTATTTGACGGGCCAGGTGGAGCTCTTGGTAGTGGTCCTATCTTGTGCGTTAAGGGTCTTGGGTTCGATCCCCACCAAAAAATTTTCCTTGCTCAGGGAGGCCTATGTCCAGCAGTGGACGTTCTATGGCTGATGATGATAACTTCAATTATATCACCGCCACTACCACCATCTATCGTGGCTTGCAGTTAATATACCTCATGAACGTCCTCAGAGTTACGGCCTATCGAAGGAGGCGACGGCGAGCGAAACGCAGGCGTGGCTCGCGCGCCACCGGTTCTCGCAACACGTGGCCACCTTCGCCAACTTCTCGGGCGCAGACTTGCTGAGGTAGGTGACACTTGAGTACGATGTACCTCCCCCTGTACCAGGTACCGTTTTAACGAGTTACCGGAATTCCAAGATTGCAGTGATTGCCTCCACGCCTTCTTAAAGCGGTATCCAGCAGCGATGGCTAAGAAAGTATTCATGAGGTGGACCTCATACAAAGGTCTTCTTCTTAAGTACCGCACTCTCACCTATTTCTACCGCCAAATAGCAGTGTTATCATTGCTGTATTTCTAGTTTAAGGGTGGAGAGGCAGTTAAATATTTATTTTATTTTATTGAACTTTATTGCACAAAATATTACAAATTGTACAAATGGCGAACATAATGCCAGTTGGCTTTATCTCCCTGTCAACCATTATACAAAACAGAAAAAAATATATGTATTGGTGCAGACAATACACAAGAAGACAAACGTTACTACACATTTGTATGAATAAACGCAATCAATACATATGATATACAAACATATATAAAGTAATGTACATCAGAAGTAGGGTTGTAAAGTTAGGGTAGCAGCATCAGTAAATGAAGTACGGAGAAAGCGTTTCAGGATAAATTTGTTTCGGGATTGTTTAATATTCAATTTCTTGGTAATGTGACTTGATATCTTCAAGTCACACGGTTCGCAGCGCGCCAGTGATATCCTTGTGATATTACGAGCGTGTATAAGCTTCGGTGACGCTTACTGTCACACGGACTGTATGCTCGTTTGTGTACCTGGTTTAATCAAAAGAAATCCAAGACATGTTCTGAATTAATCGTGTTGTCGTCCAGGTTGTCCCGAGACGACGTGATTCAGATATGTGGCTTGACCGACGGCATCCGTCTATTCAACGCTCTGCACGCCAAGTGAGTTTCATTTATTTTTATATGCGTTTATTATAGTTTGTAGGTATTACCAATAATAGTAATGAAATTAGTACCGTGCGCTCCCTTATAGTAGCCGTTAGGTACCACCGGCAGAGTAGAATAGTACCTCCCACTGCACCAGGTGTCGTAAGAGGCGACTGAGGTAACAGAACCGACAGATGGCGGTATATATCCATCCGAAACAGTGCAGCTCAATTGCTCAGGGCGGGGATGGGCAGCAGCATCTCCGTGGCGAAAGCTGCGCTTTGCGATTGCCAACACGGTTGCCCAGCGCGGCAAAAAAACCTCCTTTCTTGGAGAGGACTATGTCCAGCAGTGAACTTTCAATGGCTGGTATGATGACTCTTTATAACATTAGCTATCTGCCAGTCAAAAGTCCCGTTAAAATAGGTCCAGCCGATTTAGAAATAGCCGGTACAATAGACTACTGTCAGGCAAATGGCACACTTTCTGACGTTATTATTTCTCATTATATACCTAATATAAAAGCTGAAGTATATATGAAGTATTTATTTTTGACGGGCTCGATGGCGCAAATTGTAGTTATCCTATATATATATATATATATATATATATATATATATATATATATATGTTGTAGGATATTTCTTAATGTTAAATTATGTCTGTCTATTGGTTTGTTTTGTTGTAATGACCGATTGATTAGGATGAATTATCTAAATTTACCATCAAGCTAATCCAGAGCTTGAAGGCAGAAAGCAATAGTCAGTAATTGGTTTGTATTTATATCGACGTATAAAAATAATCATTCAAAAATTCCATACAACCGTCGTAACACTTGAGAACCGCTGCCCTACACGTGACCCGCCCCCCGCCCCCCAGACGCATCGAGCCGCGACTGACGCTGTACGTGTCGCCGGCGGGCGCGGGCGTGTACAGCGCGCTCTACCTGCACGCGTGCCGCGCGCACGAGCTACTGCACAAACTGCGCGCGCTGCTGCACGCCGCCGGCAAGGTAACACTACCCTACTACACCACATCCCCCCACTGTCCCTGTTCTCCGCACCGCATCCCCCCACTGTCCCTGTTCTTCACACCGCATCCCCCCACTGTCCCTGTTCTCCACTACACCATAGCCCCCCTCCCACACCACAACATACCCCTCCACCACACCACATCATCCTCCACCACACCACATTAACCCCTCTCCCCTACCCACCAAACCCCCTCATAACATCCCCCTACAACAAAAACAATAGTATTAACTGTTGAAATAGTATCCTGAATAAAATATTCGTGAAACCTGTATTATGACAAACATTAGTTTTTCAAATGTTGTTTGTAAACTGATCTTTTGTCAGACAGAATGATTCGCACTAACAACTTTATATGATATGATTTTTGTTACATTGTCTAGACAAATTTGTTATGTAAGCAATTTGCTCGGAGCGCCATCTGTTGTTTCATGAAGCCACTATCACATCCCAATTGTGTGACTGACTCGTGCATGCCGCAGGAGTGCGAGACGGTGCTGGTGTCGGGCCCCAACGGCGCGCGCGTGCGGCTCACGGACGACGTGGTGCGGCACCTGCCCGACCACTCCACGCACCGCCTGCAGCCGCTCGACGACTGCAGCGCGCTGCTGCTCTGTCACGCCGACACCTGACCGACGCGTGGCCGACATGTTACCGACGCTTGACTGACACCTGACTGCCATCTGAACTATACCTGACATTTAGCTTGTGTGATTTTAAATGATTTCATTTCATAATAAATACAATCTTTGCATATTTTGCTACTACCATTTGTAAAGTACTTTACTAAGACTATTTGACATTAAATGTAGAAGCGTTATAGTTCGTGTTACCATTTCGGAAGATTGAATAACCGGACAGACAACAGTAAATATAAATATGGTATTGGAATTTTGATACGAGTTGAATTTAATGATTATAAATGCGAGTGTGTTGTCTGTCAATAAAGTAAATTGCACGAACCCGAGTTCCGACCTGACAACTATACTCCCTTGTAGCTTGATTAGAATGTCAGATGTCAATGCAGTAATGTCAATCCAATTGTTTAAATTGACATTCCGTTATTAGGCATCGTATTTTGTTGTTAATATTGTTTACATCACAACGGTTTCGAAATTAGAACCAAAAAAATACATAATTCTAATAATTTCAAAGTACGTCAGTTTGACAGCTGTCAATCTAATGGAGCCCCATTTGGAGGGCAGTGACATTGACGGAATTGAAGCCATGGAATTCTAGTCATGGCATCTGTAAATAATGATTACTAATGTGAAATACAGTCTGCGCGTTTCGATTTGACCGCTCTGATATTCATACAAGCTGTGACTTGTAGTTGGGCTTGTTTTACGCGAGTCCCTTAGTGCCTTAAGAGCGGCCAAGTAAAGCAGCGCGGACTCTGACTATTGTTATAGAGGAAAATATATATTTTGATAATGGATTAGGATTGTACAGCGGCATTGCACCGTAGGACATCCATTGACACACCCGGTCCTATTAGAAATCACTTGTCCAGTGGTGGACGTCCTACGGCCTATTATGTTGTACAATATTAGTATCCGGTGAATGTTGGATATATAAACACAGAGGATTTATAGAGATGTTTGAAGATGGGGGCCATATCATTTCATTTTAACATTCATTTCACAAAAGTCTACTAATCATCATTATTTGCTTAGCAATTTTCTTTTTTTTTATACATATATAACAATGTTATCTTATGAAGTGTAATATTAAGTTAGTGTTTTCGAACGATTGTAATTAAGGTTTTTAAGTGTTTTTTTTATGGCCAAAGTAAAGCGGACCAATAGTGTACATTTTAAGGGATTCTGTCACGATTCAAGAGCAGGAATGTTGAGGAGCGAGAAAATAGTGAACGTTATGCGTTCACGAATTAGTCGATGGATCGTTTTTGATGAAACTTGTCGTATTGGCTACTTTTTCGCCCGGGAATCCTTCCAGGACCTGAAGACAGTTTTATGGGCTCCTGTGGACGAGCCAAACATTAATCTAGAAATAAAGTTGATTGTTTTTCGTTATAATTTTTTTTAACTATCAATTCACAGTCTTGTGTGTTGACTTGAGTCTAACGTAAATAGCTTAAAGCATTTGTGTTACGGATATCAGACAACAGAGGAATTACAAATATAATAGGCATAGATAAGAAGAAGCATAATTGGTCTTTGGCAAGAATCGAACCCACAATACTTGGACAACACGAATAAGCCATGTCTGTGTCCGGATCCAACTTCGTATCAGAATGGCCAAGCTCTATAATATAGATGAAATTGTGTTGAAAATATATCGATATTTGTTATAAAAATAAATTATTAATAGTATGTGTAATTGTTTTTTCTACCGAAACAATGTAATTGTTGAATTGAACATTGCCTCTCTCTCGCACTCGTTACATTATGTATGCGTGCGAGCGAGATGGTCGTACGACTACACTTGGCAGCTGGTTTTGTTTGTTTTTAATTAAGGATTCATTTGAATACTTTTGTGTAGCGTAGGTGCCATGGGCGGATATATTTTAAATACCAAATGATATTGATGTATTAGTTTTAAACATTATCGTAAGGCTAATGAGTACTGAATTTTGGATACAGCCGATAATTCGCACAACATCTGATACATTGACCAGACTTCACAATCTTTTACGACGCCCATGAAATACCGCGTGTAATTATTATTTATTATTGTTAGCGACTCGGCCCGGCTTCGCATGGGAGAATGAGTATAACAAATGGTTATTGTAGGTTATCCGTAATATACCACCACGGAATTTTTTGTCATTTTAAGGTTTACAATGCTGTAGTATATCATTTTGATCTATCTCAGCGGGCTCGGCCAGCGTTTGCAATGTAATTGCAAAACATGATTATTTACTTCACATTAGAAATTCAAAATTATCGGTGTTTCTGTACTACATGTACGATACATATAAACCTTCCTCTTGAATCACTATCTATTAAAAAACTGCATATATATATATCCATTGCGTAGTTTGCGGAAAGTTTTTTTTTACTATAAAGTGATATACAGATGTAGTTTTGCTCTTCAATTTATCAATGCCTGTATCCAAAACTACCTTACTTACTAGTCTCATGACGTAGTCTAGTTCTAGTGTTTGTATCGTTAGCATTTAGGATACCTAGATAAGTGCCTAGACACGCGACCGCGCTCGTTGACTACGGAGTATTAAATATAAAGTATATTTTTAATGATTTAATGTAAGACGTTAAATGTTGCATGTTTGTAGTTGTAGTTTATGTTATTCTATTCGTAAATAAATGTAAATGAAGTATTTTGTTATTCTTTATTACATCTCCTGTTATCTTGTATATATGAAGCATATACAATCAAACAATATCTTAACCAAAATGTGTTACAAAAGATAAAATGTTGGTTTCTATATTGAGCTGATTTTTGATCTAGATCAATGATCAGTATCAACTCAAAATAATCTATTCTACTCAATAAAAGTAGCATATTGCTAATTCATCATACCAGTCGTTGGATGTCCACTGCTAGACATAGACCTCCCTAACAAACGGAGAATTTTGCCTATAATTGCTGCGCTGGTTGGTGGTCAGTCGCCTCTTACACCAGGTATAGGTTCTACTCTGCCGGTACCTTACGGCAATTGTTCAATTTAATCGAAAAAAATATTCCTTTAGGAATATTTCAACAGACGTTCTCCGAAAAAGTATTCGAATCATGAATCCTAATGCGATCATTTGTTGATTTAGAGAGTAAGAAATTTTGAATTGTTGCATACTTCATGAAGGGATGCAGATGTGCAAGCACTGCATTTTAGAATTATTGAGGCTGTGTTGTAAATTTTGCTTTTATTAAAAACTATTTGTGGTGGTGGTAACATTATTAGGTATTTATATACATAAAAGGAGAAACTGACTTATTTCTCAACGTGAGGAGGTAAAACTGGGGTTCAAAGTATGACACTTGAGTTTTTGAAGGTTTCCAATGAAAATTCAGTATACTGTTTATTTCATTGAAAGTCATGAAAACGTAAAATATATTTTTTTAAATAATCCCTATTTTAGAAAAAATAATAATAAAAAAGGATAAAGAGGATGCAAAGTTACTATAAAAGTTCTACAACTTAACGCGGTGCGTTGTTAGAAATGAATAAAAATACATGAATATTGCTTACAAAATTTATTACATATTACAAAAAAGGCACTTTACCATCGGTCTTATAATACTGTTTTTATGCGTGAAGCTTGTGATGACGTCCAATAGTTTAAAATACATTTCGGGTAAGAAATTTAAATGCCTAAGTTATTTTACATTGAAAATTGGTCGATCCACGTTATAGCACGCAGCGGGTATTATAAAGAAAATAAATAAATTTTCTAACCTAAAGTGCTTTTAAATATTATCTCGAGAATTGATAAAAGCATAATGATGGTTACCTTACAATATTAAGACCAGGAATGCATGGGTGCAGTTGGTAAGACAAGGTTTGTCGGCAGTCACTGGTAAATACTTTTTACTATATACTGCAGTTGTATATAAACCTGACCTTACATAGGGCACAATTGGCTTGAAACAGTAACACAATCATCACAATTAATTTAAAACTTTCTAATTATTTTATCAGGTCGGTTGACAAACGAGCATTACAGCCTATAGACGCTCATATTGCACACTGCCTCTCTCACCCTACAAACCGGAAGAAAGCAATGCGAACACTGCTCTTTGGCGGTAGAAATAAATGATAGTGAGGTACCGACTCAGACGACCTCTTTATGGCGAGTACCTCATTTGACTTTTGTAATATATTGATTTAAACCATCGGTGAATTCCCATATAAAAGTCAATTAAAAGAAGCTTGAACTCCAGTTGTGTACTGATTCAGGCCGTTGTGTGCATCGGAATGTATTATGGTAAGGTGGTCGTTAGCAACATTATATAATAAATTTACATTCAACAAAAATATAGATAACTCTCAATCATGTATACACGAGAACATAGAAGCTCTCGAACATGTGAAGTAAACGCTGGTGTGCTCTGTTCAGTTACACAAATTAAAATGCACTGCATCTATATTTCTTTTTCTATCTAGATCAGCATGAGGTATTTCTTTGTATGTGCAAATATATAAATAATTCTATAAAAAAATAAATGTAAGATAAATCACAATAATACATCTCGGCGGCCTTTCGGTACTCCAAAAACCCATCAAGTACACTGTGACATAGCAATTTTTATGAATAAATTCATATTATAAGATGTGATATGTAGACCTGACTGCAAAACAGCCGAGTAATTACAAATACAGTATTTGAATATGAAATAAACACCCAGACACAGAACAATCACAAATGTTCGTCCTGGATGGAGATCGAACCCACGACCCAGCGCACAAGACAGGTTGACCACCAAATACGCCATCTGGCCCTTGAAGAGAAACGATTCTCATCTCCTGTTATGGGTGCTCACATAAAAATCCTGACCCATTATATATTTTTTTATAATTGACATAAAAATATTTGCGCTTACTAAGAAATGCCTTATATACAATATACATAACGACTTCATAATATTAAATACCAGACCACCTTATAAAAAACAAAATGGAAGTATTTATTCCCTTACAATTATACTTTCAATACAGATAACACTACTTTTTAACAACAGGCATCAAAACAAATGAAAGTGAACATTTGAAAATCGAATAAAACCGCGTTTTGGAGCCGTTAAAAATAGTTCCATCAAACAACGCGGTACCTAGAGTCTTATTATGCAGACAATTCTCAATCTTAAACAGTAACAAGAAATTACTTCTAAAATGACAAAATAATTATTTACAAGTACCTGTTATGTTGGCATTTAGGTTTTTGTGTCGAAATTAAAAGGAAAATATACCTAACCAGTATTTTTTTTCGTATTTTTTGTGACTAATGACACTTTTATTAAATGGAATGAATAAAAAAATGCAATTATGATTTATTGTCGATTTTATTAAATGCATCATTATTTATACCAGCTGTCGGCAACCTTTTGGCACGCATACGGGTAGATTTATTTGATTAGAAGTTAATGTATACATAGGATGTATTAAAAGTAATAATGCCATGTACTCAAAATTCACGGGCCGCAAGTAGGACGGTCGCGGGCCGCGCGTTGTGTGCCGCTGCATTATATTGTCACTGGTCTAGCTTATAATCAATGAGGAAATCAGTCCAAAAATTTGATCAATATACATTAGTCAGATTTTCCGAATAACACATTCCTCTTTCACAATACTTACATGAGTGCTATAGTGTGTTTGTAATACTATCACAGTTCAACTGATGAACAGATTCTGATGAAATACGGCAGATTCATAGATTGAACCTCAGGCCAGAACTTAAGCTATTCCAAGAAATAAACCCGCGAGAACATTTACATACATGCAGATAATAAAATCGACATTTCCTTTTAAAAAATTTTGGTCCGCAATTAATATTCAATTACCAAGTTATTAAAACACATGTTCGCAATTAACACACGGCGAAGAAAATAAAAAAATATTAAAATATAGAAACAAGTAGACGACTATATAATAAACAATTATATAACTTAAAATACATAACTATGCATCATTTATGTATATAAATAGAATATGGAACAGCATTTTATTGTCTTACGTTAGTCAGTTTTTATATTTATACAGATTAACGGCATTTTTTAAGATATATTTTATATTTCGAGCTTTTAAATGTGTATTAACAACATTTAGGAATATAAAATACATCCTAGTGATCCTAGGCTTCATAAGATGTAAAAATAAGATGCCCCAACATATTCTGTTGGTAAAATTTCTAGAAATTATATTTTCTAGACAGCTAGCGATGTGTTGCGGAATTTTTATTTATTATTTTGTGTTATCACTGGGTCGTATTTAAGCCAATATTGTATTTTATTTAAAAATAGACGACGGGCACGTATCAATAATTAAAAAAAAAAACAATTAGTTTGCATGCACATAATCTCAGGAACTAACAATTGGATTTGAAAAATCAAATCTTCAATTAGCAGGCTAATTGTCGAGGAAGGTTATAGACTACTTAACAACGCGATAAAGTCCTTAGTTCGCCAGCAAAAAGAGAAAAAACCGCGGGGCCCAACTAGTAATTTCTAAATTTCACAATGTTGTATAGACAGGTCATAGACAACACTAGACAGACATACGTTGTAAAGAATAAGTAATAAGAATCTCTATTTTTTTGTCAATATAAAATTATTAATATTTAATTTTACGAACATATTCAAAGTCAACAGATTTAAATCATGTTAAAAAATGATTTTTTACTCGTTAGAAAGAGCGCCATCTGTTATGAAACTACGTCAACTCTATTTTGAAGCGATATGCATTCTATCACCAGCGCTCACACCGCGCGGACGTGTCTGTTCAACTCGAATGCGCTTCGAACAGTTTGATTTTAACAGACACTTATTGAAATTGTAATTATAAAATTTCGTGTAAAATTTGGATACAGATATTTTATCATATTTTAAGTTTCACTAATCGAGTTTAAGTTAAATAGTTAGAATTTTCTTACGACAAGGCCGCTACATAGAACTCTAACACGTTCTATAGAGATGCAAAGTGTTATGAACAAAGTGCCCGCCTGTCCGTCCCCCGGTGTGCGTTTAATTGGCGACGCGCTCCACGTAGTTAGCGGGCAGCATGCCGGTGCGCCCGGTGCGTAGCACTTGTCCGGTCATCCAGCCTTCGTCGATGGACGTCACATTGGATATGTAGTCGCCTTCGCGGAACGACACCTGCGCATCCAATTTGCTTGCGTTAATTGATATACTAGTCAAAGTATATATGTTTAAAAAGTATTTTTATTATAGAAATGTTACCAATATGTGATAGATTGGGGCTTACCTCATCGCTGTCAGTGGCTTCGTAGTCGTACATCGCAATATAAACACTCTGCAACAATTTAAAAAAGCAATTAGTACAAATGTAATATTAATAACAGTCCCACGACATAAAAAGTCTCATCGGGGTAGGCAGAGATTATAGATCTTCAATTGTTACGATCTTGACATACCTCTCTTGCTTCCCTTACTCGCTTTATACACGCTCGTTTATTTTTAATACTTCTGACCTGGTCCTTTTTAATACCTTTTCTACCTGGTTAAGATATGTCCGCCTAGGTTGTCCTATACCAACTCTTCCATTCACTTCCACTCTATATATTTGTGCAGTCATTCTACTTTTATCCATCCTTTCTTAATGTCCAAGACATCTCAACATTCCTTTCTCTATTGTTGTCTTAACATCATCTTTACACCACATGAATCTGCTGTTTTATTCGAATGAAATTTTGTATAAAGCTTAAAAGTCATAAAACACATGTAAAGTATGTTTTTGAAAATCATCCCTTAAGAGAGTAAAAGGGGGGTACAAAGTTAGTAAAAAAGTTCTACAACTTAACGCAGATGAAAATAGTAATAAATATCTATAATATAAATATTAAATTGGGTAGGATCAGGAATCGAACCCACAACCCTCAGCTCACAAGATAGGAACACTACCAAAAACGCCATCACCACCGTAAGTCAACAACAGTTTTGCTGGAGCCTGTTAGCGTCACCAAAGGTCAGGTCACAGTTCCTCACCTCAAGACCTGCCTGGAGCCAGCAGACTAGTATAAGGTGGGTCTTATTTTTATGTTAGATGACTCTTATAATCTCGTGGGGTCATCAGGGTCATCAGTATTATAAATATAATACAACATTTAGTACTTTACATTTCCGAATTAAAATTGTTTTTTAATTATTTCTGACGATTCGAAAGCACTTGTATTCATCATCAACACACCAGCCATTAGAAGTCCACTGCTGGACATAGGCCTTCCCAAGTAAGAGGGAATTTTTCCCACAAATGCCGCGCTGTGGAAGCGCATTGGCAATCACAGAGCGCAAACTTCAGGTGGGAATGCTACTGCCCATCCCAACCCTGTGCATTTGAGCAACACTGATTTGGTATAGACACAACGCCATCTGTCGATTCTGGTACTTTAATCGCCTCTTACTATACAGAGGTACTATTCTACTCTGCCGGTACCTCACGCTTGTAATAGGCCCACTTAAATAAAGAATTTTCTGATTACCTGGTTGTGGTTGTTAGCGGCAGTTTTGTGCGAGGGCGCGGCAGGGGGCGCAGGAGGCGCGGGCTCGGCCGCCAGCGGGTCCAGGTCGGTGACGCGACCGATCTGCCGGCTCGACTGCTGCTGGGATTGCGACCCTGGAGAGGCACTCTGATATAACACTAGCCAAGTCTCTGACCGATCCTCGATATACCAAATCTAAGGATAATTTTCATTGGTATAAAAAATCAACGATACCCGAACTTGCATCATTTACAATCCCGGCGACAGCGCTACCAATGCGCTACTGAAATCTTAACACACATCAAAGTTTTCCTAATGTTAATTTGTGATTTTTTTCCCATATGACGAACAAGAAAATAAGCCTACGATCCGCTTGATGGTAAACGTGATCACAGCCTATATACGCTCGAATCATCACAGAGATATCACTAGCGTATAACCAACTTTGTGAACTGAAGACACTATGTCACATTACCCAGTAATTTGACAGTCTTTTCACCCTTCAAACCAGCACATTGCTATAAGAACACTGCTATTGGGCGGTAGAATTAAGTGGAAATGAGGTACAGATGCAGACAAACTTTGTAAGAGGTCCACCTATAGCAATTTATAAGGCATAAAAAAATCATAATAATCGGTCAAGCCGTTTCGAAGGAGTATGGGAACTAACGTCACAATGTGACACGAGAACTTTATATATTAGAAGATAAATATTAAGTAGAAATATAATTTACCGTTATAATACAGAGACATTAGTGGACGTAGAATTTTTTAATGTTTGTTTTGTGCTGAGAACCAAGTCTCAGTAGCATAACTGTAGCGCAGTCGCTCGGAATGGGAAAGTGCAGGTTCAAGTTCCGCCCAATACCGGGAGAAGTTGTCATTTTTCTAGTAAATACTTTAATAACACACAATTGAAACACATACTTCTAAATTCAAAATTGCACAGAACAACCACCTCTCAAACCATAACCACAAAAATAAAAAAAAAGTCCTTCACACTCCAAAAAAAAAAAAAAGGAAATCGCATGCATATAAAAATGCACAAACCTCTCTTAGCATCGCTAGTGCTATTGTATATCAGAGTGGCCGACGCCCGCTGCGTATTTGGCGGCGCCCTCGGCCCATCACTCACGGGGTCGTAATCCTGAATCCTGCCAATTTTCGGCCCACTGGTCCCGTAATACTGGCCCGGGTACTGATAATTCTGGCCTTGATAATTCTGATTTTGATTCTGATACTCATACTGGTATTGATACTCGTCGTATTTCTTCTGAGCGTACTGTTGCGATTGTTCGGATGGATATCTGTTCTGTTGCTGATAGTTTTGGTTTTGATACTGAGTATTCTGTTGGTATTGAGTATTCTGCTGGTACTGCGTATTTGGAGGTTGATACTGCTGGGTGGGGGGCTGATACTGTGGGGTCGGCGGCTGGTACTGCGGGTTTGGGGGCTGATACTGCTGGTTTGGGGGCTGGTACTGCGTTGACGGGATTTGATAGTGGTTCTTCGGAGGCAGGTTTGGCGCCGGTACGCTTGGCGGCAGCATCTCCGTGGCGTAATTTTCGATTTGTTGATGATAGTTGTCGGTTGGCACGTCTTTACACATAAAGCGTGGACAAACAGACATACATTAGAACAAATGAACGGTGATAATGGCAGAGGAAACGAAACAGCGTATACTTAAATTTTTTGAGTTTTAAAAATACTTTTTTTTATTATTTAACAACACTAGACAGTTTAATTCCTGGTTGGGATGATAAACAATTACAATTATACATCTAAAACACGTTAAAAAAATGCAATTGGTTTTGGCTATGTTGGATAAATGTAATGAACATCAATAAAAAAATCGAATCAATACTTATGAAGACAAGAAAAGGACGCACGATATAAATAGTGACGTCACCGCCATATAGCGTCATGCGCGCGAGTGAGATAGCGAGAGATCCTCACTATAAACTTCGAAATATCTATTCCCGTTTAATTCGTAATTGCTGCTATTGATTTTTTAAGTGTTGTATAATATAAAAAAGGTCAATGACCAATTAAATAGATA
>JACJUM010003212.1:5910747-5953993 GCA_020976665.1 Heortia vitessoides | reverse complement strand
ACTAGGTTTCGTAAGAGGCGACGGAGGTACCTGAACCAGGTGATAGCGGTATATCCAATCAAAGCAGTGTAGCTTAAATGAAACAGGGCAGCTACGCTCTAAAATTGCCAACACGCTTGCCCAGCGCGGCAATCATGATCAGTGTGGGACACACTCTCTCGTGGAGGCCTAAATCCGTGAACGTTTTTAAGACTGCCATGAAGACATGAAGAATCTGTACCTTATTTTTAAATATAAATTATAATAATAATATATATATATATATATATATTATTTACACGTTCATTACTCTTTTAACGATTTTAAAACGCGGTTTATTTAACTTTTTACATTGTTTGCCCTACGTTTCGGTTACCTTGCGGCAAGCGTTGTCTACATTTTAACTGTATATCACTAGGTTATTTTGAAATCGATACAAAACTTCATTGTCTCTCGTTAGTCGCTGATTAGAAACCAGTTTTGGTTTGCGGTTCATGTTCCGATGCTAATTTGGTGATCATGGGCTGGGAAAAACCTGAATTAGTTATGTCTTCTGGGTCACAACATCAACTTATGGTTATGTAACATTAAGGTATTTGGCACGATAGCATAGTCTTACATATCGATTATTAAAAAAGAAGCGTCCGTTTGTAATTGTATTCATATGTATATAAAATTTGCGCGGTCAGGACATTAGTGTAGGACGGGGATCGAACCCACGAAACTTGGATCATAAGATCGAGTAATTATTAAATAATATTTTATTCTGTACGTAACATATAAAAATTAATCCATATTTTCCTTTGGTGCCTGCAACACGCGAGATCGACTGAACTGGTTGTTTCACGAAATGGATCTTATGAAAGAAATCATGAAAGTTGCTCGAAATAATATATTAAGAAAACTAGTAGCGCCCCGAGGTTTCACTCGCGTTAAGTTATAGTACTATCATACTAACTTTCCACCCTTCTTTTGCCCCCTTAATAGATGATTTGCCAAAAAATATTTTTAACTTGCTCCATGAATTTCAATGAAGAACTTTAATACAGATTTTTTTTTACCCCCGTTTTACCCCTTTAGGCGACGAATTTTCAAAAATATTTTTTAAGTGCTTTCTTAAAATATTTATAAACTATAAACAGTACTCACGCTTCGCAGTATGGGAGTTTGCCGTAACCTTTGTAGGTCCTCATGTTCAAAGTCATCCCGCACTCCTGGCATTTGAAGCACCCCTTGTGCCAGACCTGAAACAGACATAATATTGATTCATCAGTATATCTTAGAGTAAAAGATGGTGTTGTGACAACAATAGAGAATGTTAAGATAGTTGGGACATGTAAAAAGGATGGATGAAAATAGAATGAATGCACAAATATATAGAGCGGAAGTGAATGTAAGGGTTGGTATGGGACGACCGAGGCGAACATATCTTAACCAGGTAATAAAGAAGGGCCGGGTCAGAAGTACCAAGAATAATCGAGCGTGTATGAAAGGAAAGCGAGATGTTTGTCAAGATCGTAGCGAGAAGCGGTACATAATATCTGCCTACCCCGATGGGACACAGGCGTGATGTATGTATGTATCTTACAGGTTATTGGTGCCTAGCATAATAAATCTAGATTATCTAGATCCCAGGTTTAAGAATGCAAAAGAACCCAGACACGGCCCCCAGCACGACGGTTCTGTAAAAAACGTTTCATCTACAGTAATTCGCGTTTGCTGGCGAACGCGTGCAGTTCCTGTTCCTCAACGAACACCGACTGCAGTTACCAGGCGGCTCAATTTTACTCATTCATCAAATCAGCCCTTGGAAGTCCACAGTTGGACATAGGCCTCCCCAAGAAAGGGGGAATTTCGCCCATAATTGCCGCGATGGGGAAACGTGTACAGAGACATATACAGAGCGTAGCTTCGCGACGTGGATGCTGCTGTCATTATTAGTCCAGAGGGACCCAATGGCGCAGATGGAAGAGCACCTATCTTGTGCACCAAAGGTCATCGGTTCGATCCCATTTATACCATCAGGACAAATATTTATATGGATAATATTTGTGTTTGTTCTGCGTCTGGGTATTAATAATATATTCAGTATTATATTTGTGATTCCTCTTTTGTTTGATGTCCGTAATATAAATTATTTTTATAAATTATTTATTTTATTAGTACACCATCGGTTTACCGGCAGAGTGAAATAGTACCTTCACAGTACCAGATGTCGTAAGAGGCGACTGGTGAACCAGAACCAACAGACGGCGTGGAGATTAGCAGCAAATTGGCACAACGCCTACCCAGCGCGGTAAGTACGTGCATAACACCCCCATTATTGGGAGGCCTACGTCCAGCGGTGAATGTCCTACCACTGCAACGATAATATAAAGATATATGCCGCCATTTATCGGCGTGTAACAGAATTATCTAACGCTACTCGCTGTCCCACTTCTCAGCATCAATGGGCTATTACCAGACAATACAACTAATGATGTACCTCAACGATCGAATCTATCGATAGTTAAGATACGGGGAGTGAAAGGTATACCTCACTAAAATGTATTGTATTATAAATAATCCACTATACTTACAAATTGTATGGGTGCCTGAGTTGTGTATGTGTGCGTGTGGTGTGCAAGCGTGTGTTAATGGATATTAATCTTTAATTATTCATGGGGATTGAGTTTCTAAGGAAAATATTTAAAAAATTGGGCATGATAGCGCAGATAGAAGTGATCCTAAATTGTGCACCAAAGCTCGTAGGTTCGATCATACCCAGGACAAATATATATACGATAATATCTGTGTTTGTTTCATGTCTGGGTGTTCATTATACATATTTAAGTGTTATATTTGTGATTACTCTACGGACTACGGAGTCCGATATATGAGATGCTGTATAAATATTATTTATTTTTGCTAAATATCCGCACGAAGCCGAGACGTGCATTTAACCATCTTATACACACAACACTATACCGTGTGTCAGCGATACGTCACTAGCTAACATCCCGCGTGCCAGCAGTGCGCTACAACACCGTCATATCAAGGAGGTTGCGTCATTACGGTGATCTGAAGCAAACAAACTAACCAACACATAAGTACGCCTTATACAAAATTGGTCTGGATTGATAACTCACTCTCGCCTATTTCTACCGGCAAATAGCAGTGTTCGCATTGCTGTGTTCTGAAGGGTGAAAGAGGGAATTTACTGGGTAATGTGGCATAATATCTTCAGTCACAAGTTTAGCAACGCGATGATAATAATGATAATCATCATCATCATCATATCAGCTATAAGACGTCCACTACTGGACATAGGCCTCCCCAAGTAATCTCCAATAGGACCGGTTGTATGCGGCTTGTGTCCAGCTCGATCCTGCGGTTTTAGTCAGATCGTCGGTTCATCATGCGGGTGGACGCCCTACGCTGCGCTTGCCGGTAAGTGGTCTTCATTCCAGAACCTTACAACGGCCATTGGTTCTGCGTACCAAATGCCCTGCCCACTGCCACTTAAACTTACTAATCCGCCGGGCAATGTCGGTAACTTTGGTTCTGTTACGAATCTCCTCAATATATATAATTAAAATAATACAATTAAAAAAAAATGTCTTTAATACCGGAGACAAATATTTGAATATTTTTAGTAAATATCAACGACACACGTGCACGTGCCTATAATTTGAGGATAACAATTGGTTTACCTAGGATCCCATCATAAGAAAAATCCCATTGTCTTACAATTTGCGGAGATAAATTCACACAACATCTCATATACTGGCATGACTTCAAAATAAGCACTTGTTTTTTTGGTAACCAGACAACAGAGGAATACTTAGCATATAAATAACACCCAGACGCAGAACAAACACAAATATTTATTTTATAAATACTTGCTACTATTAGGAATTGAATTCACGACCAAAGGCGCACAAGATAGGATCTCTACCATATGCGCCATCGGACCCGTCAAAAGGGATAACGAATAAAAATAATCCAAATCGACAACCACTTTTTTTGAAGTCGATAAAAAAAATCTATCAAATTGAGAAACTCCTCCGTTTTTAAAGTCGGTTGAAAATAATCTAGATTACACACCTATTGAACTAAAATATTTTCACATTTTGAACGTACACATTTTGTATACATTGATACAAGATTTGATACACTCTCACCAAATATTTGCGTTGACATCAGCGTCTAGTATTCTGAATAAAGCGTAAAATAGCCGATGCTAATGGATTAGTCGTCTTGACGACTATACTATGTTAATAATAATAATAATTAATACTCTTTTTTGTACACAGATAATTACATAAAGAACAAAAAAAACTTATAAAGTATAATACAATTGGCGGCCTTATCGCTCAAAGCGATCTCTTCCAGGTAAGTATGTCATAGAAGACAGAAAAATCTTGAAAATTATTCTCTACACCTTTGAACTAGTCTAAAATGAGTCAGTCAGTTATGTACATTACGAAGCGATGACACAAACAAGGACGAGTGACGAGAAAAACTTAAGTCATACGCAATTATGTTCTAGAATATCACGAACATTAGACAGTGATCAACAAACACTTTAAAGTAAGGGCAGCAGAGAAGCTGTAGGAATAACTGCGGGCCACACGTCTTCATTAGACCAAATCCACAAACAAGCACACGGTCTGCGTTATAAATAGTAAGTGTTACATCAGTCTATAGACGCTAGTAATATCACAAGGATATCAAATCAGTCTATAGACGCTCGTAATATCAGAAGGTATTATGTCAGTTGGCCCAGTAATTTCACTGCCTCTTAACCTCAAACCGGACCACTGATGTCTCTGAACTAGGTGAGAGTGAAGTACCAATGCAGACGACCTTTGTCTGTCTCTAGTAAATTCTCATGCCTTGTTTAAATAAACGCAATAAATGCATATGATATATATATATATAAATATAAAATAACGTAAATCAGAAATAGGGTTAAATAAAGTTAGAGAAGCAGCATAAGTAAATAAAGTACGGAGAAAGCGTTTCAGGATAAATTTGTTTGTGGATTGCTTAATATTCAACGGAAGCTTATTCCAGAGTTGTATAGCTGTCACTGTAAGAGTTTGTCAAAAAACAAAAGTGATGAGAAAGAGTTAAGTGCGAGAGAGTATTAGAAGAACGGAGATTACGTTCGTGAGAGGAAGATAGGAATTGGAATCTGTATTCTAAGTAAGTCGGTGCGCATGGATCAAAAAGTTAGGAAAATAATATGGTTAGAGCTCGAATTTTGCGACGTTCACGAATAGGAAGCCAGCCGAGATCTCAAGAGATTTGCAATAGCACAGATTTTATATGGCCTGCATTCAGTACCAACCTTGTTAGTAGTCTATAAGGTTCTGGAATGGTTACGTAGGACTTGCACCTATAAGGCAGATGGACTCACGCAACCGGTCCTATTGGAAATAGCAGTGGACGTACTACGGCTGATATGATGATGATGGCTCTTATTACGAGGTAATCCCTACTAATGTTATAAATGCGAAAGTAACTCTGTCTGCCGGTCTGTCTGTTACGCTTTCCCGCTTAAACCTCTCAACCGATTTGTATGAAATTTGGCAAAGACAATTTTTACACCCTGAGAAAGGTCATCGGCTATTTTTAATCCTAAATTAAGGGTGTAAGGGATCGAAAGGGGGGATAAAAAGTTGTATGGAAGTATCGCTATTTTTAGAGCTAGAAACTTGAAACTTATTTCTTCTTTCAGGACTCTCAGAACTTTCAGGACATTGATTCGATATAAATAAACATGACATTCATAGTTTATATAATTTAAGGTAAAGAGGTATGGTACACAAAAAAATAATCCACGCGGACGAAGTCGCGGGCACAGCTAGTGTGATATAATATCATTAAGTCACTAGGTTGGTACCGCGCTAGTGATATCTAATGTTGATACGAACGTCTATAGGCTGCGATGACTTATGACGAATAGTATGTCTGTATGGCTTAGAAATATAAAAAAATAATATTTTTACATACAACGAGCGCTTATTTTTCTGACGGGCCCGGTACCGCAGATGGTAGTGATCCTATCATGTGCAGAGCAAATATTTTTGTATTTGTTCTGTGCCTGGGTGTTATTTATGTGGGTAAAAGTATTATCTGTGTTCCTCTGTTTTCTGCTATCCGTAAAATTATTATCATCATCATACCAGCCATTAAAAGTCCACAGCTGACATATGCCTCCCCACGAAAGGGGATATGTTGCCCAATTGCCACGCTGAGCAAGCGTATTGCTTGCGCAATAAAAGCGCAGCTTTCGCGACGGGAATGCTGCTACCCATCCCCGCCCTATAAATTTGAGTTGCACAGTTTTCGATGGAAATACCGCCATCTGTCGGTTCTGGTACCTTAGTCGCGTCTCACGACACTCGGTACAGGGGTAGGTACTATTCTACTCTGTCGGTACTTCACGGTTGTATCCATAAAATGCTAACGCATTATCTCTGAGTCAGGTCAATGTATGAAATATTGATTTTTTATATATTTTTGGTAAGCAACCACGGGAACCAACCTAGGTCTCGCTTAGCAAATCCGCGTTTGTGACTATTACACCAATAAGGCGTTCACTTCGTTAGTTACGAGAAACAGTTGCAACTTGACCTTAGTGTTACAATGAATCGGGTCAACGCGTTGTTGCAGTACATGCTTTCTATGAACACAGTATATTAATACACGACTGCATAACTTGGCATTTCCTTTTTTATTTTCTAAGCCCATAAGCATTTTTTGTGTATACTCTATTAGTTCAGTAGTTGTAAAGAAAAACAATACACACACATTTAGTACAAACTTCTAATATTAAAAAAACACACACACATATCATACATTGCACTTCTGTCACGGACATCAGAGGAATCACAAATATAAAACAAAAACTTAACACCCAGACATAAAACAAATACAAATATTCATTATATAATTATTAGTCCTGGGTGTGGATTGAAGTCACGATCTTTAGCGCAAACGTTAGGATCGCTTATTTGATTATAGCAACTTCTTTATTATAGAAGAGACAGTTTAATAGTATTTTTTAACATTTATGCGTTCACTACTCTATTAATGGCAATAAAACGTGATTCGTTTAAGTAGTAGTGTCACACAAGATATATTTTAAACTTTGAGAACGAAAGCTGCAAGGTAACCAAAACGCCGATCAAAAAACTTAAGTAAATAAAGCGCGTTTTATAGCCGTTAAAAGAATAGTTTTATCTATAAGCTACGTTTTTAAATTTCTAAGTTGAAATGTAATTTGATGGGCCCGATAGCGCAGATGGTAGTGATCCTATCTTGTGCGCCAAGGGTTGTGGCTTCGATTCCCAACCAGAGCAAATATTTAAATGATGATATTAGTGTATGTTCTGTCTGGGTGTTAAACATATGTATTTAAGTTGTGATACCCCTGTTGTCTGGCGTCCGTAACACAAGTGCTTTAAGCGACTTACCACAGAGTCAGGTCAATGTATGAGATGTTGTGAGAATTATATGCTTTAAGTGTTAGTAAATAGCGGCGTCTCCCTTACACGAACACGTTTCAAATGGGAATACAGACGTGTGACGTCACTTATATGTACATCGAATCCTTTCAACCGTTTCCATAGGACTTCAACCACATATATGTTTGTATAATTATAAGTTTTGATTGTATAGGTTGGTTTTAATATTTCATCATTAACTGGCAGCGCTTCAGGATTTCACTCCCGTGTTTCCCGCTCCCGTATGAATATAGGAATTAACTATAGCATATGCTACTCATTGATATATATTATTGAGATATGGGAGATAATGCCAACTGGCATTAACTCCGCCATTTGTACATTTTGTAATATATTGTGCAATAAAGTTTAATAAATAAAATATATAAATAAATATGTAACATTATATTAGTGAAAGAAATTAGGTAAAATGGCCTCCTAGTTTTCAAGTTTAAACGTTACAAACAATCTTTTACTAAGTGGCTTTTAAATGACAGAATTTCAAAATCGATCGTGTAATTAAACCGTAAGAAACAACCAAAAAAATCAAATATTTCCTCTTATATTGGTTTAGATTGAGAAAAGTTAAGGTATACCGCTTAATTACGTCACACACGCGATAAAACGCAAACCGTAGAGGCCCGACGGTACTTAATGTAGCAATGGTCGCACCAGATGTGTTTAAGGTCAGCCCGCCAGGTCGCGGTGTTGGGCGAGCTAGATTTATCGCCAGATTTAGTGTGCCTTCATACACTTGAGGTTAAACCTTAAAACAGTATAGTTAAGGCTGGGGTACGATTTATATAATACGATTCGACCAATGTGTTACCAGCGATGAACTATGGCAGCGAAACCTCACAGTAAGATATATATATATATATATATATCTAGCTGTGAGGTACCGGCAGAGAAGAATAGTACCTCCCTTTGTACCAGGTGTTGTAATAGCCGACTAAGGTATCAGAACTGGTATCTCACTAAGGTATGAGAAGACAGATGGCGGTATATCCATCCAAAACCGTGCAGCTCACCAGCGGGATGAGTAGCAGCTTCATTGTTACAAAAGCTGCGCCCTGCGATTGCCAACACGCTTGCCCAGTGCGGCAATTATGGGCGTAGTTCGCTTATCTTGGGGAGGTCTATATCCAGCAGAAGATTTCCAATGGCTGATATGACGATGCCAATTACAAAATACTATAATTCAAGTGATCGCCCAGATCTACGCTACCCAATTACATAGCCCTGCTAAGTATAAAATACCTAATTTTAGCCAGCAATTGGTGATGTCGGCATATTACTTCATATCAGATCGATTACTTCCGAAACCTGCCGATAACATATCATCGGAACAGATTGTGTTTATAAACTATAAATAACGGAATATACTCAAATGTATGTTGATCATTCCGATTGGTCAAAAATTATGACCTTTATGATTATGACCCCACAGAATAATTAAATTTAAAATATAAATTAGTCCTACCTTATACTGGTCTGCCGGCACACGGCAGGTGTTAATACTAAGTTTAATGTAAGTTCATTAGACGAACCACCAGAAAGGAACCAACAGGAAGAACTGGTGGTGATAAAGGTTCCATCAATACTAAATAGTTAGTGTTAATGGAACCATAGCGGCGCCGGCGCTAACAAACCGTTGTCTTAAAGCTAGGTAGCAATTCAATCATAAACAGTTTTATCATTAATTTAATCTTTAATTTTTATCATTTATTTTATTTATAGATAAGCCTGATACGCTGGCTGGATTTTATTGTGAAATCTTATGCAATTGCCCTCTAATTAATTATTTATTTTATAGAAATGTGTAGTGAGTACTTAGACTACTTAAGTTTTGACGTATTACTACTTATTTTATTATTAGTATTGAATACATTGCATTATGCCGCCATCTGCTAAAATCTTATGGCACTGACAGATTATAAAAAATCTGTCAAAAAATAAAACAGAAAATTACAATAAAAAAAAAATATTGCGAGTATAAATTAAGATATAAACTATTCTATCTTTCAAGTTGAAGCAAACTGCTTACAGTGAGCAAAGTTATTCTATTTATGTACTAGCAACGAGTCCCGGCCTCGCACGGGTGCAAAAAAAAGTTATTGTGGGTTATCCCAAGGAGATGCACATATACCACCGTGGACTTTTTTGTGGACCCTTTGTTAGAAGTACAATACTGTAGTACATTCGTTTGATTTATCTTGTCGTGTTCAGCCAGCGTTTGCGATGTACGCAAAAAAAATATTTAAAACATCACATAAGAATCTTTTTAAGTTACAAGTGTTTCCCTACTATATTATGCATGTATCCCTACTAATATTATAAATGTGAAGGTAACTCTGTCTGCCTGTCTGTTACGCTTTCTCGCTGAAACAATCTTTAGACCCTGAGAAAGGACATAGGCTATTTTTTAATTCTAAATAAGGGTTGTAAGGCGTCGAAAGGGGAGATGAAAAGTTGTATGGAAGTATCGCTATTTTTAGAGCTAGAAACTTGAAACTTATTTTTCAGGTCATTGATTCGATATAAATAAACATGACATTCATAGTTTATATAAGTTAAGGAAAAGAGGTATAATACCCAAAAAAAACTAATCCACGCGGACGAAGTCGCGGGTACAGCTAGTTATACATATATAAACCATGAGGTACCAATGCAGACGACCAATTGTATTTAATTAATGATCATTATGACTATTTAATAATTTATTTTGTACTGGAATAATAATTAAGGAATAAGATATTTTCCCGCAGTATAACCTATGTGGTAATTTAGAGTGTCAACTAACATCGTACCAAATTTTATTAAGATCGTTCTAGCCGTTTAGACGTGAAGAAGTAACAAACACGCACACTAACAAACTTTCGCCTTTATATAACTGTCATCTTTTGATACGCGGACAATTTTTTTTTATATAAGAACAATACTCGTCATCCTCTATGCAATCATCATTGACGGGTCCGTTGGCGCAGATGTGAGAGATCATATCATTTGCGCTAAGGGTCGTGGATTCGATCCCAATGTGTTTGTTCTGTAACTTGGCGTAGTATTTAAGTATTACATTTGCGATTCCTCTGTTATCTGATGTACGTAACACAAGTGCTTAAAGCGATTTATCTCGGAATTCGGAGTCAGTTCAACGTATGAAATGTGGTTTAAATTTCTTATTTCATCATATCCACCGTAGTACGTCCACTGCTGGACAAAGACCTCCTTAAGAAATTTCCAACAAGACCGGCATCATATAACCTGCATCCAGCGCTAACCTATTCTAACCGAATCGCCTGTCCACCTTGTGAATGGACGTCCTACGCTGCGCTTGCCTATAATCGCCTTTTCTATGATTAAATTGCAAACCAATGCTATGAGTTAAGCTTATATTGCTATCTATTGGTTATCGTCAGTGATACTTCAATACCACGTATGTAGCAATCTCAATCCAATTTTGAACCTTATATTTACTAGACGGGCTCGATCGAGCAGAAGTTCATGGGTTACAATACAGGATCACTCAATCGATCAGGTCGATCGATATTTATACCATGATATTTATGTTTGTTCTGTGTCTGGGTGTTAAATATATGTATTCAAGTAGTATAATTGTGATTCCTATGTTGTCTGATGTCCGTAACACAAGTTCTTTAAGCAACTTATTAAGGAATCAGGTCAATGTATGAGATGTTGTGGAAATTAAAAAACAAAATATTATGTACCATCACTGACGTTGCACTTTATGCGTGTACGATTGTACGCACCGCTATAGATTATTGGAATGGCCGTCGCCCTAGTTCGTACAGAAATTGTCAATTCGGGACATTACCAAATTGAATTATTAAATCAATAGGTCGTAGGCTTGGCTGCGTAGGGTGACATCATTTTAGGAGCCTATCCTTTTTGTACCTAAATATGTATATAAGCAAAAGCTGACAGACTGACTGACATATTAACGCAGGGAAGATAGCCGAATTTCAACCACTAGTAATAATAAAAAAATAAATTCACACATCATCTCAAACATTGACCTGACTCCGAGATAAGTCGCCAAAAGCACTTGTGTTACGGACATCACAACAGAGGAATTACTATTATCATCATATAAATATTTGTCCCGTGCGGATATCGAATCCACAACCCTTAAAGCACAAGATTGAAACACTACCGAATGCGCCATCAGGCCCGTCAGATGTATAACGGATGTAAATAGACTAGCAGTGTCCGCGACTCCGTTCGCCTTCCTTGACAAATGGACTATCTAACACTGAAAGATTTTTTCGTGTTTGAGCGGTTTCTGATATTAGCGCGTTCAAACAAACAAACAAACTCTTCAGCTTTAAAATATTAGTATAGATATAGGATAATTCACCATCATTTCAACTATTGGCAGTCCGGAAGAACTGCACAACATAAGCCTCCTCAAGAAAGGGAAGATGTTGCCCATAATTTCCGCGCTGGGCAAGCGTGCTGGCAATCGCAGACCGCAGCTTTCGGGACGGGAATGCTGCTGCCCAACCCCGCCCTGTGCGGCACATTGAGCTGCACTGTTTTGGATGGATATACCGCCGCCTTTCGGTTCTGGTACCTCAGTTGCCTCTTACGACACCTGGTACAAGAAGGTAATATTCTACTCTGCCGGTACCTCACTGCTACTTAATCTCGATCGGCCTCAGATTTCAACTAACTTCAATTATAAATGTTGAAGTGAGTTTGCTTATTACCGCTTAACTCTTTATTTACTTAACAGACCTTCGTGGAATTTCACAAGGAGGAATAAATAGTTTCATCCCCAAAAGATTACGGTTCTGTATGAAAATTCTAATCAAGTCTTATTTAAGGGACTATGGTGTCCTATCAGCTACCTTCTTAGGGAAGTGGTGTCCATATTTATTTGTCCACATTCAAGAATCGAACACACCCTACAACGGTCACGGTATTGCCCGTAGCGGTCCAACGCACACCATTATTGATGACTGCCGAAGACTTTTGTCGTATGTTTCGATGATTCCACTTGGTTCGATCAAATGTATCACAAACTCTTGAGGGTCAATGACCTTTGTGTTAGGAATACAACAAAATGTATGGCCTTAATCTACAATCTAAACTAATATTACGAAGAGAAAATATTTGATTTCTCATTTGTTTTATTTCCTACGATTTAACTCGAAAACTTCGATTTCGCAGAGTTATATATTTTTAAAGACAAAAAGTTCTTCCAAAAAATAAAACATGTTATCATGATTTGACAATACGTTTGTAAAGAATTAACTCAAAAACTCTACTGTACTGGAAATGTTAACAGTAAGTAGTGTAAGCTATATTTTACAAGTCGCTATCATACAGCTTTTACAATACTATTTTTGGGTCATCAAGTACTATTCTATACTTTTGAGTAAAATTTCATGAACATCGGTTGACTAGATAAAGCGCTAAGAGGTGACAACAACAAACTTTCTTTAATATTTACAAATTTTAATTAGTTGAGATCGAAAAATTAGAATCGGTTTGGGCTTTAGCTTTTTAAAATAGCTCAGAACCACATTGATTTTTATAACACTAAAATTTAATTTATCGTACTGTACGAGAATAGAATTTTCATTTTTCTGGGTGAAAGGTAGTCTAATGTCCTTGTCTGTGCTACCACCCAACTAGATGCATGGATTATTTCAAGAAGATTGGCTGAGAAGTTGAAGCGTGAAAAATAACAAACAAACAAACCTACTTTGATATTTAAAACATGAGTTGATAGTCATATCCTTACAGGATGGAAACTGCGTGGGTGGAACCGCGGAACATAGCTAGTTATAAGTACAATCATTTCATAAAGGGCTCAGTAGAAAAGTTCATTCATGCTTACGAATACCATTCGTAATGCAAACATTAAATTACCCCACTTTCCGTTTGCGTGGCCCGGTAAAAATAGAAATAGAAGCGTGTGTATGCAATCATTAACACCTACAAATGGTATTCTGTACGCTCGTGATGCCTTGTTGGTAACATAACACGATATCCAGCGACTCATCACCGTTTACAGGGAACGGACTTTTTTTTTATTTATACAAATAACTTACTAGCTGCCAGCCTCGTCTTCGTCCGGGTACGTGGTAAAATTGGAAGATTTTGATCTTTTTTTTATTAGACCAGGTCGACAAACAAAAAGCATACAGTCCTCTTGATAGTAAGCGTCACTGCAGCTTATAGACGCTCGTAATATCTCAAGGATATCACTAGCGCGTTGCTAACCTTATGACTTTAAATATATTATGCCACAATACCTTGTAAATTCACTTCTTCCCTCACCCTTTAGACCGGAACACAGCAATGCGAACACTGCTATTTGCCGGTAGACCGGTAGGAGTGAGGTACCAATGCAGACGACCTTTTGTATGAGGTCTACCTCATGTAATGTGATCATGCACTTACAGATAGTTACATCTCTGTCTGTATTTCGGAGTCAGGTCAACGTTTGAGATGTCGTGTGAACTTTTGGGTGTCGAACTTTTTAACCTTAACTTATATTAAATTTTATTTTCATATTTATTTATATCAAATCAATAGCCTAAAAAACAAGTTTAAAGCTTCTAGCTCTAAAAATAGCGAAAATAAATTTCCTGCAACTTTTCATCCCCCCTTTCGACCCCTTACAAAACTTATTTCGAATTAAATGGTAGCCTATGTCGTTTCTTAGGCTCTAGACTATATGTGTAACAAAATTCATTAACATCAGTTCCGTAGTTTGCGCGTGATTGCATAACAAACAGACAGACTGATTTACTTTCGCATTTACAATATTAATAAGGATTTATTTATAAATAAATGTTTGTCCTGTTTAAGAATCGAACCCACGACCCTTGTAGCACAAGACACTACCGAATGGGCCATCGGGCCAGTCAAGTATGTGTTGTTTCAAGTTCGTCGTACATATACATGGAGGAGCAATTCTCCTTTTTTCGATTGTCGCGTGCCAGTAATTATTGACAATTACGTGCGTGTTTTCATACAATCACCGTGTGCCATTGACTCCTAGCGGTTTGGAGAATGTGTTTGTTTATGATTATCAATGTGAAAATACTGATGTTTGGTGTGTTAACTTATTCTATACTAGACGTGCTCGCGTTTTCACTCGCGTTAATCTGAGGTACAAAGTAGCCTACATTACTCTTTATAATATCAGCTATCTGCCATCGAAAGTCCTGTTAAAATCGGTCCAGCTATTTCAGAGATGAACCGGAACTAACAGACCGACAAAAATTTTATAATTTGCATATTTTATTTAACCATCGCATATTTCATATGCCGTGTGGTACCGGCAGAGTAGAATAGTACCAAGTGTCGTAAGAGGTGACTGAGGTATATCCATACGAAACAGTGTAGCTCAAATGTACTGGGCGGTAGTGGGCAGCAACAACACCCCTATTGCGAACGCTAACGCTCTGCGCTTGCCCGGAGCGGCAATTATGATCGGGAACCTTCCTTTTTTATTTTAGATTCCTAATAGCTGTTATGCTAGTGATACTTTTGTATATATTTAGTGAAGAAGAGGGGCAGTGAATGCTATACGAAACGAATGCGTGTGCAGTGTTTGCGATTGTGGAGTACCAGTGAGAGCGTAGCCTTCGGGCCAGCATTGAAGGCCTTACCACCGACATGATGAAACAATTTTCATGAAGAAAACCCCCAAAAATCATCGTCATCATCATTACAGCCATTGGAAGTCTTACCAAGAAAGGGGGGTACGTTGCCCATAATTACCGCGCTGGGCAAGCGTGTTGGCAATCACTGAGCGCAGCTCTCACGACGGAGATGCTACTGCCCATCCCCACCCTATGCATTTAAACTGAACTGTTTCGGATAGATATACCGCCATCTGTCGGTTCTGGTACTTTAGTCGCCTCTTACGACACCTGGTTCAGAGGGAGGTACTACTACATTCTGTCGGTGAATAATAGATAACATCATCATCACTACGAAATTGTACGCGTCCAAGTATGATGAACAATTGGTTATTCTGAACAAGAAATCCAAACGAAATCCCACGGACCACTTCACACGCATCGTCCAAGGTTGCGCCAAATTATAACGTTGGGCAAATTTTAGTGTCCTGTAGGTATTTATGAATACCGGCAGAGTTAAATAGTAGCTGCCTCTGTACCAGTTGCCGGAGGCGAGTGATGTACTGTAACTGACAGATGGCGGTATATGGGATCACTCTTGAAAATGTTCATCGTAAAGTAACCGAAACGTCAGATACAGATAAAAAATATAATTAAAAAACACACACTTTTAAAATACATCAAACTAAATAGAATAAAGTATTTTTTAAACAAAGTGAAAATAACGATAAACAAAAAATATTTGTAGTATTCTGAAATAATCGCAGGTTGCTAGCTAGGTCTACGAAAAATATGGCACTTCGATAAATTGTCAAACTAGCTGTGCCCGCGACTTTGTCCGCGTTGAATATGTTTTTTTGGTAACATACCTCTTTACCTTAACTTACAGAATCAATGGCCTGAAAACTAAGTTTCTAGCTCAAAAAATAGCTATACTTCCATTTAACTTTTCATCCCCCTCTTCGACCTCTTACAATTCGAATTAAAAAATAGCCTATGTCCTTTTTCAGTGTCTAAAGATATGTCTGCGCCAAATTTTATCAAAATCGGTTGAGAATTTTAAGCGGGAAAGCGTAACAGACAGACAGACAGAGTTAATTTCGCATTTAATATTAGTAGGAACAATTTTAACTAGACGAGTACTTAAGTAGTAGTACGAGTACTCACACTAGCAATGTCCGCGACGCAAACAAACAAACTATTCAGCTCTATAATATTAGTATACATTAACCAGTAATTTCACCGCCTCTCTCACCCTTCATATCGGAACACAGCAATGTAAACACTGCTGTTTGCTGGTAAAGATAAATGAGAATGAGATACCATGTAGACGAAATTTGTATGAAGTCTATTATTCTCAATTATTAACACAAAATCTCACAGATTGACCTGACTCCGTGATAATTCGCTTAAATCACTTGTATCACGGACATCAGACAACCAAGGAATCACAAATTACGTTAATACATATTTATAACACCCAGACACAATAAACACGCATAAATGATATGAAGATGACGTCATATTGACTGCTTCGCAGGACTATCGGATCGTTTGGCAAGTGATTTGCACACTGAGACATTCACAACATCTAAATCAAACCAAACACACTACAATGACATCACTGGATTAATACAGTGCGTGAAAATGACATGGCATCCGTCGAAACAACGTTTAATTACATCTGACACAATAACAATGTTATGCAATCATTTTAACGAATACATTAACAATACGCGCGCGAAACGTAACGTGACATACTTTTACTAATTACTTAATTACACGCAGCTTAATTTGTGCTTTTGGAAACCGTAACCTGTATATACAATTTAATGCAAATATTAGCTGTGTATTTATTGATATGTACGATAATTTTTTTTTTATAATCATTTTATTATCATACCAGCCTTTGGTGGTCCACTGCTGGACACAGGCTTCCCTAAGGAAGGGGGATGTTGCTTTTGCGACGCATCCCCATCTTATGAATTTGAGCGGATATACCTCCATCTGTCGGTTGTGGTACCTCAGTAGCTACCTACGACACCTGGTACTTTTTCGTACGGTGTGAGTTTGAGAGATAGATTAAAGAATAGTGTGATAAGAGATCGATGTGGTAAATGATGATGTGACAACAATAGAGAAAGTTATGTTAAAATGGTTTGGACATGTAGAAAGGATGGATGAAAGTAGTGAATGCAAGAGTTGGTATAGGACGAACGATGCGAATATGTCTTAACCAGGTAAAAGAGTTATTAAGAAGGGCCTGGTTAATAGTACCAAAAATAAACATGCGTGTTTGAAAGGACTAATGCAAGAAGCGAGAGAGGAATGCCAAGATCTTCTCTGTCTACCCTGATGGGACACAGGCGTGATGTAGGTATATATTTACTTTATTTTATTTTATTGAATTTTTATAATATATCGATCTGCCCTATTACATTTTATTCATCCAAATTGAATGATTGTATTGTAAATGTTATTTTGTTTTTCATGAATGTTTTATAAACAATAAAGAGTATATTAAAGTAAAAAATATCTTTTTAAAATAACTATATTAAATATCAAAAATAAGGTTTAGATTTTTTTTGTGTGTATGTTTGAGGCAAAACTCCGAAACGGGTAGACCCATTATAACGGGACATTCACTCAGTTGGTGTTATAAGGAGTAACTTGGCTACTTTTTTTATTTAATATTCTCACGAGAACGGAAACCGCGCGGGGCCGGTCCGATTTGGATTTGTAACTAGTGTCTCGCCCGAATTCGTCCGGGTACATAATTAACCTTGACAATAAAACATTATTTTTAATCCCATTTCTTTACAAAATTCTTTAAGATTCATCATTCACATAACAAAATGATAATATTAATTTAATTTTTATCTTGAAAGAATTAATTGTAACTTTGTTTTATAACACATGACACAAGTATTAGTGTTGTGCGCCGAACACGTACCTAAATTTGGCATTTCCTCACAACTGGTTCCGTGGTGTAGTGGTTATCACATCTGCTTTACACGCAGAAGGCCGCCAGTTCGATCCTGGCCGGAATCATATAATTTTTGTTTTGTTTTCTTTATTTTAATTATTTTTCTTTATTTAGTAATATTATACTTTGTCTTACTACTTATAATTATTTTATCAGTGAATGATAAATATTGCAATTGTTATTTTATGTTTCTATTTGTTTTGCATATTTGACGGGCCCGATGGTGCATATGGTAGTGATCCTATCTTGTGCGCGAAAGGTCGTGGGTTCAATCCCCACACAGGACAAATAATAATTATTAACAATAGCTTTTAAATATCTGAACGCTATAAATTTGGAATAGTTTTCACATATACCATTTATAAATATGTATTTCTATTTAAAAATATTTGTCATCGAAATAAAAACCCCTGTACCAGGTGTCGTTAGAGGTGACTAAGGTACCAGATCTGACAGATGGCGGTACATATATTCATCGGTAACATTGTAGCTTAAATGCACATAGTGAAGGTGGGCAGTAGGATCTTCGTCGTGGAGGTACGTCCTGCGATTGCCAACAGGCTTATCCAGCGCGGCAATTACAGGCAAATTCCCACTTTCTTGGGGAGAACTTTCTTGAAATACGGGAAAGTCCATCCTGTATGTTCGTACCTCCTTTTTCACGGTAAAGCGGCTGAACGTCATTTTGTTACATATGGCGTGGAAAAAGGTTATAAGTTGAAAAAAGGTTATAAGTTGAAAAAGGTTTCAATTTGAAAAAGGTTATAAATAGAAATAGCTTATATGCTTTTAATTTGTCAGCCCATGACGCCGTAAGATCAACTAACCTAACCTATATTATAAAGAGCAAATACATGGTTACTCGTTTGTTTGTTACGATTTAAAACAAAAACTACTGGACCGATTTTAAAATTCTTTCACCATTAGAAAGCTATGTCTTTACCAAGTAACATACGCATATTAATAAAAAAAAATAACAAGACGTCGCAGGTGGAAATTTGGTATGGATAATCATCATATCAGCCACAGAATATCCACTGTTGGAGATATGCTTCCTCAAGAAAAGGGAATTGTCGGAGGTAGGCGTGGGTGGCACAATTTTTTTTATAAAAAAAACTTTATTAATTTCTAGCGGCCCGTCCACGCACGTTCGCACGGGTAGACATAAATAGGTACATATATTTAAGTAATAAGCATGCTAATTAAAACTACTATGAATCCCTAATTAGAAAAAAAAAATGCTTATCTTAAAGCCTCCCTGTACACTAAATCTCGCGAAGTTTTTTGTAGATATTGATATATTCTATAATATAGTCAAACAATTTTTGTCCTATCATTAATATTCTTCGCAGCGTATGGGATGAATGACATTTTATGGCTTTTATTTACACCTTTGGTTGGTTTTGATAGGAATTTCTAAAGTAATCTAGTACTAAATATAGCCTATGTTACTCAATGATAATTTAGCTTTCTAATAAAAAAAAAGAATTATTAAAATCGGTCAAGTACTTTTTAAGTTTATTCGCTACATACAAAAATACAACCTTTCCTCTTTATAATATTAGTGTAGAAGTGTAGATATACAACACAATTTGTTTTTACAAACAGATCGACATGATTTTGTGACTAGCATGTTTTAAACGCGAACGAAGCCGGCAGGCAGCAGTATGTAATAAGTGATTTAGAACCAGATCTAAATGCGCTAGGAATGTGATTTCACTGGTTAGTTGATGTATCCACTGTTTTCGCTTCATATACAAGCTTGAATGCATTGATACTTTCTTGAGAGCCAAAAGAATCGGCTGTTCGAACAAATAAATTATCTCATAAATGAAATAAGTGAGAGTAATTTACCAATGCAGACGATTTTTGTATGGTCTACCTCATGTAAAGATATCTTTCAGTTTGTTTTCTTTATTGTGCAATTGGTCTTACATCTAGGTGTCGCCTCTGGGTAAATTGACAATATTCATTCTGGTAGATGTAGCCAATGTGCCTCAAAAGACCCGTTCTTCATGGACTCATCTCAAATATTAACCTGACTCCGAGATAAGTAATAGCTCTGTTGTTGTTTTGCTTTGAACAAAAATCCGTGCTGGTCCCATACAGAAAGATAAAAAGCCGGATCTATCCCATGAAAACATGTTTTTGGGGTAAATAATCTCTGTGACAAATTTTATCCAGATCTGTTCAGCCGTGCCGGCGTGAAAGAGATACATCCATCGATATTCGTGTTTGTTCTGTGCCTGGGTATTAAAAATATGTATTTAAGTATTATATTTGTGGTTCCTCTGATGTCTTGTCCGTAACACAAGTGTTTACCTTAGAGTAAGGTCAATGTACGAGATGTTGTGTGAATATCATTATTATTTTTCTATAAATATAGACGCAGTAGAATGCAATTTTTTACATTACATTTATTTATAAAACAGATTTTTTCTGAGAAAATTGCTTAATAAGAACCAAGTCGACAATTGCACGAAAACATTGTTCAGAGACACAAAACAATTCCTCTTTGAAGCTACCCACAGAGATTTCGAATACTCTACATGCAGGCCCGATGGCGCAATCGGTAGAATCACGGGTTGTGAGTTCGATCCCCACCTAGAAGAAACTTTTAAATGAGAAATATTTGTTTCTTCTGTGTCCAGGTATGATATCTTTAAAACTAGTGATTTGAGCTACTTATTACAAAATTAGGTATATACATACTATTTTGTGTGAATTAATGAATTTATTTGTAACACTTTAACAGCTTATCCGGTGAATTAGTTTTGCTAAAACTTGTCTAGCGTATTACTGAATCCTTGAGACTGAGAGTGTAAAGACTGTAAAGACATGTATCACAGGAGAGTATAAGAATAAATAAAATAATTTTACAGCTTAAATTGTCCGGTAAATAAAAAAATGTTATTTCCTTATTTAAAAACATTAAAGCAATTTAAATGGTGATATTAATTATTATAAGGTAATTTAATTTCAAGCTATTAAACTTCTAAAGATATTATTGTTTATAATTGCTAAAGTAACAACTTTTCTTTATACAATTAATAATATTAACAACCAGATTTCATTGTAATTTTATGCTATGTAGAAAATTATTGTGTTTGTTAATAAAACCAACAACACTCATCATCATATCAGCAATTGGGGGACTTATTACCAAGAAAGGAGAAATTTCAGGAAAATCGCAATGCGAGGAAACGATGCTAGGAAAGCTATTTTCACAAAGGCACTTCTAACGTCCGTCTATTAATAATACTTGGTTGTGCAATTTTTAGCCTGAAAAGGCTAAAGATTGTTTTTATTTCTAGTAAAAATTTGCATAAAGGGTGTTACAGAGAAGGCGACATATGCTAATTATTATATATTATCTATATTTATAAAATGGTTTACTTGAGGAAAACTATCAAACATTGACTCTTGTTTTTTTTTACACTCCCTAATACTATACCATTAAACCATACAAACTGAGCTTTATAAATCCAGTAAAAGTCTGGTGGCAAATCATGATATATCAAAAATATTATGTCCTACAGTGACTTTGTTTGTTAACTTCAGATATTCAGTGTTCAAGGTTGTATGATAGTGAAAACAGGACATGTGTGAGTAATGTAATGAGGCAATGAGGTAAATTAAGACGAATTGACTCACAACTGGGGTTTGAAACTCATATATGGAATGAACATTATTATTTGTTTACTTGATCACAACTAAATTTTAGTTTATTACTTGATTTCCATATATAATATCTATAATCAGATTAATGCAAATATTTTTTTGGATTTACTATTTTTACTAAAGCATTCTTACTCCAAGCTTGTTTAAAAAGCTTAAGCATTGGACCTCTTATGAAATTTGGCTTTTCTATGAAAGGTCAGATTTCATCCAAGAATAATTCCAGCATTAAACTTAAACATGTTAAGACTGAAATGCAAATTGAAAGTTCAAATGTATTAAAAAAACATAGAATATATCTCTAATATTATATTTTTTTTAAGATATTGCCTGATACATACACATACATACATACTTTGGATAACTATAATAGCTTAACTATTTAAAAATAATACATATAAAAATAACAAGATATATATTAATATATAACATAAATCTACCCTTTAAATTAAATTAGGGGAATATATTTAATTAATTTTTTGTAACTTATCTTTTGAGATGCCCCTGCACAGTTTTCATAAATATAAATTTTGACTTGGCTACTACATTGATCTGGTGGATTGTACCACATCAGTGTTATAATTATACAGCTTGTGTAGAGTGAAGTCCCTCAAGTCATGTTAAAAGTAAACTTCAAACTAACAACTGCTTTTCTTGCTACAATGTAGCAATGGACTCATCTGATCACATACTGAGACCTGTCATCTGCATTCTACATGTAATCATACCTACTTATTGTTTTTCAACATAATCCAAACAGAAACATAGAGTAAGAGTAGTCTATTTCTTAATCTACTTAAAAGAATAGATTCTGAAATAATCTAACAGCATTTGAGGCTGTCACATCCCCACGAGGGTGATTGGTGAAAGTAAGGTGCCATGGTCAGAGAGACAGTGGTGGCACAGAGCTAAATATTGTGAGGGGTTATAGCCAGCAAACAAATGTGTAACTATCCCTTTTCTCCTACATGTGCTCTATGAGTCAATGCAAGGCCTAACTTAGGACTTTATACTGGGGAAGGAATGTTGTACAATTAAAGGGTAATAAATCTATTTCTCTTAGTCATAATGTTAAATTGATGCCACTTTGTACATTAAGAAACAGCTAATTAAATAAAGCATATACTATATCTATAGCATAATACACATGTATTATGTTTCAAATACAAACTGATATTTTAAATTCTAATTTTACAACTGTTTGTTACTCTATTACAGCTTAAGCAGAATAGCAACTTTAATTGAATTTGGTATAGAGATAGTGAGAACCTAGATTAAGATGTTGTTCCTCAATCTCTTTTCCTAAAGCAATGTGTAATGTGATGTCTGTATCATATATCATTTCATTATTGAATAACAATTAAAATATAAATTCTTTTCATAGCTTATCAAATCATGTTTGAATATGATTGTTTCATTTACATCAAACTGATTAGATATGATTCTATTTTATTTATTTATAAGCAGCTTAGAAGGAGAGTATCAATGTTAGATTTTTATAAAATCAGGTACTGAGATGACAGTACTGAATTGTATGATATAATTAATAAATGTTTAGTGGCAATTAGTTCGTACATATTTAATAAAGGAATACAGCATTTTTGGACATGTTGAATGTGGAATAATTTTTCAGCTGCTAAAACCCGAGAAAGAAAGATCTTAGTCATATATCAGGTAATAACATAAAAGCTCTTAGGAATGCATCTATTGTAGGGCTACTCTGACTTTGTATAAAACACCACTAGAAGAAAACAACTGAAATATGCTGACCAATAGTCCCACTCTGTTGTCAATTCTAAATCAAAATTATGGAAATGTTAAGATATTATTTTCTCCAAGTTTAAATCCGAGCATAATAAAATAGCAACAGCTACTAACATTTCAACACAACTGATAATTTATTTCTTATCAAAGCAAACTTGATATGACTACTTATCACGAAATTTATTTTGTGATAACAAAGTAAACACTAATTTGCAGAAGCATAAAATGGCATCGTAATTGAAAAAAAAAAATACTCCGCAAATGCTAATAGGCACATACAGCCTCCGGGACTCCGCATTAGAATACAATCGATTCTTAAAGAATGTGACCCAAGGTCGTGTATATTGCTTAAGACGAGTCTAATTAGGTAAAAGGTCGGTAAGTACAACGTCGCTTTATAGCTCACAATGATATCAGCGGCAATTTATATAATTTAATGAGTCACCCGTCCGGCTGTACGAATTGAAGTACCGGTCACAATGCCCATAATAATCAGTCGTGAAAAAGTTACATTTACGAAATTAGAACACTGAATGTACACAGCATTACAAAATAACTGCAATAACGGAAAATACGTGTCAATTTGATTGAAGGTAACGGAAAAGCGAAATTTAATAACACTAATAAGAGTATTTATAAAAGATATTTACCTTGTCCAAACATTTTAATTCTTCAGTGGGATAAACTGTTTTCTCGCACCTTGCACAAGTTTTATTCATGTTGGAAGTTTTTTTGACACACAATCACTGATAAAATAACACCACTGCTATTTCACGGAGTAACACAAGTTTCCACTCTTCACAAACAAAGTTTGGAGTTTACTTTTCTTGAAAACACTCACGGGCACGATTTTCGATGCACTCCCCTACGCGCATGCCAAAAAATGACAAATGGCGGCGAATAGTGTTGCCCAACTATTATCGAAAATCTACTCGGTATATTTTCCTACCATAATTGTTACAAAAAATTATAAAACCTTGTTAATGTAATATTTTTCAGAGACACTATAACGACGTCGATTTATATGTAAAATTGTGATTGTAATATATTAAATAAATCTAGCTAAACTATTTACCGAGAGGTTATCCGTAAATACATACCTATGTTCTTTGTGAATGTCACCACCATTCATCGCATTTAGATACTATAGATAAATCTTTGTTTTAAAAAGCTCAACGGGTTTATGATAAATAAAGATTTGCATCCAGGACAATTAGTTTTATATACACGCCTTCTTCTCAGAAACAGAATAAAAAAGGTCGCAAATATGCGACTTACTTCTGTAGTTCCATTAAATTGTATTTTGAAAAAGATTAAAAAACCAGAGTGATTATTTCAAACTCTATTTTTAGAAAATCAACTAACACGTCTATATAAATATAACCCTTAAAATAGAAAGTATACAGCCCTAATTGTGATCACAGCGTTTTTAAATCAGTTAAACTAAATAAAACATCCTTATAAGAGTTTAAGAGCACATAGCCGATAAAAAACAAGGATCAAGAATATTTGAAACCTGCGAGGAGATACTTCACAAATGCAACCACAACTTAAATAGGACATGAAAGGTATAATACATTGAAAATGCTCAATATTTTAAAGATAATATTTATTAGCAAATGCATTTTAACCTTCATCGATCAAATACGATTGTAACTGGCAAGTTTCAATTGTATTTAAAAAGTTGATTTTTTTCTAATAAATATTATCATTACATAAGTTTTGATAAACCTCTAATACTTTTATTCTAGGGACGCTTTGTGCGGCTATTCATATTAGAAAACACACTAATCTCAAAAAAGAAGCTGGATGGAAAATGCCGCCTGTTTGGAATCGTATATATGATTAAAGAGTCTAACATCATATTACTGTCAGATCACATTACACAAGGAATCTTTCCATATTTCAATAAATGTCAAACTTATTAAAGTAATAATTGTGCACATTAAACATTCTAACATAACGTCTTTGTTACTCTTGAGAAGGATAGCATTAAAAACCATGAGTAGTTAACGTATAAATAAAAGAAAACATGAAATAAAAATTTGAAACTAAAATGAAAACTGTATATGTAATCCAACAATAGATACTTTATTAAAAAATAATTAATAACAAATTTTTAATCTAGGAACAAAGACATTTCTCTTTTTGTAACACAGCTAGAGCTTCATTGAATAGCTGCTTGGAGGATTGAATCATATCAGTCAAATGATTGTAATCTTCTTGCTTTTCCTCTTCAATCATTTTTAATTTATCCTCCATTATTTTAAGTTTTTCCTCCGTCAATTCGAGCTTATACTTTAGTTCTTCTTTATCAAGAGATCCGTATTCTGCTGGTTGAGATTCCGAGGAGGATTCACTAGGCTTTTCAGCGACAGCAGCTATAGAAGAATGCTTTTTATTAATGGAGGAAGACCCCATACTAAAGTCAAAGGCTTGCTCTTTCAGTAAAGATGTCTTCGACGTTTTTGAGAGACGTTTAGTATCTTTTAAGATCTTTACTTCTTCTTCCAGAGAGGCTGCTTTCCTTTCAAGACGCTTCTTTCTTTCTTTTAATTTGCGATGAGTGACTTCCAGTTCCTCCCATTTGTGCCTTTCAGAATCGAGCCTTTCATTGAGTGTGATGACCAATTCTGACAACTTTTTAATTTCATTATCAGTTGCCGTCTTCATGGGCGTAAAGAACACGCTCTGTAGCGAACACTCTTCGTACCTCAATAACTGGGCTCTCAATTCATCTATTTTCACAGATTTTTCTGTCGCTTGTTTTCGCAGAGCGTCTATCTTTGCGTCGGTATTCTTCATAAGCTTTTGATATTCACACGCCTCGCTATTCATTTTGTTTATTTTGCCTGTATTCTCTTTTAATATTTCTTGGTAGTATAATTCTAGGCTTTTTATTTGATTCTGAAATAGAATTATTACTATAACTTGATGACTGTTACATTTCTGTGACTAAGCAGCATTAGTAGTTTAAAACTTAACTACAATACAGTTGTGTAACAATGTAAGTTGAGATGTACTGACACAAAATGGTGATCTAACCTAGCTCTGTTCATGTAATGCTCCAACTTGTAATGAATATTTCAGATAAGTTTAAGAATCTGAGTTTTAATTTGCGCAATACATCAATTATACCATTAAACCTTGTTAATTTAATCAATTGTTCTTATGTTTCTGCGTTTATACTGACCAAATATATAGACTGATAAAGAAATTCGTTTAAAACATACATTAAAACTTTACCATAATTATAAAAACGTACTAACCCGTTGTTCGTTGATTAACATGTCGTCATGATTACTCTTCTCAACAAACGTCTGCATTTTTTGTCTAATGGTAGTTGCATCACATTCCAAATTTCTAATTCTGCATTTAGCTCCATCCAATTTCTTCTTTAGCTCGTGATTCTCTTCTTTCAGCGTCTCTAAATCTTTCATTGCTTGTTCCACCTCCTTCTTTCTTTTTGCTTCTATTTCTCTTATCACCTATAATTGAGAAACACTGTTAGGTAAAACATTTTTATAATAGTTACGCAACACGATACAAGAATTCGTTGGCAAATTCTACCTGAGATTGATCTTTTCTTTTTGCTTCAATCAAATCTTTATGTTTGCCATTCAGTTTCTGCTCAAGTTCGTTGATTCTCGCTTGCAACAACACAATTTGCTGAGCCCTACCTTTCCAACCTGCTAAATCATTTTGCAACTCTTTTATACTAGTGAATTTGTCACCCAATTCTTGCTGTAGTATCTTCGTGGCGATCAGAATATCATTCTTTAGTTCCAAATTCCGATTTTTACTATCATACAGCTTTTTATTGACAGCATTAAGTTTTATATTCAACTCTTTAAGTTCGTCATGATTGTCCTCTGACTCCGCTTTGCATAAACACTGGTCTAATTTCTCGTGTTCTTTATTAATGAGGTCTAGTTGCATAATCTTTCTTTCTAAGGCAGAATTCTTAGTCTTGTAGCCCTCTATTTCTGCTGCCAAATGTCGATTTTGCTTGCAAAGCTCTGTTATCTTGGCGCTAATAATTCCCGCAGACTTGGACGATATAGCTGGTCCGGTGCCAGAAATTATATCCCGTATACGTTGGTTGAGCTCGGATATTGTCTTATTTAACTCTTTTATTTCGTTATCTTTTGTGAACATGCATTTGCGTAGTTGATTGTTTTCACATGTCATTACCTGATGAATAAATAGTTGGTGAATCAAGTATGTTGTGTCAAGTTTAAAAATATATATCTTAGTCAAATATATATATAGCTAGTGTCACTAACTCAAATGTGCAGTCTTCACCTTAGATACTTCGCATAGACAGACATTAGGTACTACTGCCAGAATATTATAAAAGTAAATAGATATAGAATGAATAGGTATTTTTTAAGAAATACGGAATTAAATGGCAATTAATATGGCTTAAGCTTTCCATAAGTCTAACTTCACGTTGTTTGTCCAGGTTATACCCGCCCCGGCTTCGCACTGGTGCTATGACGATGAAAAATGGCTATTGTGAGTTATCTAAGAGATAAGAGACATATTGCATCGCGGACTTTTTTAAGGAGTAGGTACAATAAATACTATTTTACTTTATTTTGATCGATCTCGACGGCTTCAGGCAGCATCTCCAATATTACGCAAAAAATTTAATGACGTTATCACAATGGAACCCTTAAAATTAACAGTGCTTTTCTACTATATAATGCATGTATTATACTTATAAATCTTTCTCTTGAATCATCTTATCTATTAAAAATTCGTATCAAAATCGATTGCGTAGTTGTAAAGATCTAAGCATAGATAAGGACAGCGGAAAGCGACTTGGTTTCATACCATTTAATAATGATGAAGCATACGGATAGCAGAAATTAGTTTATACTATAGAAAAAAGAAGATATAAGCTAGAATCTTTTCCGCCTCTTCAATTCTATATAAATATTTGTAAAATATATTCTAACCTTGAGTTGCTCAATCAGATGAGCATTTAATTCAGGTGGATAAAGAATATCATCCGGATCAGGTTTATCGAGGGCACTAAGCATTTTTAGTTTCATTTCGTCAGTCTCATCGATTTTGCTAGCTAATTCTGCTAGCTTATCCTCTTTGAGAACTGGTTTAGGTGTTAATTTCTTGTTTTCCATATCAACAAAAATCAAAATACAAACCAATCTTAGTCGACATAATATTTGTTTTCGACATAATCTGACATGAGTTTCGCTATTCAAATGTTTATTTGGCGATAGTTTATAGCAAATATCGGTGACAGGAATACAGTCTGTGGTGACACTAGTAATAAATGCTGCCAACATAAAAGTAGCAACTGTCAGCTGTTCATCAGCTGTCATCAGATACTGCAGTAATTCCATTTGGTTTATATTTTTATGAATTTCAATCAATTAATTAGTGTTTGTGATCTTTATTTTGCGCCAAATGGGTGCCTAACCGTATACTATAGTTCTCCCGTTGACACTGCTGCTTGCAATCTCTAAGGTATTTATAATAAAGTTGAATGAATAAATACACTAGTTAAAGAATTGAGTACCTTATCGTCATGTTATCCAAACAATACATGTTCACGCCTTATTTATATTCTGTAACACTTACTTAACTCTTTACCAGGTTCTTATTAGATTAGACCTCGTTTTTATTGATTTCTATGACTTTTTTTATTGTTCTACAGCCTACCTTGTTTTAACATTTGTTAATAGTCAATAATTGATCATATTGTTTGCTTAATGTTGCATTAAATGAAAAAATATTGCATGTATAAATCACCTCTGTATCCCTTTTGAAAATAGGATTTTTTTATTGGATTTGAATTGGAACTAATAAATTCCAGTTAAGTGGAACCTATTGACATTCCATTGTTTATAAATTCAATATAATTTCTAATTAGTGCATTCATATTGTATATGCGTGCAAGTACAATTTTAACTTCAATCTTACAATATTGCATTAGAATCAAATAATATGAAATTTTAATCGAAGCAATTGATTTCTGAATCAACTTCTTATTTCTTTTTTGTTATGATAATATATTTCAATCTCATAATGTATTATGAAGTAGGATTAATAAATTAACTGCTGTTGCATAATTTCAATGTAGAGTAGTAAGCAGACTGCCAGTGTCCCTTTAGAGGTTAAGTAGGGTATAAGATTATGCCAGTTATTGGCTGATTAGAGTACTATCCTATATCAGATGTGGTAAGTGGCGATTAAGGTACTGAAATCAATAGTTGAGGGTATACTCATCTGAAATGGCATAGTATCATCAAATTGGCATGACATCACTTTAGAAAACTCGACAATTTTCAGTGTTTGTCTACTATATTCTGCATGCACTATACATATAAACCATCCGCTTGAAGCACTCTATTTATTTAAAAAAATGCATTGAAATCCATTGTATTGTTGAAGGTTTAAGCATACAATAGGGATAGGAAGACAGTGGGAAGTCACTTTATTTTATACTAAGTGGTAATTGTAGTTGACTTTTCATGTACATATTTAACAGCCTCAATTATTTAATTTTTTTTTTCATATTATGCAGCCGCAATGTTCTTAATTTATTTTTGAATTTTACAGTCGCAATGCCAGGCACAAACCTCATAGTGCCAGTTGTGCTTTGGGGCAAACATGCACCGACACACTGCATCTCCTCCATCTACCTGTCCCGTGATCAGAAGACCCTTGTCACGGGCTGCTATGATGGTCAGATATGTATCTGGCAGGTGCACCCAGAAACGCTAAAGATGACACCGAGGTGCTTGTTGGTGGGGCATAGTGCTCCAGTTACATGCTTATCTAGAGCTTCTATTATACAGGTATAGGTTTTTTTTTCGAAGTAAAGCAAATTATGCATAATTAGGAAGTTAAACATTATGGTTGCGAGGTCTCATTGTAGATGACTTCACAAGCAAAGTCCATTGTTTAGTAAAACACTAATGACTGGATATGAGGTCATATATAGCAACTTTTTTTACCTCTTGCTGGTCTACTTAGAAGTCAATTCTAGTGCCTCCGGAGAGATGAGTAAAGACATTCATTTACCGTACCCATTGGCCCAGCGGGGGAGCCGCATGGTTCCTGGGAGCGGAGTAGTTCTTCACTTTTGCAAACAACGATTAACTGACTCGAACGCCTATAAGGTCTGGCCTCAGAGGCGTTTTCGAGTGACAGCCGTCGGGCCCGCGAACCCGAATACAATCGGGAATTAGATCGTTTATTAAAGACCTCGCCAATCCGGACATGACCTCTTAGTGTAATCAATAGTCAATGGCGGTATGTGTAGCTCAAATAAAATAGAGTGGGGATGGGTAGCAGCATTCCACCACGATTGCCACCACAGCAACTACGGGCAAATTCTCCCTTTCTTGAGAGGCCTATGTGCAGCAGTGGACGTTTTATGGTTGCTATAATGATTATGAATGTTCTTGTTTTAGGACAACAATTTTATAGTAAGCTCCTCTGGGGCCGGTGAGATGTGCACTTGGGACCTGGTAGACGGCAAATGCAGGGAGAGTGTGAAGCTGTCCCAAGTACACACCAACATTCAGGTGAGTACATACTCAGTGATCATCTCGAACCCTTGATGAAGACCTAATGACGGGCCCGATGGCGCAGATGGCAGTGATCCTATCTCGTGCGCCAAGGGTCGTAGGGTTCCATCCCGATGAAGTACAAACATTTTACTATAAATATTTGTGTTTATTTTATGTTTCGTTGTACAATATATGTATTATATTTGTGATTTCTCTGGTGACTCATGTGTTTAACACAAGTGCTTTATTTAACAAAATTTTATCAGAACAAGGTTTAGTTGATGCGGACAGAGTAAGGTCGGAAAGCTAGTCTTAACTTATATATAAAGCGATACCGTTTGATTTTTTTCCTTTTTCAGTTAAAAATTAACTCAAAAGCTATTTAACTGTTTTTATAAAACTATTTCTTTATTAAAAAGCTACATCTTTTCCGAGTGTCATAGTCTAGATATATTATATGAAAAAATATCGAGTCTTGAAATGAAACAATGTGATGGACTTTTATTTTCGTATGTTTGTAATGATTAAACTCAAAATCTATCGCACCGATTTAAAAAAAAATTCACTTAAGCAAAGCTACATTAACAGCAAACAGCATAAGGTTTATTTTATCCAGATATACTTATACTTATGCGATTGAGGACTACACGGGAACTACCATAGACAAAAAAATATATATTCGAAAATCTATGAAAAATATTAAGAAAAAATATAATTAATATTATGACAATGACAAGGATTATTTTAATGACATAATTTGCTTTATTTTTAATATACATAGTTGTGTTTTGTTTGAATTTATTTTGTGCCCGTTTGACCGTTGTTTCTTAAATTATGACATTATTTTAATTGAATTATAATTGAAATTAGTAATCTATTTGCATATTGACTCAATTGATAGAATATGTCGAATTATACCTTTTTTTATTATGAAGCCTGCGAACAAACTTACGGTCCGCTTGATGGTAAACGTGACCATAGCCTATAAGCCCTTGTGTCCTCATAAAAATATCACTAGCGTGTCGCCAACCCTGTGAACTGTAGATACAATGTCACATTTACTCAATAATTACACTGCCTCTCTCAAACACCAGACCGGAACACAGCAATGCGAACACTGCTATTTGGCGGTATATATATATATATATATATATATATATATATATATATATATAATGATATTATTCCAATAATTGGGATAAATCAAATAAAGACGTAATTGCGTTTGTCTGTACCTAATGAAATAATAAATAATGAAAGAATTATTTACAAAATGATTTTTTTTTACATTTAAACAATTACGTTCTTATATTCAACGAAATATTACTTTACCTGTGATAATGAAAGAATCAACATTTAAAGCCTTTACTTCAGGTCTTTTTACAATTAAATCCAAATAAAATTGATGCGAAACATATCACAATTACATTATTCCATAAAAAGTCGTGACATCTAGTGGCCCTCTCAATAAAACGACAAAGACAAACTTAAGAAAAATTATTGTAAATCAAAGTTTTCTTTACACGTGTATATATATATATATATAACATATATACACACACACACACACACACACACACACACACACACATATATATATATATATATATATATGTACTCGTATGTGTTTTTGTCACAGGCATATCACATGTGCAACAGCGAAGACCTTCGCTTATTCTGCAACGGGTACTACGCCGAGATACTTATAATGGACCCGTTCTCGCTAGAGATTCTCTTCTCGCTGAGCTCCAAGATGAATCCTGATTGGATATCGGCATTGCATGTAAGTATCCATCCAAAAGGTTGTCTGGGTGAGATCGCTCTATGCGATAAGGTCGCCCATTGTGCTTTTATTTTAAACTAGCTGTGCCGGCGACTTCGTCCGCGTGGAATAGTTATTTTTGGGTACCATACCTCTTTACCTTAACTTAAATAAACTTTGAATGTCATGTTTATTTATATCAAGAAAAATAAGTTTCAAGTTTCTAGCTCCAAAAATAGCGATACTTCTATACAACTTTTCATCCCCCTTTTCGACCCATCACAACCCTTTTTTCGATTAAACAATAGCCGAAGTCTAAGGGTAAGTGTCAAATGTCATTAAAATCGGCTTTGAGGTTTAAGCGGAAAAGCGTAACAGACACACAGACAGAGTTACTTTCGCATATATAATATTAGAAGGCATTCGTATACAATTGTTTTTGTATCTGTTTGACTAGCACAATAAATAATATTATTATTATTTTTTGTTCAATTCTCAACTCAGGCTGGTTAATTTGCGGGCTTAGTCAAGTAAATACAATGATTTAAATTAGTGGAGCGAATTATTAACATATCATTATTATTATCATTATCGCTATCCTTTATTATAATAAAATAAAAGTATGGTGTGGCTATAATATGGACACGGCCGTCTTGTAAATACGTTTCAAAATTACATCCATTAGAAGTCCACTGCTGGACATAAAAAATATTGCCCGTAATTGCCGCGCTGGGCAAACGTGTTGGCAATCGCAGAGAGCAGCTTTCATGTCGGGGATACTGCTGCTTATCCCCGCCCTGTGCATTTGAGCTACACTGTCTCGGATGGGTATACCGCCATCTGTCCGTTCTAGTACCTTAGTTGCTTCTTACGACACCTGGTACAGAGAGAGGTACTATTCTACTTTGCCGATACCTCTCGGCTCTGTATATCCATCTGAAGCAGCGCATCTTAAATACTTCAGGGTAGGGATGGACAGCAATATCCTCGTCGCGAAGTTGACAAATACCTCCCATTCCATTGAGAGCGGTAGGTATTTGTCGAACAGTGGATTTTATATGGCTGATGTGATGATGATTGTCTTTTGATGATAATTTATGGTTTATTTCATCATCATATGAGCTTTAGACCGTCTACTGTTGGACATTGATCTTCCCAAAAGAAGGCGAATCTTGCCTTTAATTGCCGAGATGGGCACGTGTATTGGCAATCGCAGAGCGTAGCTTTGCGATGGGAAAACCACTGCCTTTCCCGACCCTGTTGCTTTTGAGCGTGGATATACCGCCATCTACCGCCTTTGACGACACCTGGTACAGGGTGAGGTACTACTGTATCTGTAACTTACGGTTGTATTATTTCTTATCGTTTTTCAGGTATTACGTCCGTCTTCCCGCAAAGATGATGTGGTGTTGGCGATATCAATTACTGGCACAGTTAAAGTAAGTAAATACGTAATATTGAAAAATACTGAGTTCTTAAATTAAATATAATATTTACTAAATAAAATTCTATTTGACTTAAGCTTCAGGTAAGGCTTAGACGATCAATCTTTCAATTTTTCAACAGTCATGGCCGATTTCTTTGCTTCGATTTTGTGCTACAATCAACACTTGACAGCTGATTATCCGCATTTGTTTCCAATTTCTGCCGTGTGGTGCGCTGCGGTCGTTATCTGTCCGCCACTACTCGGTTTGCACATAGCCAATACCAGGCGAATGCACTATTATTGTGCTACCGAGTTCTTAGTTGACATGATGAATTTTTTTAGTGTTATTTTGTGTTTAGAAGTCATCGCCATCTCTTCAATGTTGTAACACTCAAATATCAGAAGTGTCTGGCTGTTAAAATACATTTATGTTCTATTTTGGTACCTCTGTTGTCTGATATCTGTAACACAGACGCTTTAACGCAACGCAAGGCAAGCTACATATCACGGAATCGGGTCGACGTGTGACATAGATATAAGTCTATAAAGGCATAGCAGAATTACATCGTAGCAACTGTAGACCGTCTGCTTCTGGTCAAAGGCTTTCCCAAAAAGGGGGAATTCTGGTCAAAACATTCGCGCTGAAAAGGCGTAGTCTCAGATCGTATCATCTCCGCCCTCTTTCACTTTAGCTAGGCTTTTTCGGTTGAATATACCTCCATCTGTCGCTTCCGGACATAATAAACTTGTATTTATATTGCGCTATATTGACAGTGTAGCATAAGGTGGGGACGGGCTGCAGCATCCCTGTCGCGAAATAATGCGCAAAATTCCCCCTTTTTCGGGAGGCCTATGTCCAGCAGTGGACTTCCGATGGCTGTTATCATGATGATGATAATATTTTTAGTAGTTTAGTTGAGTTTTAAGTGTTAGTTAATATATTTTTATTTTTGCATGCTGTGTTCACCTTTAATATTTGTTACGTTTAGTTTTTGGATTAAATATTGTAATTTATACTACTGAATCCCCCCCGGGATAAAATTACCGGGAAAATCGCAACCCTTCCCCGTCTTACTGGCACAACACAGTCATTAACACTGCACATGCATTCGTACAATAGAGCAGTACACCGCGTTTGCCGGCGAACGTGTGCAGTTCCCGTCCCAAAGGGCGATAATCGGCAGCCCCAGAGGGGCCGGGCTCACTCAGACCGTCCTCTTTTGCTAATTTCATAATTAAATTCACCCCCAACGACGGCCGCCCGAGCCTAGGTCGAGTCTTTAGAGGCGCCATCGGGCGTTCGCCGTCGATCCCGCTCAGATACGAGCTTTGCGGGCGCGGCCGTAGCTAAACGCGCGGTCGCGGCCACAGGGCACGCAGGACAAATACGGGCATCGGACCTCTCATCTATGAAAGGCACGACAAAGGCAAGACGTCTGAGTAGCCAAGCAATAGGTTCGTCAGAAAAAACTACTGCATTATTGTAATGAAATGCTGGAGACCTTAAATTTATAAATAAATATTGTTTATTACAGGTGTGGTCGTTGCTGGGCCACGAGAATAAGCAGTCCGAGCCGATATACGAAAATGAGTCGAAGCAAATACGTTGCCTGAACGCTTTGTCACTAAACTGTTGCGCCTATAATCAACGCACTGTTCTCATAGTATGCGCGAAGTATTGCCAGATCTACGATGCCGGTGAGATATTTAATCTATACTAATATTATAAAAAAAAATTACGATTTGAGTATAACCGCAGGTATGCGTTGGGCTCAGGCTGCATACAACCGGTCCTTTTGGAGATTACTTGGGGACTATATCCAGTGGACGTCTTGTGGCTGATATGATGATGATAATATTATAAAATAGCAGCGCCTCGTGGTATTGCGGTTTATTTGTGGAACCATTGCACCCACCTTTTAACATAATAAGGAATGATTTAAAAAAAATATTTTTTTAATATTATACACGTGTTTCATAACTTTCAATGAAGAACCTTTATACTAATATGTCATTAAAATAACTTCAAATACAGCAATGTTTCATACTATCTTTGCATGTATTACTCCTTTACAATGTGAATATTCAAAAATCCATTTATAATGCTCTTAGACGTTATAAAAAGAACCCCTGTGACACAATTTCAATTTTCTAAACCTTATAGTTTAAACCCTGCATTGATATGTCAGTCAGTCAGTCAGTTTCTCCGTTGTGTATACAGATGAGATGTTTTGGACATGTAAAAAGGATGGAAGAAATATATTGATGTGCAGTCATTCTTCATGACTGCACAAATACTAGAGCGAAAGTGAATGGATGAGATGATATAGCTCGACCTAGGCGGTCATAACTTAACCAGGTAGGACATATATAAAAAGGGCCAGGTCAGAAGTACCAAGAGTAAGCGAGCGTGTATGAAAGGACTAATGTGAGTAAGGGAAGTGAGAGAGGTATGCCGAGATCGTAACAATTGGAGATCCATAGTCTCTGCCTACCCTGATAGAACATGTGATGTATCTATGTAATAGGATAAAGAGAGAAGTTCTGTATTTCTTGTGTGATATACTATCGACACAACACAACATTGACAATGCGCCGATGATACTCTTGATATAACGAGTGTGTATAAAGTGCGATGACGCCTACTGTCACGCAAATTGTATGCATGCTTGTCGACCTGATCCAATGAAAAACTTACCATCGTGCAGTGCGTTCTTGCGGTTTTAACCAGTAGGTTGGCTTGTTTTACACTGCGTTTGGTATTTCGTGGTAAGCAAACTAGAACCTGGTTTCATTAGCCGCTTTTCTATGTTAATAACTGGTTCTTCTGCGGATCTCCATGTTCCCGAATCACGCGAACTATAGCCTGCCTTCATCATCATAGTGGAATTTCCACTGCTGGTCATAGGCCTCCCCAATAAATGGGGTTATTTACCTATAATTGCCGCGCTACATAGACGTAGAGGCAATTGCAGTGTTGCATTTTAGGTAGATCTTTGTATGGGTATACGGCCATCTGTCGGTTTCGGTACCACAGTCTCCGGCGCTTGGTACAGTGTGACTTATACACGCTTCAATCCACAGGCGACTTCTCAGTCCTGTGCTCGATCCAAGCGCCATCTGGTGAGCGCTGGATGTCGGGCGACTTTCTCGCGCCAGACCGTATCCTGGTTTGGTCCACGGAAGGCAAGGGATATCTTTACAAACTGCCAGCTAAGTGAGTATATTTCCTTTAAATTGGATTGGTGTCTGTACTGACTTATTGGCGTCTTGAATTTGAACCGAAGGGTTAGGAATGGTATGACGTGACGAATCCTTGAGAAAGAATGAAGTCGGCCCCGATAACGTAGATGGTAGTGATCTTTTCTTGTACGCCAAGTACCGTGGGTTTGATCCGTTCGATCCCCGCCCAGAACAAATGTTTTTTTGTTAAATTTTGTTTGTGTTCTGTGTCTGGGTGTTAAATATGAATTAAAGTGCTTTAAGCGACAATAAGTCAAGTATGATATGAAATAATATATTTTTTTATGGCAATGCAAACGTGCTCATTACGCCTCCCTAGGGGGGCATACACTGTCGGTTAAGAATATCTGCTGTATATGATGCAATAAAACAGGGATGTGTATATCGGTTCAAATCCTGACCCGAGAAAGTAATAGACGAGCCCGATGCGCAAACTGTAGTTATCCTGTCTTGTGCGCCGAATGGTCGTGGGTTCGATCCCCACTCAGAGCAAATATATGATGAATATTTATATTTGTTCTGTGGCTGGGTGTTATTTATATGTTACTATTATTTGTAATTGGTTTGTTGTCCGATGTCCGTAATACAAGTACTTTAAGCTACTTATCTGAGAGTGATTGTCTAGTTCCAGTTAGTTTTATGGATTATTCGTCCTGAATGAATGATGTGCTAGAGGATAAAACGGGAATCAGATCATCATTAGATTATCACCGGTGCACTGCCGCATATGTTATAGTTGTTGTTTTTTATTGAAATATTGTTGAATTATTATTAAATATGCACAAAATTTAATTATAATATTCTCTAACATTAACGCGTTCACTACTCATAAATAAAACTACTCTTTTAACGGCTTTAAAACGCGGTCTATTTATCTGTTTACATTGTTCGTTCGACGTTAATTAACGGCGTTTTGAAGCCGTTAAGAGTAGTTTTTTTTTATTAAAACTAAATTATGTTTTACGGTTTATTAATAATAGTGATTAATTAATATTGTGAAGTTTTTATTTGATTTAACGGAGTTCCACCTTCACTTGATTTTTTTAAAATAAATATTTAAGTGTTGTATTTCTAATTAAATTTGTTGGTTATTTTTGATTATATTTAAAATGTATTACTCGCATGTCGTCAGGAATGCATTTCTTTAGATGATATAACAACCTACAGCATCTCCAAAAATTCGTATTTCGTTAGATTTTTAACATCAAGCTTTTCTTAATAAATTACAGATTTTTTTTAATATAAAGTACTAATTAAGGTCGACATACAAGCAAACAATCCGCGTTATAGTAAGCGTCACCGCAGCCTATACACGATCGTATTATCACAAGGATATCACTAGCGTGTTGCCACCTTAGGACTTGAATGTATTATGTCACATTACCTAGTAATTTCACTGCCTCTCTCACCCATTAAACAGTTATGCAAACACTGCTGTTTAGCGGTATAAATAGGTGAGAGTAAGGTACCCATCTGCATTTGCCATCGGTTCCGGAATTTTAGCGGCCTTATATGACACCTACTCTAAAAATCTATATCTGAACTAGGCAAATAAAATCAAATTTATAAAGTCAAGTATTTTTATAAAATCACTAGCTGCCAAATATAAATATATATAAATAAATAAATATATAGATTCCAGATAATATAATGACGACAAACGTGTAAATTATATTGGCATATGCATATAGATATAGATCTATCTATATCTATATATTTGCATCTGATGAATAGCGATCTTAACGACGTGCATATTTTGAAGAAATACGGTTACTGACAACTTGCGTGTTATCCTTAAAAATATGTGAAGGTGAAACTAAAAGTTCGCGATAGACTTGATCTGGAGCTTTGACTTGTGGCTTCATACAAATCTAAACAAAAGAATATAAATTAAATTAAAAATAAAATAATCGGTGTTATAAAAATGTGTTCATAAATCTATATCATATGTATGCTTTGTAAGAATGAATCCGCTAGGCCTTATCACGTACGAATAAGGCCCAATTTAACAATGGCACCTACCATTTCGAAAGCTAAATAAAATGAATTTCTGTTATAGCAAACTGCGTGGACGGGCTATCAGTAGGTCAGCACAGTTTGATTGTCTGTTCGTTATATTTTATGTAGATAAATTTATCATTTGCTTGCACCCTACCCCTACGCCACTACCAGTGTTGAGCGGCACGACTTTCATTTGTTGTATGTGTACATTGCGCGGTTGACAGTATTGGTTACTGTCTATTGTAAGAACAAGCGGTTGATGTATTTAAAAATCGGAATTACGGTCGCCCACTGCTCGTATTTGTGGTAAAGGCTTTGTGACGCTATTTGAATTCTTTTTTAGTTCAAATTGCGTGTATTTGTGTGTTTTTTTTACGAAGAACGAGAATACCCACGATTTCTTTTATGTATTCTTAACTGAAAAAGTTGATTGACCATATTGTCTCTGGTATTAGTGATGTAATTAACGAATACAGCATTTTTATTTATGTTATTTATAAAGTTTCGTTATATGAGTATACTAGAGTAGTTTACAAATAATTTTATAGAAGTTAAAATAGTAAAAATTATGTAAACTTCGTTTTAAGCCACTCTAGTGAGTTTAGATATGTATGCACTCAATGAGTTTAATGATCCACAAGTAATTAAGAAGTCAGACTAATTAGAGTATATATTTTGTGACGACTTAAACTGCTTATGGTTAGGCCTACTTGGAGTAGGCCTAACCAAGAATACTATGTGGTGTATTCTTAGTAAATTAGATGTATTCGTGATTGATTTGCTATTGCACTAACCATACCTCATCTTTTTTTTCTAATTTTTATTTTTAATTGGTTATAATTTGACTGTATTCTGTCAATGTGCTGATTATTTTTGAACACTGTCGACCCTCGGTAATCCGACGAATTAATTGCGGCGAGGATTTTAGAACCGGCTTTTAATGATGATATATGTAAATGAAAATTGATAAAAAATACAAGATTCCGGTAGAGGCCGGAGACGTGAATTAATAATTTTGTTGGAAATCATCATTTAAGTCAGTGATACTGCTCAAATAAAATATATCTACAATTATCTCTGGTATGATGGGACAGACTGCGATGGGCAAAACAGCAGCACATTACCGTTGGTTTCAGTCTATCGGATCTCCGGGATCTGATCGGGAAATTTCCAACAATCAAAAGGGATTGCTGCGCTTCCTGCAGGAACTTGACAAGAGTAGGGCTAACACTCTAGAGTAACGCAAGGCGTCTAGTGGCGACTTGTTCGGGATGTCATGTCTTCTTTATAATTACCGGGGGTCTAGTGTTTTGTATATTCGGATAGGAGACGTTGGGTGTATGTTTCAGTTCTGTTCCGGACCACAAAGGGTTCCATGGTCCGACTGTTGACCACGACAGTCCTGTGCTGTTTGGCATTCTGGCACATCCGGATAACAAGGTAAAAAAAACGCTGTACAGTTATACATCTATATATTATTAATCCTTACTAATATTATAAATCCGAAAGTTACTCTGTCTGTCTGTCTGTCTGTCTGTCTGTCTGTTACGCAATCACGCCTAAACTACTGAACCGATTTAAATGAAATTTGGTACACAGATAGTCTAAAGCTTTAGAAAGGCCATGGCTTATTTTTCATTCGACAAAGAGTTGTAAGGGGTCAAAAGGGGGGATGAAAAGTTGTATGGAAGTATCGCTATTGTTAGAGCTAGAATCTTTAAACTTATTATTTAGGCTATTGATTTATATATATAAATAAATATAGCATTCAAAGTTTATTTAAGTTAAATAAAAAAGGTATGGTGCCTAAAGAAACTACTGCACACGGACGAAGTAGCGGGCACAGCTAGTTAAGTATATATGGTGTGAGTTTGAGAGATAGATTAAAGAATGATGTGATAAGAGATCGATGTGGTGATATGTAGATGGTAGTGATATATAGAGGAAGTGAATAGAAGAGTTGGTATAGGATGACCGAGGCGAACATATCTTAACCTGGTAGAAGAGGTATTAAAGAAGGTTTGAGTCAGAAGTACCAAGAATAAACGAGCGTGTATGAAAGGACTAGTGTGAGTAGGCGAAGTTTTGGGGCAACCCCCCCCCCTTTTTCTGTATACTTCTATAGTTAGTTGTGCAGTCCCCCAGATGGGGAAAGAGGTCGGTTTGAGTTCCGACTGAGACTTGTTGGTTTTATTTCTAATAAATTATATCTGTATTTATATTTCATGATCACGTCAGTGCGTGGTCAGAGTAGGCGTGTCTTACTTAAGACAGTAGGAGTAGTTTTAAGATAAACTTACAGTATTCTTACTACTCTGTTCGCTTATAAAATGGTTATGCGATCACATTTGATAGTAATTTAATAATTGAAATTACTGAATCAGATCTTATTTGATAAATAAAGAGTATTAATTCCAACTACTCTGTTGCCTTTCAATGCGGTCTACATTCTTCACATCACATTTGATCATATTTAATAGTAAGTAAGTAAATGAAATTAGTGGAGTAAATCCTATTTGATAAACAAAGAGTATTTATTCTAGCTGCTCTCGTGTCCGCCGGCGATGCGCTTCGTGATCACCTCAGTGGGTGGTCAGAGTAGGCGTCTCCTACTCAGAGGAGATTCCGCCGGAGTAGTTTCAGTTTGGGATGTCAACGAAGCGGTTAATCCGGTGGCTGATAAGGTGTCGTGTAAGTACATTTTTATTATTTCGACTAGCTGACCCGACTGACGTTGTTCTGTCTTTACGATGACTATTTAATTCTAATTGGTTTAATTAAGATTAACTGAGATATAGAATATTCTTAGTATTTTTTCTTGCGCTATTTAACAATTTATATAAATAGTTTTGGACAATATACTTTTTAAAAATATCACTATGACATTTGACATGGAATTGATAGAATGCGTGCTCATATGGTCGTTAATGTTTTAACATTTTAAAATTTTCAACGCAAATTTTTGTATTTTTTGTTTTATAAGAACCATTCCCTGATATATATATATGAATCTTATATATTTATATATATATGTGTATATATAATATGGTAGGAACTTAAAATTATCTTACTGTTGGGTAGCAACGACCAGAAATTTTTGACTGTTAGCACAGCTCCATTTTTTATTATTAACATCCATTGCGTGGTTTATAATGGCGTTGATGCCTGTTTTAAGAACAACACGAGTATTGTTCTTAAAACAGGTGTGAAAATTACAATAGCTCAAAACTTGTATTTAATTGTTAAAGTTAAAGAGGATTTATTTCTAATTTCATATAATGATATAACATTTTTCTATTGCAGCTCACGCACCCATAGTATTGACGAGCCTGGACATGGCTTGGGCGGAGATGAACCCAAGTCCGGTTGGAATCTTGGATCAATTAAATCACCCTGAAGAATCTGGTACGTGCTTCTACAACAACGTCTGACACTTTCCGAGTGGCTTCATTAATATCATCTACTTTTGTTCTGAAAATTAATACATCTCTTCCCGTCAAGAAAACTTTCACAACACATGTTTGGTACGAAATGACATAATCACAAAAAAAATGTAATAATGTTATTAAATTTTGCGCCCATGAATCCACCAAATAAATAAGCTATTTACAAATGACATTTCAGCAATCTGACTATAATATTTTTTAAATTATTGACGTATAAGTGAACAAAAAAATCATTAAAATTACATTTTCTCGAAACGGCTATTTTGCATTGTGACACTTTTCTTGCCGGGAGGCGA
>JACJUM010003212.1:5820617-5902205 GCA_020976665.1 Heortia vitessoides | reverse complement strand
TGCAGCTGTTGTGAGCAGTCACATTTTTATACTAAAATTATACTCACCTTGTTCAATTATAAATCTGAAAATATTAACTAAAGTATAATAAATATATATCGGTTATCCTTTAATTTTAGGTTAAAAATAAACTGATGCGTTGCTTCTGAAAACGAAGAAACGACAATTAAAGTCTATTCTTCCACCAATTATTCTTATTTATCTATTTTAATCTAATACAATGCTATTTTTTTCATAACCTCTCAACTGACCATTGACCTCAGACTCTAGCGCTTGTCAGTTGTCAATGTCTTTGGTAATGTAGTAAGCGCGGCAAAATTCAAAATTAAAGAAATATTATTTCTTTACAAATATATATGCTATGCTATTTATTAGCACGAACAATGGATTTGACGTACGCACTTCAATGACGCAAATAAAAAAAAAATTGAAATTCATTTTGTTGCTATCTTGAATGTTTGACAGCACGCTTTTCGCGCTTTTTGTCGATTTTTTCGTGTATGGCGGCGGTAGATAATGCGCGGTCGAAGAGCGGCCACCGTAAGTGAAATGTGAATTGTTATAAATTTATGCAACAACGTTAATACTAGTCAACAAAAAAAATTTTTTGCATGTGATATAAAAACTTTTAACTAGTTATATTTAGGACAAGGATAAGGATACTAGAAACAAAATTCAAATGCTTCATATACAAAATTTAAAATTTTATTATCTATATTGTAGAAATTTTGAATTTTTATAAACAAAAAGAAGTTATTTCGATTTATTGCTACATTAATATGAATTTACATTTATGATTTTCGTCTGTACTATCCTTCAGGAACTTTCCTTTTAATGTCCAACAGTAATCCGCTAACACACGTGGGCTTTCCTTTGGTAGAGATGTTTTGATGGAATCTTTCACTGTGTTCATCGCTGACGGCGCCCAAATGTTCAGGAAAGAAGTCTAAATGTGTAAATGTATGTCTGAATATATTTCCGATGACATATTACCGTCCAAAGTCTTATAAGTAGATAAAAGCTCCGCAATAATACATTTATAGACACTTGATCGGTGATTTCCTAGAAAATTGGAAGTTACTTTCATCAAAGATTACCAAGCTAATTTTTCTAAATGATTAAGCTTTTCTTTAAATATATCATATCATTTCATCAATTGCCTGACTTGAGGGCAACAAATATACCCTCTTTAATTTTTGGTTCACTCAGCTTAGGAAATTTTTCTTTTAAATATAAAAAGCCATTACCTCTCCTGTTCGTAGCTTTTACGAAGTTTTTCATAAGCCCAAGCTTTATGTGTAAAGATGGTAAAAATACATTTCCAGGCTGCACCAATGGTGAGTTTTTTAAATTTTTTTTTGTCCTGGAATAAGATATTGTCTTTTGGACCAGTCTTACTTAACATAATTATTTTTTCGGTCACTGCTATCATTAACAAATAAAACAACAGTAATTTGTATCCCAAGTTCTAAATCTAAAATTAGGGCATTCACCTTCAAATCTTACAAACTTTACAGTTGTGTTCGTTATACTGAATTTATTCCAAGATATCGTTAATCGTATAATCGTTTAATAAGACTTTTTCATGTTAGAAGTCTTAGCTTATGGGATATAGGAAAATTTATTGCCGATATCTAAAAGAACAGCCTTTAGACTTACTTTATAGCCATCAATAAATAAACGCAACTCTTCTGCTTTATATTCTATACCCAAGACAGTCATTACACCATAGACATTATTATAAAAAACCCTTTTAGCTCTCATTTCGATTGCTAAAGTAACATACTTTTGTTTGATGTTGTAATAAATTCCATCCCTTTAATCGAGAGCTTTAAAGTTCTGCCTGTTGTTTTGGACAATTTTAAGTCACGTACCAAGTCATTGAGATCTCGTTGTGATAGATATGGCTCATGAGATGTGGATGAGAAAGCTTCTTGAAAGCCATAATCCAACTTCTCTTTTTCGATTTCTGGCGTAAGGTGCTGGATCGCTTGTTGGAGGTGGTTCTGGTACAAGTAGATCTTCACTATAAGAGATCGGTCTTTAAGCTGATGGCAGGTCAGGATACTTGAATTTACTTTTTGTTTTAATTGTAATACCTTTTGTATCAGTCAGACAAAATTAACAATCAGATGAGTGGTTCGTTGGTTTCATCCAAGTCATAGGGATTGCAAAAGGCATAGATCGTGATCTTTTCACTCATCCAGTAAAAAGTCCCACACATGTAACACAACAGATGTGTGGAACCCACGCTTTGTTTTGTTGTCCGATGGCTAAACCAAAATACTGTTCATATAACTTAGTCACTTTTTAGTACATTAAATTCCTTTGCTAAGTTTTAAAAGTAATGTCACCACAAATGTAACAGAACTTGTCAGGATAATTTTTACACTTTCTTGACATTATATTCAAGAATCACTTCACTCAAATGGAACAAACCACTGCGCACTTCAAATAAACAAATTCTCTAAATGCGAAAGTAAAACAAAATACGGTTGCGATTGTCAAACTTTGTTGGAAAATAAACGATTAACTAAATAAACGAATAAACGACGTGGGGTACGACAGATGTCTTGTCTTGACAATGACAATTAATTCGAATTAGTATAATTATAATGTCGATATATCCCAAGCCAAGTGTTTGTGGCATCAATCTTGACCTGTACCCGTGTCGGAATACCAACAAAACTTATAACTAAACTAATAAGACAGGACGAGGTCTGTCGGGTCAGCTATTATTATAGGATTGTCAAGTGTAAATAAAATTCTAAATTTAAAAAATTTACCGCGCAATTTTTCGTATTTCTTTTTATTTTCTAATAAAAACTATTTTTGTTTCGTTTGTCATTGTAAAGAGGACAATAGCCAACACAACAAAAATAATATAGTGAAATCGGTCCAGCCGTTCACGCGTGATGGCGGGACTAAGGGAAATTTCATTTATTTTTATATATCGTCGTTTTAGTTCTAACACAGCGTAAGTCAAAATGTTGACATTTTGTACAATTGGGAAAACATTGCTCACGTTTTTTAAAATCATTCTAAAACTAATTGCTTGTGCATTTAGTTGGTGCAAAATGGATTTCGTTCAAACAATACACGGTATAAAACGTTTACTGCAGCGTTAGAAATGTAATATCGTGTTATCATTGGGCTTAACTATCAAGTTGCCAACATTGACATACGCGGTGTTAGAACTTATGCGACGATATGTAGATTAAAGGAATATAATTGAAAATGCATTTAGTAGACATCATAGTGTAGTGTTATTCGGTTTATGTCAGAAAGCAGCTGACAGTCGGGCGCGGCCGCCGACTCGCCGCCCTGTTGTTTGAACATTGCAATTTATAGGCATTTAGGATAATATAGAATTCTGTGCCGATTACTAGGTTTGGAGTTGATAGTAAACATTGTTTTCTATATAAGGTTATGCAAGGTTTCCGGAAATTCTATATATATATAAGATAAATAACTAACTTTATCTTATATATAAGAATTTAGTTTTCACGGTTTATCCGGGATATAATGTCTCTACCGCTCACTGTATCAGATGGCGGTATATCCATTGCATGCGATGAACATTCAATATACCCCTTTGTTTTCTCACTCATCCTTGTTAGGTATAATAAATGTAACATTTATGTAATTGTCTAGTATGTATAAAACGATATTATTAGAATTTTATATATACATATTTATTGTCGCACCGCCTTATCTCATTGTTTTGCCCGATGGTTAATTGCTAGATGAGATTCCGCCATGTGTACATTGTATTCTAACATACCTGAACCAGGTAGAAGAGGTATTAAAGAAGGGCCAAGTCAGAAGTACCAAGAATGTAAGAGAAGCGAGAGGTATGCCAAGATCGTAGCAAGCGCAGATCCATAGTGTCTGCCTAATTCGATGGGACACATGTATACAAATAACAAACACAAGCCGGGCGTTGCGCAGTCACAAAGGGTCTAACGGCTTTCTCTAATTCCAAATCAGTTTTTTTTATACGGGCAAATGTGTTGGCAATCGCAGAGCGCAGCCTTCGCGATGGGGATGCTGCTGTCCATCTCCATCCTGTGCATTTGAGCTGCAATGTTTCGGATGGATATACCGCTATCTGTCGGTTCTGGTACCTTAGTCGCCTCTTACGACACCTGGTACAGGGGAAGGTACTATTCTACTCCGCCGGTACCACACGGCATGTTCTATATCAATTAATACAAATTGTACGTTACATGATACCACGGAAGTGAGGTATTATTTAGATCAATTTAATGTGCGGCGAGTATTAGAATTAATTGTATTATTCATTGGCCAAGGCGAGCGACATTCGTTGGTTATTTTGCGATTGAATATTGTCTGTACACACGGATCGTGTTGTTGGGAAACATGTCGACGGTAATCAATTCAATTGTCGTAAGGGACGATCTGAATAGCCGTGCGGTACCGGCAGAGTAGAATAGTACCTCCCTCTGTGCCAGGTGTCGTGAGAGGCGACTAAGGACCAGAACCGACAGATGGCGGTACATACATCCGAAACAGTGTAGCTCAAATGCACACGGTAAGGATGAGCAGTCATATCATGATATCATGATACCAGTCATTGGAAATTCATAGGCCTCTTAAAGATAGAGGGATTTTTTTATTGCCTATAATTGCCAAACATGGAAATAATATTAATATAAAACTATGATGCCAAATACCATAATACTGGTGCTTCGCTATTATATTAACATCTATCATTTTAGTCAAGCTATATTTAAAGGAGTGTGAATGGTGGAATGGAAAAGTGAATCTATCTAAAGGGCCAGGGTTGTGGGCTCGATCACCACCCAGGACAGGAGGAGTATTTGTTTTGTGTCTGGGTGTTATTTATATGTATTCCAGTAACATATTTGAATTCCTCTGTTATTTGATATCCGTGACGCGAGTGCTTTTAACTGCGTGTGCCAATTTATTGTTATTATACATAATTTATTAATAAAAGATGTTGTTGAACTTTCATAGCTGTGTGTATGAACAGAGCAAAGCCTACGCCCTCCCCAAGGCAGACTGGGTTTCAAGTTCTCAAGGCCTGTCTGCTGCCGCAAATGACCCTTATCACTGTACGTTAGAGGCGACAATCCCTTGATAGTAGGGCTAGGTATGTCGAAATACCTAGAACGTTGCTTTTGTTCGTACGAAGATTAAGGGAATGAGATTTAGCTTGTGTTGGCTTAGTGGCGACACGCCCTGGCTTCGCTTAGGGTATATCCAACTTTATGGGCAAATACTATTCCGTGATTGATTTGATTTGTATCTCATATCTGAGGAATTATTGTTATTCCGGAATGCAATTTATTTTAGTTTATCAACTCGTGACGACTGGTTAAAAAAAATTTGAAGCCGTTATCCCGCGGGAACATGATTTCAAGATTGAAAGTAGCCTATGTGTCATTCCAGACTGTCAATAGTGTCCGTGTCAAGTTTTGTTCAGATCTGTTAAGCCATCTGTTAGTGGAATTAAGCAATCTGCCAGAGTTTAGATTGCACCACCACCGACAGTATGTTTTTCTCAATAGTATGTATATACTACCGTATTTATATACCAAGCCATGGAGTACCGGCGGAGTAGAATAGTACATCTCTCTGTACCAGGTGTCGTAAGAGGCGACTGAGGTACCGGACCGACAGATAGCGGTATAGTCGAATGTTCGCAGCTGAAATACTATAGGGCGGGATGGGCAGCAGCATCCTCGTCGCGAACTTGCGCTCTGCGATTGCTGCCACGCCTGCCCAGCGCGGCAATTGTGGGTAAAAATCCCCCTATCTTGGGGAGACCTATGTCCAACAGTGGACTTTTTAAGGCTGATATGACGACGTATATACCGCGATTTGTCGGTTCTGCTAACTTGTCGCCTCTTAGGATACAGGGCCTCTGGTACAGGGCCTCCCCCTGTAACCCCTGTACTATTCTACTCAGCCAATACCACTCCGCACATTTTAACAGCCGTGTGGTACCGGCAGAATAGAATACCAGGTGTGGTAGGTGGCGTATATCCATCCATAAAAAGCACCTTAACTACTACAGGGTGGAGATAGGCTGCATCGTCCTCATCGCGAAGTTGCACTCTACGATTGCCACCAAGCCTGCCCGGCGCGGCAATTGTGACCAAAAAATCCCCTATCTTGGGCAGGCATATGACCAACAGTGGACTTTCCATGGCTAATATGGTGATGATGATGATAACCTGCAACTATCATGTAATTTACGTTAACGATAGATCAATTCAGTCTTGATAAGTATAGTACAGTATTTATAATAATTATCTGGGTGTTTAAAACAAATTATCTTGATCGATGGAATTAGGTTACAAATTATGATTCTATAAATTTATTTTTACATCCGCAATGATTAACTAGACAGTTTAATTAATCGGGTGATTAAGTGATGTGATCAATTACCTATATATTATTATAAAGACGAAATATTTGGACACACGCAAACACGCACACACACACACAGGCACACACACACACTCTCACACACACACACTCTCACACGCACACACACATGCACACACACACATTCGCACACACACATGCTCGAAATAGTTATGTTTACGTAGGAAGAGCGAGGCATTCCCTACGCAAATGTATTTTGATTACTTTATGGGAAGCGATGGCAACTTAAATGTAAAAGATTTACTTAAAAATATTATTCTTGAATTAAAAATCTACCAGATTGTTTTCCAAAAATATCTTTACTATTGGATATTTACATTGTAATCCAATAATATCAGCTACCGATGCCCGTATTTATCCTACGTACCCCGCGGCCGCAAGCGCGCGTTTAGCTACGGTCGCGCCCGCATGGCTCGCGGGTTCTGAGCGGGAGCGGGGGCGATCGCCCGAAGACGCCGTCGTTGTGGGTGAATTTTATTTTGAAATTGAGGAAAAGAGGACGGACGGAGTGAGCTCGGCAGGTCTAGGACTGCCGGTTATCGCTCGTAGGGATAGGGACTGCACGCGTTCGCTGGCGGTGTACTGCTCTATTATACGAATGAATGTGTCAATTCCAACACCACCAAACAAGAGGGCGAGGTCGCAGTCAGTTAGTCAGTCAGCTTCTCGTATAGATTGAAACATGTCACGAACTTGTTGTTTATTCATTTATGTAATTTATAATGGCAAACAAACAGTTCCAATTGACGTTAACAACCACTGATACACTGAATTATGTATTTCTCAATTAGTTACGGAGTATACAAGCAGCGCGCCGCGGATTCGCGTGAATACGAGGGCGGTTCCCTCCCCCCTCTCGTATTCTCATAGCCAATGTTTTTCGCTGATAATGCAGCTTTTTAATTGTGATAAAATCTTTGGAATTTATTAAGTAGTTTTTTTAAATTTATTTGTTACAAATGCACAAACATCTTGCTTTCATAATCCCAATTTTAAAGGATACTTAAAATCTTCTTAGATTATACAGTCAGAAACTATTTATATAGTCAGCAAATAAGCATTTTGTCATGTCAGGTTTCAAACGGGATTCGAAACCGTACGATTTCAATTCCCGAGTAAAATACTGCCAATTATGCTACAAAGACGCTAGTAGACGCGACGAATTTCTCCTATTACTACACTATCTACACTTTTATTGTAAATTACTTATTTTTTTATTATAAAGAAGAAAGATTTGTATTTTTGTATGTGATGAATAAACTCAAAAAGTACTGGACCGTTTTTAATAATTATATTTTTATTAGAAAGCTCTATCATCTCTATCACCGAATAACATTGGCTATATTTAGTACTAGATTTTATTATAGAAATCTTTAGGAACTCCTATTAAAACCAACCGAAGATGTAAAATAATTAGCCATTAAATGTCTTTCATCGCATACGCTGCGAAGAGTATTAATAATTGGACAAAAAATGATCGACAATATTATAGAATATATCAATATCTACAAAAAACTTCGCGAGACCACATGTCTAACTATTGTAGTTACGTCACTATAACTACTTTTTTACATTTAACAAATTGATAGAAATGCCGATCAAAATCAGACCGTGTTATCCATACCATTTATACATTTTTATGCAAAAAAATAATTTAATATTCAAGACTGTCTCAATACCTGATGATTACTTTTTTGAATTATTGAAATCGGATATTTCAATATAAATAAAATAATTAAAGTTATAACTCAAATATCTGTACCTATTTATGTTCATTCGTGCGAAGCCGGGACGGGCCGCTAGCCTTTACTAATTTTATAAGAAGAATAGATTTGGTTGTTTGTTTGTTACGGTTTAACTTCAGGCAGTGATCTTATGGTCATTGGTTCGAATTTCACCCAGGACAAATATATAATGATGTTTTGTTTGTTCTATGTCAGTGTTATATGTATGTATTTAAGTTATATTTGTGATACCTCTGTTGTCTGATGTCCGTAACACAAACGCTTTAAGTGACTTATCACCGAGGACTTATTTTATTGGGACTATGTATAGATGTGGTGGGAATGTATTCGATGCAGGCTCGTTCATTCGGTAGTGTCTTGTGCGCCAACGGTTGTGGGTTCGATGATGTGAATGATTGTGAAATTTGAAGTCTGAATGTATGTATTTAAGTATTATATTTGTAATTCCTCTGTTGTCTGATGTCTGTAACAAATGATTAGGTGAAATGTTGTGTGGTTATTTTTATTTTTGTATATTTTTTTGTTTTTAGTACTAGGAGTCTATCGTAATTTAAATATTAATGATTAATACTTCTTTTATATTGTTTTGAGGTTTTAAGCAACTTATCTCGGAGTCAGGTCAATTTATGATAAGTTGTACAGCAATATGTTGAAAGAAGTTTGGAAGGTGGTGATCGTCATCATATAAATTGTGGGGCATCCACTGCTGAACGTTGGCTTGATCAGAGATTACCAATAGGATCGGTTGTATGTGGCCAGTATCCAGCTCGATCCGGTTTTAGGCGGATCGTCTGTCCGCCTTGTGTGATGTTCGAACACTAGCGCTGCACATGCGGCTGCGTGGTTTTTAAATTCCAAGACTATAGGCTAAATCGCTGGGCTGGGACCTAATTCGTCCATGCAAAAAGGCTCCAGACTCCAAGCATTGACCTCATCTAAATTATGGAGACTATAACATCAATTATCAATGCTGTTTTTAGTATTGTTGGAGTAGGAAAGCAGGAGAATGAAATATAACAGAGGGATATGACAGATAATGAAAGGCATTCGTTTGTTGTAAAAACTTGTGTTTATTTACACTTTGGCAGTGATGGCATGATACTGTTTATTTAATATTTACAAAGAGAGTTACTTGATGAGACCTTTGTATTTTACATTGAGCAATTTCCATCCATTTTGCAACGCGGTGAGGTGTTTTTGTTGCTGTGACACTAGCGACACACACGCGGGCGTGTGTTGCCAGCCAACGTTTGGTAGCATCACCAATCAGTACCATTACTGGCCGATAAGGCTACGAAACGTTATAATAACGTTGCAAAAAATAACAGCGCGCAACTGGTATTTTTAACAACGTTATTTGTTTGTCGGGGTTCCGTTTACCAAGCGCGGTAGCCGAGGCCATGGACGCCAAGACCGAGTCCGTAGGGGGCGGCGAGGCCGAGGTGTCCTCCGGCGATCAGGGGGGCGGCAATTCCATGGACTCCTAATGTAAAAAAAAATTATACATTAGCCCAATTAGAGGCTAGCTGACTAGCTGCAATACATTTATAAATACTTGCAAAACATCTCCTTTCATGGAGTGGTCTATGTCCAGAAGTGGACTTAAAATGGCTGGCTTTATGAAGGATGTCCTCACCATAAGGAGCAGCGATGGTCCTAGCAGCGACAGCGGCGTGGACTCCGCTGACGGCGGCGGCCTGGGACTGAGCGGCAGCGACGAGGTTCTGAGAAGCAGCAACGCTGTTCCAGTAGGCGTTCTCGTTGATGTCGCGGGTGGTCTCGGCGGCCTGACGATGATAATTAGGATCGAATCAGGAATCTTCGGCTGATTATCGATTATAGAAGCTAGATTATAGAACTTTCTTGAGTAACTGCTATATCATAAGTAGTGAAAAAAAAAACATGCACATCATTTGGTTAAGAAAAGACGCTTTATCATCACTGGTACGCGTGTGGTCTCATAATCTCTAAATATTTAATAATAAAGTATTGTTATTGTCTGTAAAGCTCGCTGATTAGATGACATTCTAAAAATGTCAGGAAAGTATTGGTTGAAAACAGCTGACCATAGAAACAAATGGCGGATACTGGAGGAGGCCTATACTCAATAGGAGATGTCTTTTTTTTTCAAACCATTGATTAATAAAGGTTTTTATTTATTATTAATGTCTATAAACTACAGATTTGATTTAAGAAAAGCTGTGAAATGACCTATGGAAGGAACGACTTTGCTTTATTTGACGGACTTGCAAACTAATCTTAGTTACATTTGCCATACATAACTCATATCTGCAAGTGGGTTCAGCGTAATAACATTTTGACGAGCAAATCCACTCCTTTCAAATGTGAATCGCTATTATGATATGAAACGTCTAAAGCGGACGAGTACATTTGTAAAAGTCGATTTCAAAATAACGTTATTTTGAACGAATTGATTAACTGTTTCGGAAATCGGTAGGTAACGTTAAATAACAGACTAATAGATAGACTTAGACCTAAAAGAACAGGAGTATTCATATGTACCTGACGGACGGCTTCAGTGTTGATCAGGGTAGCGGCTTCAGCAGCACGCACTTGGCCTTCACCAACTGCGCGGGCGTGGTCTTGAGCGGCAACAGTCGCGTCGATAGCGGCTGCTTGCGCGTCTCCAGGGTTCACGCCCAGGACGTACGGGGAGATAAGGCCAGCGGAGGCATAGCCGAGGCAAGCGAGGAAAGCGACCTGGTGACGAGAATGTGATGGTTGTAGATTGAAGACCTCTTTGGTGGTGAAGAGGAGATAGTTGATTAGCTCTCCTGTATGGTCTGCAAGGTCTGCTTAAGGTCTAAACCCTATGTTGGTAATTAAATGTTTGTTGCCTGCACGTGGTCTCAGGTCTGAAGTTCTCTCGTAGTGCGTCTATTGAATTCGCAGGTTATTTATATTACCATAAACACACAATATTATAGATTATTAAAATTGTAGACACCATCACCATGTAGACTAGGAAAATAACGTTTTCTTTTTAATTGGCAGTAAAATAGGCAATCTTATTTCGGATATAGCACGATTTAGAAATTAGTAGAATAAATTAAATGAGATTTTTCCATTCATCCTAATTTCATAAAAGTTGATATTAGGGCAATGTAATTAAAAACTATATGTACTAATATTTTTCAAAAGAAATATATATACATAATTTTTAAGTTAGCACATGTGCGTCATCAAAGATCCAGCGAAATGATCACAAACTGTCTCAGGTATAATCTAGAAATATATATTTCAAGTAAATTATGGATTTTATGACGAGTGAATTCACCGTGAAACTGCGTATTACCCAAACTATCAAGCCATTTGTTTCTTCAGCGGGTAAAAATACACGGTTGAGTTGTAAAGATAATAAGAAAATTAGTAGGTAAGTTTTGTACGAATTTTAGCAAATTATTCTATTACACGTTTTGCAATCGCGCCCGATTTATAGTTTCCGAACGCACGCGTTGTTATTATAAAAAAAATGATAAATATTTTATATAGTAACCTTGATATAATTAAAGAATTTTATCTTTGAAAGGAAATCTCTGAACGCAATCTCTTTATCGCGGCAGAATATATATCGTTTTAACAACGCACTGACTTATTTGGTTCACATCCGTTCTTAACAAACTTCCTTAATTACAACGACATATTTGCATACTAATATCAAATCCACGAAAACAATATTACACGGTTCCTGCGTGGTATGGATCATGCCGGTCTATATTTTTTTAATCACTTCTAAATAACTATGCAACCGTTTGCTCCACCCTGAAATCGTTGTAACGATGACAAAAAGCAATTAGCACATTACAAATGTAGTAACGCTGAAAAAATAACGTTTCGTTATTTTTCGGTATTTTGTAACGTTTCGTGCGTTAATGATGTGTGGTTATTGATCGGTATTAGTACGATGTGATCGCATCGAATTATAATTTGAAATTTAATTCGTTTACTTCTTTATTTAATGTAAACGTATCAATTTTGATATTAAAAGCGTCAAAAACTTTGTCAGGAATGTCGAAGTGATAAAGTGTCTGACATTACTAATTTTGTTTTAAATTTGGAACGTTCGCGTTTCGATGAATGCAGTATTTTTTTTAATTATAGCTTATACACCATTTCGAAATAATTTCCTATCATTCATATCCTATAAGTTGAGAATCAATTTATTTTTTGTAAATACATATTATGATACTTTTTTGCGAAGCCTATAGTAATTATGTCAACTAGTGCCAACGGCCTCGGAAGGTCGTTCTATGAACGCAAAAAGTGCGTGATACACTGCACGAATCGATTTGCCCGCTCTGAATCGATGTATTCGTTTATGCCTTCGAGAATTATGCTTGTTTTTGTAGGTATTTTTTTTGTGACTTAACTAAGTGCTTCGACTTGGTGACCGACTGGTTTCGTTCGTAATGCGAAATATGAAAGCAGTATTAATAAATTTGAGAGCAATATCACTTTAGCTATAACGCGGAATTTACGCGGGGAGTCTCTCTCACATTAATTAGATAAACAACAAAAGCAATTATCGCTTATAACAACAATCATAGACAAGACGTACCAACAAACAATAATATATAAAATCGAAGGCCGTTCTAAATTGGTTACGTTTTGCCCACTATGTGTTGGGCATACGAAACATGCATATTCAGGCCAAAGTCATTGTGTGTTGAGACGTGACAATTCGTTATGGTAGACAATACTGGCCGCTTTTGGTCGGATCATCTATTGCCAATGCGCGTTTTCAAACTGATATTTTTAAACGTTTTCGATATTAGAATGTTTGAATTCGATGGAACACAAGCCGAGTTCTATCGAATTCGAGTATTCTAATTTTGAATTCGACAGAAGTCGGCGTGAGTTCTATCAAACGTTTGTTCAACATGAGTTTAGAACTCGGCATGAGTTCTATCAAATTCGAATATTACATTTTTGAAAACGTTTAAAAATTAGGTACTAATTTAGAATTTTTTACTGGAACAGGGAGACTTTTGACTATTATAACCGCGTTGGGAATGTATATACCTCAGTCACCTCTTATGATACCGGGCACTGAGGGAGGTACAGTTATACCCTACCTGACTGATTAAATTATTTAATTGATCCTTTAGCTATCGAATGGTACAATTTAATGCCTTATGTAGACTATAGTTAAGTAGCTAAAACACCGATGTATTTTATTAGGCTTTCACCGTAGTAGCTGAATCGCAATTTTAAAAACAGAACTTTTTTTACCGCCATATTAGTTGTAACTTTTTTTACCATAAATATCGCATGAACAAAAAAATACAGCCATTGAAAAGCATGTTATAAATTATCTCATTATAACAGATGGCAATAAACAATTTAGTTACATATTCAATAGGGCTAATGTTTTGTTTATTAGGCTCGTATCACACCTATAAACATAATGAACACGCCTTCAAGTCAGCGCTGCGTATGACATATCTGGATTGATTGATTGACAGCTTGACATTGACTTTGAATATTTAATTATTTACGCAACTTAATTCAAGGATTTAAAGCCGATATTTGAACGACAAAAAAGGAAGCAAAAGTAAAAATAATAGATATGTTAGACCTTGTCACTATGTGTTTGTTTTTTGGTTTTAATCTTTATCATTGATACGAATTGCCTTACAGAACATTTTTGTTTTCATGTCGGTATGTATGTTCTTATTTATATGATAACACATTAAATTATTTTACTAATAAAATTAGTGACAAAGTCTCACAAAGTTAAATGATAACGGATTAACAATAAACACCGGAAGTATTTAAAAAAATGGACACTAAATATATAGGCTGAATAAAATTCACCCTTTTACATTAGCACTTGAAGTTACAATTTAAAAAGAGAATTGGCATCGGAAAGCGCGCGAACGGATTATAATAACTTTTTAAATGTTGTATTGCGTTCCGTTATCACTTTTATTTAAATACACAAAGGAGGTTACCAGGAATCTCATCGTGCACTTCTAGTTCAGACTGCGCGATAGCTACTGAATGCTGACTGGAGCCGCGCCATGTCTTTTATAGTGGGTTGCAGTTGGTGTAGCATGAAGGGAGGCTGCGTGAACGTAGATGTTCTCCTTGCGTGGGCTTCCGTGGTCGCAAGGATAAGTGTTAGGGTGGCATTTGGCTTTGTCATGTTACATGTTATTAGTTTAATTATTATATTTTTATATATAACAAGCAAAAATTATTTTTTCGGACAGCCGGAGGTGAGACGTGATTAGAAAAAAGTTCGATTTCGTTTTGTTTTTTTTATCCTGTGGTGACGGTTGGGAATAATGTCGTCTTTATGTTATGTGTTGGTGCCTAGATTTTAGTGCTAGTTCGTTTGTATCTAGCATAACTGGTTTATTTTGTTTATCTTTGCTTAATGTGCCGCGCGTGATAATAAATTTATAGGCATGGCGTTAAACAGAAAATTTTATCGTTTCAGTAGGTGGCCATTATATTTTAGTATTTTCTAATTAGAGTAATATATCTGGGCTCTTGCATATATTTATAAATTCTGTTTTTAACTGTCAAGTTGCTTTTCTAACTATTTCGGATTGTTTCTCTATGGTCTTTTTGTAGATGTTTCTTTGTCGCGTTGATTTGATGTTATATATCTTGAAGGCGGCTTGTTTTGTTTGTTTGCCTTGTTAAATATTTTTAATATTGTACTTATATGATATCGGTCATATTTCTATAGTGATAATACAAAAGTGCAATATTTTAAGAGATATATACAATGATCTGTTGTTAATTGCGACAGTGTGTCTGTCTATCTATGCGTTTGTTATCTTTTCAAGACTAAACGGCTAAGCGGATTCTAATGAGATTTGGCACGTGGATAGGATATAGGTTATTTGTTATCCCGGGTACATTCCCGAGGGACGCGATATGAATTGAAGTCCAATGACACGGAGTCCCGGCCTTTAGTAAGAACTAGTGTTCATAGAACTTTATATTCATTACTCGTTATTAAAATATAATGATGGGTCCTGACGGGCTCGATGGCGCAGATAGTAAAGATTCTATCTTGTACGCCAAAGGTCGTGGGTTCGATTTCCACCCAGGACAATTATATGTTGAATATTTGTATTTGTTCCGAGTCTGGGTCTTATTAACATGTATTTAATTATTATATTTGTGATTCCTTCGATTGTGTGACGACCGTAACACGAGTGCTTCAAGCGACTTATCTTGGTGTCAGTATAAGATGTTGTATTAATTTATTGATATATGTCGTTTATCATGTTTATATTAATGAATTACATGTATTTCTAGTAAATATTGTATAAAAGATATAACTTTGTGATTCTCCAAATTTTTTTCGCGGAATTTTCTAAAAAAGATATACAAATTTATCGCTTTATGTATGTATTTATATATAAAAAATTTGTGTAAAGTTGTTTGTCCGTGATGATCTACTAAACCTATTATTCTTAATTTTTTGCTTGATGTATATATTTTGATCGAAATTGAGAGACAGAGTGGTATATATCTCAGTTTATAGTCGCAATAATTTATTACGATAAACATACAAATGCTAGGATCAGATAATTTGATACTGGTACAAAAACCTAGACACGCTCTATGTGTTTATGACATGAGTGTGAAATAACAGAGGGCAATCGGACTGTGTCCGAATATATTTCTTGACAAATAAAGTAGTCATTGAGCCGGCTTGTGATGACTCTGAGCTGTGGGTTATTTGTTGTATCATCATCATCATCGTATCAGCAATTGACAGTTCATTACTAGACATTTTGCTCATGTTGGCAATCGCAGAGCGTAGCTTTCGCGATTGGGATTGCTGCTGCCCACCCCCGCCCTGTGCACTTGAGCTGCACTGTTTTGGATGGATATACCTGCCGCCATCTTTCGGTTCAGGTGCCTTAGTCGCCTCTTACGACACCTGGTACAGAGGGAGGTACTATTCTACTCTGCTGTTACCTCGCGTCTCGTACCTTGTTGTATCAGCAACAGATTAACTCAAATGAGTGGATATGGGCAGACATCCGCGTGGGTTTTTTCGGTATCATCGTCATAGTATTCATACCAATTAATATGAAATTATATCTTCAAGTCACAAGGTTGACAACGCGCTTAATATACTTGCGATATTACGAGCGTCTAAGGCTGCGGTGACGCTAACCGTCTTGCAGGCCGTATGCTTGTTTGCAGACTTCTTTCTCATGTGTTAAAGAAACCAGGTTCGATTCTTGTATTTAAATGTTTAGACATTCAGTTAAAATTAAAACTACCTAGTAGTCGCCCGATGGTCGAAATTAAACTATAATTAATTAAAAATTTTCATTTCGAACTTCACATGTCATTTCTATTTGTTGGTAGCACTAAGCAACATTCTGACAATAGACAATTATTGTTTACTTTATTTAAGAAAGTTGTGTATCACAGGAGTGTGTGATATTTATATTAATTTATCATCATCATCATTGTCATCACACGATATTTATATTAATTCATCATCATCATATCAGCAATTAGATGTCCACTACAAGACATTAGGCTTTCTCAAGAATTGGGGAATTTAGCCCTCAACTATTGAAAACTAAGTGTTGGTGGTAGAAAGCTGAAGGATTTTTAAATGCCATATAATAAAAAAAATTGGGTTGGATTACCCTTATCAATTAGGGGTATGAAAAATAGATAGTAGCCGATTCTCCTAACTTCAGAATATGCTTAATAAATTCATAGGTATTGGTCAAGCCGTTTCAAAGGATTATGGTACCTGACACTGTGATATAAGAATTTTAAATATGAAGTGCTTATGTACAGGCTTTCGTGTTATCTAAATAATATTATTGACGCGTTTGTGAAGATGTAGGCAACTTTTTAAATTCTAACCTTAAAAACCCTAAAAAAATTTAACTATATACATAAATTCTAACAACATCTCATACATTGACCTATCTCCGAAATAAGTCGCTTAAAGCACTTGTGTTACGGACGCCAGACAACAGAGGAATCACAAATATACTACTTCAATACATATATTGAACACCCAGACACAGAATGAACATAAATAAATATACACTTCTGCTCTGGGTGGGAATCGAATCCATGACCCTGCACAAGATAGAACCACTACCATCTGCGCCATCGGACCCGTCATAATGATCTGATATGATAAAGATTATTTATCCGAACATATGGGTTTTAATATATGGAAACGTGTAACTAACTGGTCCATGAGCGAAACTGCGGAGGTTATTTTTGGTACAAATAATTACGTAAAGATATATAGGATACATAAGCCGTGAGGTACCAGCAAAGTAGAATAGTACCTCCACCTGTACCAGGTGTCGTAAGTGGCGACTCAGGTACCAAAACCAACAGATGGTGGCATATCCATCCCCAACAGCGCAGTTTGAATACAACAGCAACATTTCCGTCGCGAAACAGTGGACGTTCTGTGATAATGATGATGATGTAATAAAACTCAGTTAAACTTATTAATTCCGTCCAGGAATCCAAGCTGCTTTCTTCGTCTGAGCCGAGTTACGCGCCAACGTGGCCGTCCAATGTCATTTCTTTATCTCTTAATGACAAATCGTCTTGGTCGCTGGATTGACAGTCTGACATTAAGTTAATGCTATTATATTGAGCAGAAAGTTTTTCCATGGCATTTAAGGGTTAAAACCACTTTCAAGTGAGTGTCTAGTTGTCAAGGGCAATCTTTATTGATGTTAATGTCTTCCTTTTTCGTCTGCGCTAACACATGAGATGAGAAATTTCTTGTTTGTTTGTAACCGATTAACTCTGGAACTACTGCGGTGTTTTTGGTGATTGATATTTGTGTTATCCCTGAATTTTACAGGAGATATCATTATCATCATATGAGATTTGGTGTGAGTTTATAAAATATATATATATATATATATTTATCACAATAATTTCGAAAGATCTCTCCATACCATAGAGTTACCGTAAAAAATTACATCTATATCATATGTGTGCATGTTTAATTCGAAAACAACTCGACAGACTTCCCCAATTCTGTCATCATTACAAAGATTCATCTTTAGCTAGTGTCCCATCGGTGTAAGCAGAGTTTATACATCCCCTATTGCTACGATTTTTGCATACTTCTCTTGCTTCCCTTACTCGCATTAGACGTGTTGACACACATTGACACGTTCGTTTATTCTTAGTACTTCTGACCTGGCTCTGAATACCTCTTCTACCTGGACATTCTACGGCTGCTATGATGATGATGCCGATGATCTATATAGTCAGTCTTATGGCAATGGAAACTACGCGGCTACATATATCTAAAATATCTAATAACCCTGATGACCGTTGATGATCAGAGAGTTAATACTTACATATCCCTCATAGTAATCTCTTACATGAACCTGACCGAATTCGCTAAAAACACACGTTACGAATATCAGACAACAGAGGAATCACAGTTATGATACCACATATAGTAAGTAGATTAAAACTTAAAGTTTTGATATACTTAAATTAATTATTTTACGTTTCGCCTTATTAAAAAAATAATCTTTGTAATTGTGTTTCTTTAAGAGATATCCTAATTCCTGATTAGATTTTTTAAATATCAAATAAAAGAAGTTCACTTTGGAACAGTTCATATTTAGGAGGAACCGAACACTGCTCTTCCAAGTACAAGCTGAGCAACAGCAGTGTGACGCCAATGCGGCCCTATTAATTTATTTTAAGACCTCGTTAATTGACCGCTTGTTAAAATGCAATTATGTTGCATAATGTTATTACAAGTATAAAAATATGTTTCATGGTCCATTTATAGCGAGACCTTAAATTGATTCTACAGATTTTTTCTTTGTACATACGAGTAAACTTAACAATTCTTAGACATGACCATAATTACCTCCTAGACCTCCTAGAGTACCGGCAGAGTAGTGTAGTAACTCTCTCTCTGATGGCAGTACATACCTACAAAGCGGTTTAAATGCTACTGGGCGGGGATGGGCAGCAGGTTCAGCCTAAACAAATTTTTACCTTTCGTCCCTGTTTGCGTCGAAAACACAAGATAAAATTTGGCAGGTGATTTGGGCGCGAAACAACACTAATCGTTATATTTAGGATTGATCTTATAAAAGCTTAAGTATGTGTTACTCTAATGTATAACCTATATTATTAAAAAGTTTCATCAAAATTTATTCTGTATTTTTTACATGAAAGAGTTACAAACATACATTTATACATCTTTACAAAGTTTCATCATGTCACAGTCATTGGAAGTCTACTGCTGGACAAAGGCCTCCTCAAAAAAGTGGGATATTTGCCCATATTTGCCGCGCTGGGCAATCGTGTTGGCAATCGCAAAGCGCAGTATTCGCGACGACGACGCTACTACCCATCCCCGCTTTGTGTAATAATATGATCGCTGTTTCAGATGGATATATCGCCATCTGTCGGTCCTGTTACCGTAATCGTTTTTTACTATTAGGTACTATTCTACTCTACCGGTACCTCATTTTTAATAGTAGTAGGGTAATTGGATTTGTTAATGCCCCGTCTAAACTTTTTTAAGTCTATGGTCATTCCGATGTCGATCGGTTGGGTGGAGCAGGAAGCTTTCGGTGCAAAAAATAACTGTATCATTCTCACACTTGACATTTGCGCGGACAAATAGGATACACTTGTGCGCACTTCGACTGTGTTCACACCGAACGATATTTCATATTTTAAAGTCAGCAAGCATATATATATATATATATATATATATACACATACGGCCCGATTGATGGTAAACGTGACCGCAGACTGTAAACGCTCGTGATATCACAAAGATCACTAGCGTATCGTCAATTCTGTGATCTGAAGATATTCTTTCACATTAACCCAGTATTTTACTGCCTCTATCACCCTTTAAACTGTAACACAGCAATGCGTACACAGATAGGCGGTAGAGATAGGTGAGAGTGAGGTACCAATGCAGACGACCTTTGTAAGAGGTCAAACTTACGTAATTTACTAGCGCTCCGCGGTTTTAATCAGGTAACTTGTTTCCCGTGACAATTATACAATATAATCTACGTCACTTGCTGATAATGTATTTTTGTATGCATGAATTAGTTTTTGAAATTGTAGTATAGTATGTAAAATCTGTGTTTATTATTACGAATATACTTTTAGGAATCAGTCTTTTGTTTTTTTTTTCTCTAAAATATTACATAGCCATGTGTCTTGGTAATTAAGTAGCTTTCTATTGGTACAAGAGTTTTTCAAATCGGTCTAGTAGCGTTGAAGTTAAACCGCAACAAACAAACAATCAAATATTTCATATATGGATTAAGAGCCGTGTGGTACCGGCAGAGTAGAATAGTACCTCCCCTAGTAACAGGTGTCTTAAGAGGCGAATGAAGTACCAGAACCGACAGATGGCGGTGTATCCATCCGAGACAGCACAGCTCAAATGCAGCAATGGTGGACAGCAGCATCCCCGTCGCGAAAGCTGAGCTCTGCGATTGCCAACACGCTTGTCCACAATTCTCCTTTCTTGAGGAGACCTATGTCCAGCAGTAAACTTCTAGCAGCTGACATGATGACGATGATGATAAATTGTCCTAATTCTGTGATAAGACGCTTTAAGCATTCGTGTTACGGACACTGACAACAGAGGAATCGCAAATATACTACTTAAATACATATATTTAACACCCAGACATAATATCATCGTATAAATATTTGCTCTGGGTGGGAATCGAATCCACGGCCGCCGGCGCACAATACAAGATCACTAGCATCTGTGCCATTGGGCCTCCATGATAGATAAATGTTCGTTTTTTTTCGGTGTGATACACGGATCCATTTAGTAATCAAATTCGCAAAACGTCTCAGCGTACATAATAAGCAAGCCTACTCAACTATACAGTGTCAAAAGCTCGAGATTTTATAGCGTCGGATTGCTTACAAATGCCGTTGCAGCCGAGCCGACAGTCGTTGACTTGTTTTAACTACATATATTTGTTTTATCATCATATCAGTTACAAAAAGGTTCACAGTTGAAATTTGTTGAATTCTGCCAATTATTCCCAATTACGGCTATCGTATAGCGCAGCTTTCGCAACGGGGATGTTGCTGCCCATCCCCGCCCTTTGCATTTGAGATGCACTGTCTCGGATGGATATAAATTCTTAGAGTGATTCAAGAGAAAGGTTTTTATATATAATACATGCATAATATAGCAGAGAGACGGATAATTTTAGAGTTTTCCAAAGTGGCTGAACCCGACGATAGATCAAAATAATGTACCATAGTATTGTACACCAAAAATAGGTCTACGAAAAAGTCCGCGATGCCATCTGTCCATCTCTTAGGGGTGACCTATAAAAGCATTTTTTTATTCTCATTGCACCCGTGCGAAGGCAGGCTGCTAGTTTTTGTATATAAATATAAAGATTAATTAGATTGTCCGCTCTTAACTAGGTCTAGGTAACTTTCTTTTCTTTATCAGCAAGGAATGCAAAATTGGGCGTCTCCGGCTCGCCTTCGGCTAGCTGATGAAATAACAAGCGATCATTGCAAGGCTGACGTTAAGGTGAGGCTCAACTAGAGCGATATTAATATGTACCTGTCACCTACACGTGCAGGCAGTAAATAATGTAATAATCAATTCACACGACATTGAATTGAACTCATACATTGACCTGACTCAGTTATAAGTTGCTCAAAGACAAGTGTTACGGACATCAGACAACAGAGGAATCACAAATGTAACTCTCAAATACATGTATTTCACACCCAGTCACAGAACGATTACAAAGAGCATTATGTAAATATTGCCCTGGGTGGGGGATCAAACCCACGGTATTTGGCGCGCAAGATCGAAGCACTACCATCTGCGCCATCGGGCCTACCAAAAAAGGCAAATCAAAAGAAGTCTTACATTTCTTGCGTTACCTACCTACATGAAATTTTCTTGCGCGCCAAAGGCAAACATTCATGTGACGTTTGTTCTGTATCTGGGTGTTAAATATGTATTTAAGTATTGTACTTGTGATTGTCCTGTTTGATTGATGTCCGTAAGCTGTTTATCACGGTGTCAAGTCAATGTATGAGATGTTGTGTAAATATAGAAGATTGAAACACTTATAGAAACAGTGAAGATATAACAAACAGGCAGGAGTCGAACCTGAATCTTTCCCGTGCACTACCGTTGTGCAACCGTCACCAAGCGTCACCGCAGCTTGTAGATATTACCAGGATATATATCACTGTTGTTGCCAATCTTGTAATTTTACATTTCCTAGTAATTTTACTGCCTCTTCCCCTTCTTACCTGATCCAGCAAAGCGATCTGGTGGTAGAAATAGGTGAGAGTGAGGTATCGATACAGACTACCTTTGTATGAGGTCTTGTTTATTTCGGACTTTCCAAGGCTGGTGGAAAATCCGTCCGTTGACTAATGTCACGAATGTATCATACATTCATGTCATCAGTAAGCCCCGGGTACTGAAAATATAATCTGTCTTTACCCAATGGCTTCAGTGCCGCTATTTGCTTCCGATTCCGGACATTCTGGAAACTTCGAACCAACAATGTGTAGGATTATATAAACCACGTTTTGAAGGCGTTAAAAGTAGTTTTTTTATCGACTTCAAAAAAGGAGGATGTACTCAATTGTACTGGTTCTGGTTTGTATGTATGTTACTCCCTATCTCCGAAAAATGTGAACTGATTTTAAAAATTGTATTTATATTTGCACGGGTATGATCTCGAGGTGGTCCCGTTGGCGATAAGTCAGAATCTTATGATGGGATTTTTAGGAAATCGAAGGAAACCCTCATTTTAATAGGCACGTACAATGTGTTTTTGGTATTATCTTTTAAAGTGGGGTATCGGCAGCGTAGAATAGTAACTCTTACCAGGTTTCGTAAGTCGACTGACCGTAGACAGGATAGCTTGAATGCATCGGGATGGGGATGGGCAGTAGCATCCCCGTCGTGAAACTATGCCTTGTTATTGCCACCACGCCTACCCAGTGCGGCAATTATTGGTAAAAATCTCCTTATCATGGGGAGGCGCGTGTCCAGTAGTGGACGTGTTATGTCTGATATGATAATGATAAAGTTGATAAGGTTGAAGTATTTGCCAGTGGTAATTAAGTCGGTTATTTTTTTTTTGAGAATTATACTAGATGGTGTGAGGCAGACCTCATACCAAGGTTGTCTGCATTGGTACCTTATTCTTACCTATTTTTACACATAAATAGCAGCGTTCGCATTGCTGTCCGGGTTTGAAGGGTGAGAAAGGTAGTGAAATTACTGGGAAATGTGCCATGATATCTGCAAGTCATAAGGTTGGCATCGCGTTCGTGATATCCTTGAGATATTACGAGCGTCTTGACATTTGTTATGCTTACTATCACGTTTGCCGCCCTAGTAAAAATATGAAAACAGGTAATTTTTCGAGCGAACCGTACTACATTCGTGTAAGAACCACTATTAAGCGAGCACCTTTATTCAAGTAGGCGTAATGCCGGGTGACATTTAACGCTAGTTTCAACATTTTGTTATTATTCTATCCTAAGTTAGAATAAGTGAATTAATTTCTGATAACAGCTGGAAGGACCGTTCAAATTGCTATACCTAAAACTGTGAGAGACTAGTTGACTGCATCGCAGAGCGCAACTATCGCGACAGGGATTCTGCTGCCCATCCCCACCCTGTGCATTTGAGCTGCACTGTTTCGGATGGTTATACCGCCATTTGTCGATTCTCGTACATTATTTGCCTCTTCCGACACCTGATGCAGTGGAAGGTACTATTCTATTCTGCCGGTACCTCTCGGCACGCATTATTAATAAATGTGCCAAAAACGGAAAGATAAACGGCTGAAGTTACGCAATAAAGATTTCCTCTTGACAAGCCATACTGCCCAATGTCACTTCCTCGCGGACGAAGATGCGGGCGCAGCTTGTCATTATCATCATTATATCAGCCATAAGACGTCAACTGCTGAACAGAGGCCTCCCCAAGTATTCCCCCTAAGTAAGGTTATGCTCTATAATTGCCACACTGGACAGGCGTGGTGGCAATCGCAGGGCGAGTCATGCTTGTAGGATGGGTATACTGGCATATGTCGGTTCCGGTACCTTAGTCGTCTCTTACGACACCATATATTCTTACACCACGGCCAGTACAGCTAGGTTTTCTGAAAAAATATATCACAATAACAAGGAAAGGCAGCAGCAACCGCCCGCATCAATTTCATCAGCTGAGTAGTCGACCTCGTACAATCCCAAGTTGTTTCCTTATCACTCCGCAACAAATACATACATACGCAACAATTAACAATAATTCAGTCCGATTAGATAATAATCAACACTATTTATATTAATTTGTAAAATGCCTGACCGTGACGATTTTCCGGAACATTGTTAACAAATTAAATTTTAATTACAAATTGGTATTAATATTATTTTTGTCCAACTAATAGGTAGCTGCCGACTTAGTGGAATAGTACGTCTCTGTATCAGGTTTTTTAACAACATAGATACCTTAACCGATAATCTTCAATGCATTCATTGACAGGCCCGATGTCGGAGATGGTAGTGATCGCGTCTTGTGCGCCAAGGGTTGTTGGCTTCGATCCCCACCCGGGACAAATAATAATTATATGATGATAATTAGGTTTTTTCTGTGTTTGGATGTTAAATATATATTTTTTTATTTAACTTTATTGCACAAAATGTTACAAAATGTACAAATGGCGGACTTAATGCCAGATGGCATTATCTCCTAGTCAACCATTACACAAAACAGAAAAAAATATATATATAGTGGTGCAGGCAATATATATACAAAATAAATAAACGTGGCATACATATTTGTATAAATAAATGTAATAAATGCATATGATATAAAGAAAAAATATATATACATAAAATAACGTACATCAGAAATAGGGTTATAAAGTTAGAGAAGCAGCATCAGTAAATAAAGTAATAAATCAATCAGTCAACAACAGAGGAATCAATCATCAGTAATAAAGGAGACAGCGTTTCAGGATAAATTTGTTTGGGGATTGCTTAATATTCAACGGAAGCTCGTTCCAGAGTCGTATATGTTTTTAAGTGACTCCTCTGTTGTCTAATGTCCGTAACACAAATGCTTTAGCGACTTTTCCCGGAATCATGTCAATAGATGAGATGTTGTGGGAATTTATTTATTTATTATTATTAGACATATAAATAAAATTTGGAGTGTTTGTAATATAAAAATAACTGCTTTTTACTAAATGCATATGGATGTATACAAGGTACATATAACAAAATATCATTTTTTTAAACTTTAGTCTATTTGAGGTGTTCTCTGAAACGGCCCGACCGATTTTAATGGCACTTTCACTGGCAGATAGCTGATATATTGAGTAATTTAGGCTTTATCACATCACGCAACGACTAATAAGAGCGAAGCATTAATCAGAAATGTGATGAAAATGTGCGAAAAATATAGCTAATCCCTACTAATATTATAAATGCGAAAGTAACTATATCTATCTGTCTGTTACGTTTTCCCGCTCGATCCTCTCAAAAGATTATGATGAAATTTGGCACAGACAATCTTTAGACCCTGAGAAAGGACATAGGCTATAAGGGGTTGTAAGGGGTCGAAAGGGGGGAATGAAAAGTTGTATGGAAGTATCGCTTTTGAATAGAGCTAGCAAGTTGAAACTTATTTTTCAAGCCATTGATTCGATATAAATAAACATGACATTCAAAGTTTATATAAGTTAAGGTATTCCACGCAGACGAAGTCGCAGGCACAGCGGTCAAAAACAAGTTCATACGATATTTCTTATACTCTTTATATATTATGTTCATAAACACAGTAATTGATTATGATGACCGTTTTCACCGGGCGGTCATCACATTGATGGTGACCAAGTACATCAAATTTCATTTTATTGAAAAACATCAACAGCATTATTATATCATAACAGCCATTGGAAGTCCACTGCTGGAAAAAGGCCTTCCCAAGAAAGGGGCTATTTGGCCCATTATTGCCGCGCTGGGCAAGCCTGTTGGTAATCGCAGTACGCAGCTTTCGCGACGTATATGCTGCTTCCCATCCTCCCGGTGCTGTTTCGGATATGCCGCCGATAGTGCCGCCAATGGCGGTTCTCGTAACTCAGTCGCCTCTTCCGAAACCTGGTACAGGGGGAGGTACTATTCCTCTCGGCTGATTTATAATTAATACCCACAAAATATTATTATCACTATATTTCATAGGTACATTGATCTGATTCCGTGATAAGTCGCTTGAAGCACTTGTCGTACGGACCTCAGACAACAGAGGAATTACAAATTCAATACAAAAATGCATATATTTAACACCCAGACATAGAACCAACGCAAATATCATCGCTTAAATATTTGTCGTGGGCGGAGATCGAACCTACGACCTTTGGCGCACAAGACAGGATCACTACCATCTGTGCCATCAGGCACATCAATGTACTTTTTTATGTTGTTTGTTTTTTTAACAATTTAATGTTGTTGTTATTTTTTATAAAATTAAGTTTGATGTATGTAGTGACATTACGAGGTTATTTTTTGGACTGTTCGCTTGTTTGTGGACCTGGTAAAATAAGAAAGGATGTTGTTTTAGGCCTGTGTGGTGTGGGCCACACTTGACCCATTTCATAACAGTTATGTAAAGATAAATGACCAAACCTTGTGAACTAAACCAGGGCAGCGGCGTCCATTCCTGTCGCGTCTGGCGCCGCAACAGCGCAGTGCCCGATTTCTCACGCGCAAGGAATATTAACGAGCTATTCGTGTATTATATGGAGCGTTACAAAATGCACATGCCGCGGCCTTGTGTGTTTCCGAAAAGCATTTTGTTTTTATATGAAAGTTGGGAGGATTTTTGTTCGTTTTTTGAACTCTCATTATAGGCAATTAAAATGCTGAAGTGCGCTGACGTTACATAGAACAGTTTTAATTTTGAATTCAGAAGTACTAAATTTTATCGTATTCATAATATTGTTGACCCTGATTACTCGACGGGATCATAAGATTCTAGGAAAACTGATTGTGGTGATAAAGATAAATTTGACAACTAGACTTATACATACATAAACACTTGACGTGGGTTACCGGTATAGCAGTAGAATAATACCTCTCCTGAAGTAGGTGTTGTTAGAGGCGGCTAAGGTAACCGAGAGACGGCGGTATATCTATTCGAAACAGTGCAACTCAAATGCACAAGGCGGGGATGGGCAGCAGCATCGCCGTCGCAAAAGCTGCGCTCTGCGATTGCCAACGTTAGCCCAGCTCGGTAATTATGGACGTAGAAGCCTCATTTCTTGGAGAGGCCTATGTCCAGCAGTGGACATTCAATGGCTGATATGATAAAGAAATAAATTCGCACATATTGACCTGACTCCGTGCTAAGTCACTTAAAGCACTTGTGTTACGTACGTCATACAACAGAGGAATCACAAATATAATGCTTAAATACATATATTTTACACCCAGGCACAGAGCCAACATAAATATCATAAATATTTGTCCTCGTTGGGGATCGAACCCACGACCTTTGGCGCCTGGTGCAATGAGAGGTATTAGGAATTCTTCTCTGCCGGTACCTCACGGCTTATTGATTGGTATGTGTAGATATATTTGAATTAATTTTCTATGCAACTAAATATGAGATTAGTCGAGTCTCAAACCTTAGATAGGTAATTACCTAAAACAATGTTCCTTTCACTTTAGTAATAATCAGTTCTCGCCGGTTGTGTTTTGCCCCGATATATATTATCAAAGCGTATTATTATATCACACAAGAATGCAGTTAGTTTAATGACGGTTCACAGATGTGATCAGTAGGAATGATTGACATTGATACTTACTACTATTAAATATGGGTAGGGTGACCACTTGGGCAGATGCATGCACTAATACATAATTGAACATAAATAATATGAAAACAATTTAATATAAATACAGTTTAATTTAGACTTAACGACGAAATTGCTTTCATCGACAAATGGCGGTATATCCATTCGATACAGTGTAGCTTAGATGCACTGGATTGGGATGGGCAGCAGCATTATCGTCGCGAAAGCTGCACTCTACGATTGCCAACACGCTTGCCCAGCGTGGGAATTATAGGCGAAATTCCCCCTTTTTTGAGAAGTCTATGTCCAGCAGTGGACTTCCAATGGCTGATATGATAATGATGAATTTAAATACACAAAGAATATTTACGCAAGATCTTACAGATTGGCCTGAGGTGTGTCGTTGACTTCAGACAATAGAGGAATCACATATATAATACATAAGTATATATTTGTATACATCTAGAACAAACACAGATATTATTATATAAGTGTTCGTCCTGGGTAGAGATTGAACCCACGACCCTTTGAGTATAAGATAGTATAACCATTATCTTCGCCATCTTGCCCGTTAAAGTATAATGTGCATACATCGTCTCATTGGGATAGGCAGGGACTGGATCTCCACTACGATAATATATCATTTTTATCATACCAGCCATTGATGTCCACTGCTGGACATAGGTCTCCTAAGAAAGGAGGTTTTTCGCCCATAGTCGCCGCGCTGGGCAAGCGTGTTTTGAGTACATTTCAGCTGCAACGTTCGGATGGATACACCGCTATCTGTCGGTTCTGGTACCTTAGTCGCCTTTTGCGACATCTTGTGCAGTAGGAGGTACAATTTTACTCTGCTGGTACTTCACGTCAATAATAATAATATATACTTTATTGCACACCTGGGATGTGCAATCGTAATGCGCAAACCATGCTCGCTTCATTTATTTGCGTTAGTCCTTTCACGCTCGTTTATACGTTACTGTTCCAGGAATATAGTAGGATGCAAAAAATGTTGCGAGCCTTCCCACCCTTCAACCGTAGAAAGGTAAGTTTTGGACGCGCCCGATGGTGCATTCGGTAGTGTTTTATCTTGTCCGCCTAGGGTCGTGGGTTCGTTATCAACCCAGGACAACTATTTATATGATAATTAGAGGTAGACCTCATACCAAGATCGTCGTACCTCACTCTCACCTATTTCTACCACCCAACAGCAGTGTTTGTATTACGGTGCTCCAGTTTAAAGGATGAGAGAGGCAGTGCAATGGTACATATATTCAGATTACAATGTTGGCATCGCGCTACTGATATCCTTGTGATATGTATATATATTTTTTGTTTGACCATATCGACGGACAAGCAGACAGTCCGTGTAATAATAAGCGTCACTGCAGCCTATATACGCTCGCCAACCGTGTGATTTCAAAATATTATGCCACATTACCCAGTTAATCACGCCGACTGTATGCTTGTTTGTTTGTAACCATGTTTCTCATTTTATTCGTTCGCTTGGTCAACCTTCTCTCTCGCCTATATACCTTACAAATGAGTTTGTCTCTCCTTGTGTTGACAAATATCGATGTTAATAAACAGCCTATGAATTTTCATAACGTGCCATTTTTATTCGAATTAAATGAGTCGATAGGTTTTTGTTCTCGATAATAATAGATCCAGTTGTGCTTGTCCAAGCAATTAGTGTAAGGTTGTGTATGAAATGGCGGCCTTCGGGCATATATTAATGTATTGCGCAGGTCGACTACAAATTGGACGCACAGAGCGTTATCACATTTTCTATATATGTACTAACTAGCAACTCGCCCCCGCTTCACACACTTGCAATGAGGATAAAAAATAGTTTTTGTGTGTTATCCCGAGAGAGATATTTTTCACCTCATTTCAAGACACTCTGGTTCTTTGAATTCCTTTTTAAATTAGATATCTGTAAGAGAGCGTTCGGTAGATCTATTTTTGGTGTACAATATTGTAGTACATTACTTTGATGTATCTCGTCGGGTTCAGCCAGCGTTTGCAATGTAAGCACAAACAAATGTGTTCATTTACAACATCACATTAGAAAAATCTAATATTGTAAGTGTTTCTCTACTATATTATTAATGTTTTATACATATAAACCTTTCTCTTGAATCACTCTTTCTATTTTAAAAACCGCGTCAAAATCCGTTGCGTTGTTTTGAAGATCTAAGCGTACATAGGGACAGACAAACAGCGGGAAGTGACTTTGTTTTATTTTAGTGATAATAGCAGCGTCCTGCGGTTTCACTAGCGTGAAGTTGTATATCTTTCATATCAGCTTTGCAACCCCCATCTTTCCCCCTAAATTAATAATAATTGAAAAAATATTATACTCGTGTTGGGTGTCTTTCAATGAAGAACCTTAGTACTGTATTTCATTAGAAACGCTTCAAAAACGTCGAAGTTTCATACCAATATTGCACCCCCGTTTTACCTCTCTTTAGGGGGTGATATGGCTTTTGGCAAACATCACGGCAGCCTATTGACGCTCGTTATATCACAAGGATAATACTCGCGCGTCACCTATCTTGTGATTTGAAGATATTATGTCACTTTACCCAGCAATTTTACTGCTTCTCTGCGTTGGACTTAGGCCTCCCCAAGAAAGGGATACCCTCTTTCTTGGGGAGCCCATAATTGCTGCGCTGAACAAGCCTGTTGGCAATCGCAGAGCGCAGCTTTTGCGACGGGTAAGCTGTTGCCCATCCCCTCCTTGTATATTTGAGCTGACTTTTTTGCATGGAGATACCGCCATCTGTCGGTTCTGGTACCTTAGTCGCCTCTTACGACACCTGGTACAGGATGACCATGTTATATTTTAGTTATAATAGAAATGTGTAAATTGGTATTTTTATACGTTTAAATCGAATAAACTTAAAATTACTGAAGTCATTACAAAAACACATTCATTAATCGAAAATTACACTATCAGCAAGTGACAAAGGTGACTTATTGTTGTCACGGGAAGAGAAATTACGTGAGTGAATCCCTGGAGCGTAGCTAGTTTTTGATAAATTTCAAAATGGGTCGATCTGGCGTGAAAGAGTAAGCAATAGATCAAATTTTGTCTAATTTTAACAGTCAATTTTGAACTGAATGGCTCTTATTTATAGATTAATATCGATTACGAAGTATTAAAAGATTCGTGTAGGTTGATGTGTTGCTGCACAATCGGTCAAACCCACCTACCGGCATCTGCTCATAGCTCTTGAGAGAATGCATTGAAAAGCGTAACTAGCGGCTTACTGTTGTATAAGCTTGCTTGACGAATGCTTTTTTAAGTTGATTAACGTTGCTACTGTTGCGTGATAGATGGCGCTTATACGAATTTACCTATATGTTTTGCTATACAAATATTCAAAACTTCCCGGTCTTGTTCCAGAGTTGTGTGTATATACTTTCGTTTTCATTTTTATCTGAAGGTCTATCTCGTTAAATCTTCTTGTTATCTTTAATCTATCATGTATCTGAAGGTCAAGTGTATATGCAATGCTCAATGCGTAGTTGCTCAATGTTAGTCTGAAAAATATATTTTCTAGATTTAATTCTCATCATGGTATTTTATCCTTAAAAATTCAGTTACTAGGTTACCGTTCGCAACGTCTAAACATACTTTATATCTTACTCATTGTCCCGGCTTAACACGGGTGTAATGAGGATAAACAATAGTTATTGTAGGTTATTTCTAAGAGACATATGCCATCACGGACTTTTTTGGACCTATTTGTTGTGTACAATACTGTAGTACACACTTCTACCCAAATATGTCAAAACTTCGCAATCGATATTAATCTATAAAAGCTATACATTGAATTCAAAATTGACTGTAAACATTCGACAGATTTGGGTAGGTTGATCGTTGCCCACTGTACATTATTTTGACCTAACTTGTCGTGTTCAGCCAGCGTTTGCAAAGTAAGCGCAAATTTCTACAATTCAGATTTTTTCTCTACTATATTATTCACGTATTATTCATATGAACCTTCTACTTAAATCACTCTATTAAAAAAGCGTTAGAATGGGCAGCAATATTGCCGACGAAAAGTTACACTCTATTACCACCACGCCTGCTCATCATGGCAGTTACGGGCAATAACCTCCACTTATTGTGGAAGCCCGATAATGATGATAATTATCACAAAAACGGGACTTGAGATAAACAACATAACATTAGGATTCAATTACCATTTATTTCGGATTCCGCCTATTACTAACCATGCTGCATCATTTACCAAACTGTCTTGATGAAGGTAGGTGCGACCACGTGCCCTGGGTACGGCACGGCGATGGTCTTCAGCCCTGGTGAGACTATCGCCCCCCCAGCCACCCAGTGGGGGGCAAGCTTAAAGGGGGACAGCGCCAATGGTGCAGCCAACAGCTGGCTTTTCCCAACCACGTATTTGCCAGCCTCCTCCAGCTTCTCTCCTACCACGTAGCTGGTGTCAGCCTCAACTGGTTGCTCGGACTTAACGGCTTCCACGGCAATCGTGTCCTCTTTGGTCTCCTCGAGTTTTTCAGCGGGTTTCTCCTCCTTCTCTTCAGGTTTTTCTTGGAACTTGATCAGGGGGGCGATTAATCCGTGTTGCACGTATGCTGGGTACACGGCGCCGTAGCTGTGCACTTGAGGAATGAGGATGGGTGCACTGATTATTTTGCTGGCACCCGGGATGCTGGCTAGTTGGCCTTCTAGTTGTGCTTCGGCTGTCTTCAGTCCGTCAATCGCCTGCCACTTCTTATCTTCCCCAGCCCAGAACGCTTCCAGGCTCCTCTCCTTGGCGAGGTCATTGGCTTGAATCACCTTCTCGTTATGGTCCTGTACGGCCAGTTCGACCACCTCGCGATTCTTATCGCCCGCGGATCCGATCGCGTCGTCTATTTTGACTTTTGCGTCGATAAGCGCGGCTTTCAGGTCATCGATGTTTTCGCCTGCAGCATATACGGTTGGTTGTATGAGGGTGGGTGCGACCAACTCGCCAGATGGCGCTGCGAGGGCGCAAGCTACGATGGCGGATAGAACCTGAGAAAAAAAAATAAGGGGATTAAATATTTTGATTCACAATTTTAATATACGGTTTTAGTATACGGTAAACTTTACCGAATTCTTTCTATATCTGAAGCTCTGAACGATATTCTGAGCCAGAATGTTTAGGCTCCATGATGATGGATATCCACTATGTCATGGTTACAGTTCTTTAAATATAGTTTGACTAGGAGCGCCCCCCGGTTTCACCCATCTTAATGCTTTGCCTTCATTCCAACTTTGCACTACCCTTTTACTTCCTTTGGATGGTTTTCAAACACAGCAAAGTTTCATTTTCAGAGTTTGCACCTCCGTTTCACCCGCTTAGGGGGTAAATTTTCACTAAGCCTATCTTAGTGCTCTTCTACGTTATAAAAGGGAGGTTCCCTCACATTGTTTTTAGTTTCTAACCCTTATAGTACATAATTTAGGCCCTGCGTCGTATTGTCGGTCAGTCACTCACTCACTCAGCTCCTCCTTTTATATAAATGGAATAGAATGACAGATGTGTGACAGTTACAAACGTACGTACAAACTTTCACGTGTAATATATTTGTGCATACTAGAGTTCATAAATATTTCTATTGAAAAATTACTGCAAATAAAACAGTGTTGAAGTTTCAAGGTGGACTTGGTATGCAAAATGGTTAGCTTCTATGTATTTATGCATTTGTATTACATACATAATTTAATATTTTATATGTGACTTTGAAACACTCGGTTGACCAAACTTTGCACTCTGTTCACAATAATAATGATGTTATTTTTGTTTATCATAAATTGAAAATAAAATATTTGCCAAGAAAGAGAAGTATGGAGGGTTGTTTAGAACCCCTCCCCCCCAATAGTTGTGAAATTCCCACAGAATCTCATACATTGACCTGACTCCGCTTAAAGCACTTGTGTTACGGATGCCAGACAACTGAGGAATCACAAATATACTACTTAAAGACACATATTTAACACCCACACAAAGCAAACACAAATATCAACATATAAATATTTGCTCTGGGTGATTTCGAATCCACGAGCCCGTTTGAATTTCACACATCTCATACGTTAATCTGACACCGAAAAAAGCAGCATTTGTAAATTTAAATACATATTAATAACACCTAAACACAGAACAAATACAAATATTTGTCTTATAAATATTTGTCCTAGGTGGGGATCGAGCCTGCGACCTTTGGGGCACAAAAGTATATCCTCTCCGCCATACGGCCCGTCAAATTTAGTTTTAATCTTTATATGTAAAAATTATGTGTCACAGCGTTTGACCGGGTTTAACTTAGAACTACTGAACCGATATTAATTTATTTTTGTCTATTATGTGCGGTCTGATCCAACTTGAGGGTTATAGTTTATATTTTAGTTAAGGGCAGGACCATGTCTGCCGGGTCAGCTAATATATATTTATACTAATATTATAAAGCTGAATATTTTGTATGTTTAAACGCGCTAATCTCGGAAACTGCTGGTTCCATTTGAAATTTTTTTTTCAATGCCAGATAGTACATTTATAGAGGAAGGCTTTATTACATTTTCCAAAAAATGTTTAATAAATTAAATATATTGTATAAATAAATATTCGCATGTATTTTGTTATTTTGTCTTTTGTTATTTCTCACATGCCTGGAGTCGGCATTGACAAGAAAGTCTAAAGAAACCACCTAGTACAGCCTTAAAAATACTTACACGATGTGAGATAACTGTTTTCAAAAATAAACGCGTGTATCTCAAATACGCAAATAAGTTTACTTTGTATTTTAATCTTGTAACCCTAAATCTAAATATAGAATTAAATTGTAATATTTAAAAACAATGGTTTAATCTTTCCGTTATATACTAAAATATTTGCTTTATAATATCTGTAATCACTAAAAATGGACAAATACAATATTAAATACTTACATAAATGTCTATAAAGTTCAAGTATATGCACTAAATGTATACATGAAATCATATAAAAATATTTGAATCGAAAATATCATTCTTCGTATCAGGAAATGTCTTATTTTCATGATAATAAAATATTGCAAGCAATTCTGAAGATCACGCGTCTTCGAAATAGGTACCGGCGAAACAGTATTCATGTGATTTTTTTAAACGAAAATAGAAAGTAAAATGGAGGTCACAGTGTAAATATCACCACATATTAACACAAAACAATGATAAAACACAATCACTAACCAGAACTCTCATCTTGATGTCGTGATGGCTACTGACTGCCTTCATCAGCGTACAGCCTCTTTTTATATCCGAACTTAATCTATATCTCGTCTATATAGGGCACTGGCCACTCGGCTGGATGGTGATGAAAAAAAAAAGTAAAACGTCAACGCCCCGGCGCGGCGGGAAGAATGCAGGAAGCGCGCGCTTTTTGACATATGATGAGGCGCTGCCATGTTGGTTTTCTTTGTGGCCGTTGCATCATTTGGCGTGTTATAGGCTTGTGTTGCGGCTTCGCTTGGGTTCGTTGATGATTGTTATTACGCACTGGCAACTGTTGATGTTTAATTTCGGTTAGTTAATGAGGCGGAGTCTCTTAATAGAATGCTGGCGCCAGCAAGTGATCAAACATGTTTTTTTAACACAACAGCCATTTTTGTATCTAGCATAGCCTTCTAATATTACCCGGTTTTAACAATTAGCTTTTTTGAATGGTGCTAATTATCCTGTAATGCGTACATTTAATCTTTAGACGGGACCGATGGCGCAGGTAGAAGTAATCTTATATTATTCAAGATGCCAAGGGTCGTACGTTTGATCCCAACTCAGGACAAACACTTATATGATGATATTTGAGTTGGTTTTGTGTCTATTTTTATATTTCTGATTCTTCTATTGTCTGATGTCTGTAACACAAGTGCTTCAAGCGACTTCTGAGGTAAGTCGCTTCAAGTCAGTTAAATGTATGAAATGTTTTGTAAATATTATTATTATTCATCTTACAAAATGCAATATTTACATTTAAATGTATAATATTTCTAGTCTCATAGGAGCGAAAGAGACCCTTTATGGGGGAGGGATGTCTTTGTCCAGCAGTGGATTTTCTACGGCTACTATGATGATAAAAAACGTTCTAGACCACACAGACGAAGTCGCTGGCAGTAACGTAGTGTAGACTACCAAATGTTGAAAACATTTTAAAAAGAACCCCATTGTGATCCAGACAAGGTAAACCATACTGTTATACATTCTTAAATGAATTGATATCATCATAAAGATAATTTCACAATGGTGTTTAAATTTTTATTGCCACTTCAATATAGTCCTGCACGCCAAAAATGGGTTTAAGGTCAATGACACGTCGTAACCATACTTGAAGATTCATTTGTCTTGATCCGAGTGGGGGAGAGTCTACATTTTCCATAGAATAACACTCAACTATTTATAGAAACTTTTCTAATATAATTTTGAAGTGTTTGAAATAACTGTCAGTTTTTACGCGCTACAATTAGACAGGGCTATCTCTATATATAGCCGTGAGGTACCGGCAGAGTAGAATAGTACCTCCCTTTGTACCAGTTGTTGATAGAGGCGATTAAGGTTCCAGAACCATATCTATCGGAAACAGTGTAGGTCATATATGCGATTGCCAACACACTTGCCCAGCGCGGCAGTTATGGACAAAATTCCCCCTTTTCTGGGGAGGCATATGTCCAACAGTGGTTCCAATGACTTATTATGATGTGTTATTATTTATATTATACATAATTAAATAAATAAACTCACACAATATCTCATACTTGACAAGTCAATGCAATAATTTTTAAATATATATAGGGCTAAACACATTATCACAATTATTGTTTATTTATATAAGAAGAATCTGATTGACTGACTGACTGATATATATCAACACAGGGCATGTGACGTAGGGGAGGACTAAGATAGGGAAAGACTAAAATTTTAAAAAATTCATCCCTAAAGAATAAACGAGGTGCAAAATTAAACTTTTCTGTTTTTGAAGTTATTCGAATTAAATTCGGTATATAATATTTTTAACATGAATAAAAAATATTTTCGAATGTCTCCCCTCAAAGTGGTAAAAGGCGGGGGGGGGGTATAGTTAGTATGAATGTTTTACAACTTAATGCGGATGACTGTGAGGCGCTGTTAGTATATCATATTTATGTATTTGTCCTGTGTAGGTGGCCATTGAACCCACGCCCTTAGGTGCACAAGATACCACCATAACCAAATGCGCCATCGGGATTAACAAGAGTTCCTCAGAGATGAGATATCAAGTCATCATCAGCGATAGAACGTCCACTGCTGGACATAGGCCTCCCCAAGGGGGAATTTTGCCCATAATTGTCGCGTTGCGCATATATGATGGCAATCGCTGAGCGTAGCTGCGCGAATGCTGCTGCCTATTCCCGCACTATTGCATTTGAGTTACTCAGTTTTGAATGGATATACCGCGTCTCGGTTCCGGTACCTCAGTTCCAAGACACCTGGTATAGAGGGAGGTACCCCAGGGCTATTTGCATATACTTTAAGCCAATAAGAGGAAGGAAAACCGGTGCACACGCGGTATATTTCAACAGACAAACGTGTTATATTTCAAGTCCAAGGAAACGGACCGGCTGACATTAAGACAGTTTTATGTATGTACCCGCGGTAGGCGTTTTTTTTATTTAAATTGCACTACATACGGTCTAGTACAGGAGCCGGCCGGTACATTGTCCATTGTAAATGTTACTTTGACTCATGTTGTAGAATCCAGAATTAATCTGACTAATTTTATAAAGGTGAATGTTTGTGTATGTTAGTTTCTTCTTCACGTTTAAACGGCTGTAGGGATTTTAATCGAATTTGATATGGAGTTAGCTGACGCTTTTGATTAACACTTAGGCTACTCATTACTGTATAATATCTTAATCCTATGGGAAAATCCCTGAGAATTTATTTTCCCTGATACACCGCTGCGCTTCTCTCCCCTAAAGAGATAAAAAAAGGGGTGCAAATTAAGTATGCTGCCTTATAAGTTATTTTAATAAAAATCAATATCAAGGTTTTTCATTGAAATATATGAAACACGGGTAAATAGTTTCTTGAAAGTCATCTCTTAAGGAATCTTAAGGAGGTAAAAGGTGCGGGCAAAGTTAGTATGAAAGTTTACCTATTTTACGTGGGTAAAGCCGGGGGGCACTGTTAGTTTATATACTAGCAGTATATGTGTGTGTGTATATATATATATATATATATATATATATATATATATATATATATTATGATTAAGCCGTTTGTGGTTTTCACAGCCGGCTCCTGCTGCAACATTCATGTAGCGAGAATTGTACTAGTTTTATCGTTTTCAAAATGTCAACGGACAGGTTTTTTTGCGAGATATTGTTAATGGCGGGCCGGGGTTTTTAATTATTTAAAAATGGAAGACAAAAAAAATGGCCGGGAAGCAGAGACTCGGTGCCTTTTTTATATAAAAGGAGCCCTACAACAGAAAAGCGTTTATTGCGCGGGAAGACTTGATATGTTTGTATCGTTTCTGCGGTTGATTGTTCAGGAAAACATAAATTTGATCAACACCATCAGCATCATTACAACCTTTGGAAATTCAATGGAATTCGACCATATTTGCCGCATTAGGCAAGCGTGTTGGCAATCGCAGAGCGCGGCTTTCGCGACGGGGATACACTGTTGTCGGTTGGATATACCGCCATCTGTCGGTTCTGGTAACTAAGTCGCAGCTTACCTCCTTCCTCTTACCTCATTCCTCTGTACCACGTGTTGTAAGATGCCACTGAGATACCAGAACCCATAGATAGTGGTATATCCTTATAAATGCCTAGTGCATGGGCAGCAATTTCCTGATGTGAAAGCTACACTCTGTCAGGCTAAAGCTATACTCTTTTGTCTGTAGCTATACTGTTTGTTTTAAATAATATCTGAAACGGCTGGACCGATTTTGATGAGACTTTCACTGGCAGATAGCTGATGTAATAAGGAGTAACTTGGCTATAAAACACCATGATACGACTAATAAATTTGGAGTATTGATAAGAAATCAGGCATCAATGGATGAAAACAATTATTTTCCTTGGTTGAATATATGTAAAAATAATGTAAAAGGAAAATGTTCCGTTTAAAAATCTATGCTTTACTAAAAGTATATTAAGAGCCTAAGAGTTTTGAAGTATATATGGTACTCAAAAACAATAATTATTAATTTTCCGTTAATTAATCTTGGCTATTTGAAATAGTTGGACTGATTTTGACATAAATTCTATTAGATACTAGAACTTAATAAATATAATTAACGTATTTTTTTTTATTTATCACGGGAACGAGAACTTCGCGAATAAAACCGCACGGCGCGGCTAGTTTGTTGATAGGACTAATGTCACTGCGAAGATTCGGAGAGTGCAAGTGAAACTCGCTTTCGGTTGAACTTGAATTCGGATGCGCAGGCGCCGGCTGATCGCTGTCACAGTGCAGGCACATTAGCAGTAGCTTGTTAATGTTTGCTTTGGATATTTTTATTAGACTATGTCGGCAAACAAGCATACAGTCCGCGTGATGAGCAGGCCCGATGGCGCAGATGGTAGTGATCCTATCTTATGCGCCAAGAGTCGTGGGCTCGATTCTCACTCAGAGCAAATATTTATATGATGATATTTATGTTTGTGCATTAAGACTTACTTTTGTGACTTACCACGGAGTCAGGTCAATGTATGAGATGTTGTGGGAAAAAAAAGAAAAAAGAAGATTAGATAGTTAGCATTTTCGTAACCTATAGTTGGTAATATCACAGGGATATCACTAACGCGTTGTCAACCTTTTGGCTTGAGGATATTATGTCACATTACCCAGTAATTTTACTGCCTCTCCCACCCTTCAAACCGGAACACAGAAATGTAAACACTGCTATTCTTTGGTCGAAACAGGTGAGATTGAGTTACTACGGATTTTGTATGAGGTCTAACTATGATTTATAAATGTATGTTCATCTTGACTATATATAACAATTGTCTTGTGAGAACATACAATGTATATAATAATTCAATTTCAAATTGAATTTATTTATTTTTTTTATCCCTTTCGCTAGTCATTATAAACACTGTCAGCTCAGACAGATGACGCAAGCTTGAGTAATATATTTTCAAAAACATACTTTACTACGAAACATATTTCGCCAATGGCGCAGTTGGTTGTGTTCCTTTCTAGTGCGCCAAGAGTCTTAAGTTCAATCCCCACCTAGGACAAATGTTTATACGATATTTGTGTTGGTTCTGTCTGGATGTTAAATGTTTTTAAGTATTATATTTGTGATTCCTCTGTAGTCTGGTGTCTGTAACACAAGTCATTTCAGTGACTCATAACAGAACTAGGTTAATTTATGAGATGTAAAACGGTTTTTGTAAATTAATCGACACTTCGACGAATAGAATATTTTTTTACTAAACTTTCAAAGCGTGGATAGCGTACACCATAAAAGGCGTAGTATTGAGTTTTTTTTATAAAAGTACATATATTTTCGTCCTTGACGATTCGGGAAATATTGATCCCATTAAAAAATATAAATTTGAAAAAGGGGGTCAAGTTCCAATGCGTGGTTGTCGACTTTTCCGACAAAATAATTGATATCAAATGGATGCCAATGTCTATAGATAATCTTGAAATATTTTTATATGAACATACAACATGTAAAATGCAACCTGTAAAAATAAAAATCCCGAAAAATGTAATATCTTACATAGAAAGCTAGGGGACATAAAGAACCAGCAACAGGGTAGAAATGTAGAGTCGATATGAAAGATGAAAGAGTGTGGTATGTAAGTACGCGAGACATAAAAACGAGAACTTGTATGGTACTAGAGGAACAGAATTCAATAAAAAAGATGATAAATATTTCTACTCACCACGGTTAAGGGGATTAGAAAAAAAGCACAACTGTTACTATTCTTCTCCGCTGGTACCCCAAGGCTATAAATATATAAAAAAAGATTTCTTTTTATTGAAAATTGACCTTACGGCAGGGCATTTGGTACGCAGAACCAGTAGTCAATGGAGTCGTAAGGTTCTGGAATGGAGACCACGTACCGGCAAGCGCAGCGTAGGGCGTCCCCCCGCAAGATGGACAGACGGTCTCATTAAAACCGCAGGATCGCGCTAGACACAGGCCGTATACAACCGGCCCTATCGGAGATTCCTTGGGGAGGCCTATGTCCAGCTTATGGTTGATATGACGATCATAATAATTGACCGTAAACTGCCATCAGAGTTATTAATCTATATCTTGTTTTGTTCGGACTAAACTCACCGTCTTCTTATTATACTGTGGCGCATATATTACCTGGTAATTGTTCGAGCGTCGCGGTCATTGCTCCGGTTAAGACTTTTTTACAAAAGACCAGTTGTTTTAAAGTAACATTTTTATTTTCATTCTGGGTATGTTATTTTTTTAGTTAAATGGATGGACTTCTCTTTATATGGCGTCCCTTGGGAACTCCTTTTGCGAAATACCTTAGTGGGTAGTAAATACCGGTACCATTACCATTTTAAAAGATGAGAGAGGCAGTGAAATTTCTGGGTAAACTAACATAATACCTTCAAGTCACAAGGCTGGCAATGCGCTAGTGATATCCTTGTGATATTACGAGCGTATATGCTGCAGTGACGCTTACGCTGGCGACCTGGTCTATTAAAACAAAATCATAAACAGAGGGAGGATCTATCTGCTGGTACCCCATAAGTAGTTAATTATCTATCATAAATATCGCAAAGGTCATATGAAATGTGATGTTAAATCGGTGTCTGGAGTAGGTCTCCTCTCGAGCTAACCCGTTGTACGTAATTTGTTTTACTAAATGTCAGAGAGATGTCAACATGGCGGAATGGGAAATTTATCGTTTGTAAATTATAGACTAACTAATATAATAAGCAATTTGATGGGATTGGTAGCGATGATGGTAGTGATTCTATGCGTCGTTTGATCCCCATATATTTCATCATCATATCACACCAGCTATTGAAAGTCCACTGCCTCCCCAAGAAAGGGGGAATTTGGTCCATTATTGCCACAATTGCCGCACGGGGCAATGTATTGGCAATCGCAGAGCGCAGCTTTCCGGACGGGGATCCTGCTGTCCATCCCCGGCCTGTACATTTGAGCTGCATTGTTTTGGATGGATGTACCGCCATCTGTCGGTTCTGGTTCCTTAGTCGCCCTCTTACAACACCTGGTAAAGGCGGTGGTACTATTCTATTCTGCCGGTACCTCGCGGCATATATATATCGTGCTGGTATGTTTATCATGAAAAAAATATTGGGACTATAATTTAAGATAAAAAATATCCTTTCTCTTAAGTAGGACCTAAGTGTAAGCAAAATATTATTCAAATAGGCTCATCACCATCATCATGTCAGCCATAGAAAGTCTGCTGAACATAGGCCTCCCCTAGATAGGGGGATTTTGCCTATAATTGCCGCGTTGGGCACGCGTGGTAATCGCGGAGTGCAGCTTCGTAACGATTATACTGCCTGTAGCATTTATACTCTGCTGCTTCGGATCGACCGCCATCTGTCGGCTCCGGTACCTCGCGACATGTACATAGAGAGATTCTATACCGCCGGTACTTTACGGTCTAGTAGTTTAGAAGTTTATACCGGACAAACAACGTGACAAGGAATTTGTATAAATAAAGTTATTTTAGATTTAAATTGCCTAATGAAATGGAAGTTACTTTACAAATAAACTAGTTAAATAACTACTTAACAAGGAAATCAATATTTTTAAATGAAACCAGCGGACCGGCCGAAACGTGTTGTAAGTCACGGCACGGTGGCTCGTTACGATCCATCGATATCGAGTATGAAATCACGTGAAATATTTTATCACACATCACACTTAAGTAGCAGTCACTAGTGTGATATAATATTATATGATTTTTTAATTTCACTTTTATATCAACCGTGTGATATTTTATGTTGGATGTAAGTTGACTGAGTGTCCAATAGGGACTGATAGTACGCTCTGGTGAAATGGGAGCGTGCAACCTAGTTTCCCAGGGATGCTGTTGACTAATCCATGTTGCATTTGAGGTATGTTGTTTCGGATAGATATACCGTTGTCAGTTACGGTTACGGCGGTGGTTTTACGAGTAGTAAGAGCGGGGCAAGAATGGGCAGCAGCTATGTTGAGAAGTCACTGCCACTACGCTGGCCCAGCAAGGCAATCGTGTGCAAAATTCCCATATTCTTGATAAAAACCTGTGTCCAACAAGAAACTAAATATTTTAAAAAAATAATTAGTCGGAATTTTGTATCCGCTGGGTTCTTGTTAAATAATCATTAACGGAATTTTCTAAATCATATTTGAGTGTTCGAAAAAAGTGGAATATCATATGGAATATGAAAAATCACTGTGACAAAAAAGTGTGATAAAATGTAGCAGTTGTTGCATAATTACAAATTTTTATTCAAACGTTGGTATTTTTAGCTGATTGCACCATATTTCCTTTTATGATTAACCGAGTGCCGCTTCCATGCGATTTGGTATACGTTGGCTGCTCCAAGGCGTGATTCATGCAGAACTTGTATAACAATTTTCTATAAATATATATATTTGACTGACCCGACAGCTGTCTGAAGTATTTATGTTTATAATAAAAAAATATTGCTAGCATAAATTGATGTAGAGCGACGTTACAGTAACAATATAATAGTCGATTGATGTCTATAGAAAAGACATCAACGCGTTCCGCGTAGTATACACTGCGCATACGCTGATAAAATTACTCTTTTAACGACTTTGAAACTAAGACTTAGTTAACTGACATTTTTTGTTCGGCGTTTTAGTTTCCTTGCGATACAATTATATGAAAAAGTGTTACGATAATAGACTCAGCATTACCATTTATTAGTTTGTGCCGTGTGGTACCGGCAGAGTAGAATAAGTACCTCCTCTGGCGAAAAAGGTATCAGAATCAACAAATGGCGGTATATCCATTCAGCGAAAAGGTGTAATTGTAAAGCACAGGGCGGGGATGAGCAGCAGCATACGTTGCGAAAGCTGCACTCTGCGATTGTTGCACTACGTGCTTGCACTATACTGCACTACCACGCTTGCCCAGTGCAGCAATTATGGGCAAAAATCCCCTGTTCTTGGGAGGGCCTATATTCAGCAGTGGATTTTCAAGGACTTTGAAACAATAAAATAAGGTGTTTGCTTAAAAGGTTGTTATATGTTATAGAAGAAAATAAATAATATAATATATAAATACCCCATCTCAAACATTTATCTGACTCAGCTAAGTCACCTAAAGCATTTGTGTAATGGACATCAGACAACAGACGAATCACAAATATAATACTTTGAGTATACATACATACATATTTTAACATTCAGACACAGAACAAACACAAATATAATCGTATAAATATTTGTCGTGGGTGGGGATCGAACCCGTGACCATTAGCGAGTAAGATAGGATCACTGCCATCAGCGCCATCGGGCTCGTCAAATAAAGTTAAATAAACCATGTTATAAAACCGTTAAAAGAGTTGTTTCATTTTGAATAATGAACGGGTAAATGTTAGAAAATATTAGAATGTTATTGTAGTATGGACTTTGACAAACGATTTTAAAACGTCTATGTCCATTGTTTTATTATAATCATGCTGGGCATAGGTCGATGCAAGAGATATCTAATAGAACCGGTTTTATGCGGTTCTCAACCAGCTAAATCCAGTTTTATTCAGATATAAAATTGAATTAATTTGCCAATATTAAATAATTCTGTTTAAGTTTTGTTCGGGGATTGTTCACAGTCTGGAGCAATACATAGGTTGCTTTATATCCCGAATACATGAGGTAGACCTCATTTAAAGGTTGTCCACATTGGTACCTCACTCTCACCTGTTTCTGCCGCCAAATAGCAGTTCGTGGTTCGAAGGGTGAGAGAGGCAGTGAATTTACTTGGTAATGTGACATAATATTTTCAAATCACGAGGTTGGCGATGCGCTCGTGATATCCTTGTGATATTCCGAGCGTTTATTGGCTGCAGCCACGCTTACTATCATACGGATTGTACGGAGTGTTTATTTGTCGACCTCACCTGATAAAGACAATGTACCCTTGGGATAAGTCTGGCGTTTTACCCTTGAGATACGTCTCTTAGGAACCGGCATTAGTTTTTGCATAGTTAAGATGTCTGGGAGCGATATAGACTTTTTCCCGATATGGCAGGAGATTCTCAGGGATGAGATAAAAAGAAACACAGCTAGATATTTACATATTTAGCTACTTCATTCGTCCATTCCGTTGTATACTATACTCATACACTCGTAGCTATGTGAAAAGAGAAAGGAATTCGCACCGGGAGATATTTACAAGCTTAAGGCTCTTCGTAGGGCTGTTTGTAGGCTTCTTATCGATATCGATGGAATGTGAATATTAAAATTTAAGCTATGTGATTAAGATATTACTAAAAACAAAGTTAACTTGTCTTAGGAGTGATTTTCAGATTCAGCTGCTTCTTATTCATGCCGGGTTGTGAAATCATTTTATGGTATCATTGGGACCAGTGCCGTGAGACCATAAAATAATTTTACTAGACTTAGCCGTGGGGTACCGGCGAATTATAATAGTACCACCCTCTGTACCAGGTGTCGTTTGAGGCCACTTAGGTACCGGGACCGACAGATGGCGGTATAACCATCGGAAACAACTCAACTTAAATACTACAGAGTGGGTATGGGCAGCGGAATCTCCGTCACGAAAGTTGCGCTCTGCGATTGCCAACATACTTGCCCAGCGCGGCAATTATGGGCAAAATTCCCCCTTTCTTGGGGAGGCCTATGTTGAACAGTGGACTTTCTATGGCTAATATGATGATTGGGACTGGATATAATAAAGTTATTTTAAGTTATAAATCGATATATTCTAATGTCTGATAATATTCTCGGTTAACGCGTATGAGAGTATTCAGTATTGAGAATTACCCACTTTTTTCTAATTGCTTTGTTATTTCTATTTATTGTACATTATTATTTTGTTTAAAAGATAGAAGACGTGCCTGATGGTGCAGATTTTATTCATCCTTTTATAATTGTATACACTTGCAAGTTACGTATATATTTGTGAGAATAAAAATATCTTTGACATTTTTTAGGCTTATATAACATCTTATTTACCTTTGAATTTTTGAAAATTTGAACACGGTTTCCATAAGTTAACTAGAACGGTAGATATAAATAGTTTGAAAATTTATTGTTTAGAAAATGCGCGCTAAGATCCGAGTTGTATTTTTATTTAGTTCATAAACTTCATTTTACTGCAGTTCGTTTTGTATTAAAAAAATAACTGAATTTTTTTTTATGAAAACAACAAATTAGCGTACTGCTCGCGGCCGATAGACGCCCGTGTCATCACAAAAATATCGATACCGTGTCGCCAACTCTGTGAACTGAAAATACCATACCATATTTACCCAATAATTTCACTACCAAGTTAGTAACAATACAGACGACTTTTCTAAGAGATCTACCTCTTAAATGGCACCTTATATAAAATACTTACGGAGTATCGCTAACGGTTTTTCCCATTTATATTTATCTTTATATCGAAACCCCATGAGAAAGTTTCCATGATGTAAAGTGTCTTACGTCCTTCTCTTTACTTCAAGCTACACTTATGCCAAATTTCATCAAAATCGGTATATCGGTCACGCAATGAAAGTATAATATATAATAAAAGATGGATACATTTTTGAATTAACAATATTAGTATGAATTTAAATACAAAAGTATTTCTGTCTATCTCTTCGTTAGGCTTTCTTTGTATGGAGTAATGCGCGGGAATAAGATTTCCTAAATGATGCTATATTAAAGACACACAGAAAAAGCTCTTAGGTATTGCTTTTGGGTCATATAATCAATCTTTGAGGTAATTAACTAAAATTAAACAGCAATTTAGTAATACTATAGATCAAACAATATTAAGAAGAACACTTTTTGTTAAACAATCGCTTTTGGTGCCAACTCTTAGTATTAAAAGATAAAGTTTATTTAAAAAAAACAACCTTCCTATATCTTCATTTTTAAATATTCTCTTTAAATATTGGACATAGCATTTTAATGCATCAATAAAACACTTGGTTGGTAAACAATTATTATCGTTGAAAATCATCGACAATTCATCGTTTCGGACGCATCAGTCACATCACTTCACGTTTGCATTGCAATAGTAAACCTTTGTAATTCGGTCAGCAATATTAAAGGGCCATGTTAAATACAGCCAACTGTAGTCTAGAATTGGTACCATCGACCGTCATCTAGATATATCGAAACCAGTATATTCTGAACTCGATTTTACTAGAGAATGTTACCGCACGCAAACCAACATGTTTTGTACGTGTTACTATTTATATTTGGTTTATTGTACATCGCGGATGTGATTTGACCTCTTTACAGATAATTCCACAGACCTTTCGATAAAGATATAAACTATAAAGTCAGGCTTTAAAAATGGATAGTTAAAGCCGTCTCTTTATTAAAAAAAGAGCGCGAATAAACGTTGTATTATTTATTTAACAGAAATCGTCTAATTTTAGTGCATGAATGATCACAAGAATTTGTCTATTATTATTCAAACAATCACTTGCATTGAATATTTAAATTAAATGACAGTATCAAATAAAAAACAATGGAATTTACGTGGGAACCTGTCATGAGCGTATGCGTAGAAAAAATTACCAGTCATACTTCTCTACGGCGTTTAAAATTATTACGAAAGCAAAGGCGCCACTTCCGTGCGGCCAGCGAGGTGTATATTGTTTCTTTTTTTTTTATTACACATGAAGGTTTTTTGCTGGCCACTCTAATTCCGCGATCTAATTTTTTTTTCTAATACCTGACCGGCAAAGGTATTCGCGTTCAAGGTTCCTACACTCGTTTTAGACTTCCGCTTTACCGTATCAAATTATTAATTGACATTGAGCTGCTACACAAACAGATAAAAATAATCTTGTGACATAATACTTAAATGCCAGCAAAATGACAATTCGATGGAGCCGTTTCATTTGCTCCGCGATATTATCTAGGACAGCAAAAACCTGTTTTGCAGTTGCGGCAATTTATATAATACATTTAAATGTCTCAATTAAGAGGGTATCAAGAAAAATACAATGTATAAAATCACTATTTCATTTATTCACACATCCTCGCGTCTATTGCATGTATATATATATGTATATATATTATCATTTTTTTTCATAATTTATGTACAATCCAAAATTGAGTATTACATTTTTGGTATCTAAAGAGCTATCACAGTTTACCATCCGTGCGCGAGTCCGTGGGTGAGGCCGTGTCCATAAGCGACGGCGCCATGGCCGAGGACCGGGGCGGCGTGAGCGATGACGGGGGCGTGCACCAGGGGCGCGGGGTGGGACTGGGACAGGGACTGGGTGACGATGGTCTTGCTGGCGGCCACGGGGGCGGCGTAAGCGGCGGGCGCGGCGTATGCGGCGTGCACAGCGGGGGCTGCGTATGCGGCGTGCACTGCGGGGGCTGCGTATGCGGCGTGCACAGCGGGGGCTGCGTATGCGGCGTGCACGGCGGGAGCGGCGTAAGCACCATGGCCGGCCAACTGCTTAGCGAGAACGGGGGCGACTCCGGCGGCGGCGCCATCGAGCTGGGCCTCCTGGGTCTTCACGGCATCAAGGGCTTGCCACGAGTGGTCTTCGGCGGCGTTCACGGCCTGTCCAGCCAGCTCGGAGTGTTGGTCGTGAGCTTCACGAGCGGCGTCGACTGCAGCGCGGGTGTGGTCGGAAGCCTCAACATGAGCGTCGATGGCGGCACCTTGGATGTCACCGGGGGAGATGGTGGGAAGGGCGGGGGCGGCGTGGGCAACGGCGATCGGGGCGTGGGCAACCGCCAGAGGAGCGGCGTGCGCTACGGCCAGACCGGCTCCGTGGATGCCCAGACCGTGGGCACCGAGCCCATGGGCGTAGGGTGCGGCCAGCAGGGCGCCAGAGGGCGCGGCTGCGGCGCAGGCGAGGATGGCGGCGGCTACGATCTGAAAACGAAAAACCAATTCAATTCCACTGTATCCAATCACAACACTGTTACCGCACCACACTATCACGAAACAATCAAACACTGTTGTTTGAATAACACGATTATTAAAGTTCAACTAACCAGAACTCTCATCGTGTACTTCTGTTGTAGACTGCACGAAGGCTACTGATTGCTCTCATTTCGTTGCCGACGGTTTTTATAGTCGGTGCGCGCGTGGTGTGAAACGGAACGCGCGCGTGAAAAAAGTAAGCGGTCTCAAGGGCGGGAAGGGTGCAGGAAGCGCGCCAATTTTGACAGATAGGCACACGTTCGAAATTCAAACATTGACGGACGTAGGAGGCCATTTTGTCTTTCTATGAAGTATGTAATACGCGTACAACCTCTTTTGAATAAAATTTGTATAAATTGCGAGTAAAATACGAAAATAACTTTCGCTCAAATACCTTGTCCCGGTTTCTTATTAAAAGTGAATTTATTCTACGCATTGCGATATAATTCCAATTTAATTTACATTACGGACATAGACATTAAAACTTTGTAGAATATATTAGCATTAATGTTACAAGGATTATTGCCTATTTAACTGGTCATCTATTACACTTTACATATTTTCGAGTTTTTATGTTGGTATTGTAGACAAAAAATTAAGTAAATTGTAGAAAAAAAAATAGGTCAATGGACTTTTCAAATATATTTGTTCGCTTTGATTAATATGACGTTCACCTTACGAGTGATAGGTGATTCGATTCCCAGGCAAGGCACTGTTAAGGAATTTTATAAATTTTGTTTGTTACTAAAACACGTGTTACAAAAAACTTGGATATACTTGTATTTATTGCCTTGTAAATATAAGTTTTAAGTAACTTACATTTGAGGCCATATTAATTTTTTTTTATTTAGTGCATATATTCATGAGATTCTTTTGATATTATGAAAGCGAATACTTTTGAAGTTATTTGTTACCTTATGTTGCAATCCCCGTTGCGAAAGACGCTCTCTGCGATTGCCAACACGTTTGCCCAGCGCGGCAATTATGGGCAAAATCCTCCTTTCTTGGCTGGTTAATGATGATGATAATATATCGCAAAATCTACTAAACGTGTTTTAGTTAAATTTTGTTTATGGTATTTGTGCAACAAAATAACATACAGACTAATTAATTAAGATAACCCATTTTTAAGTATTAATTTATTAACTACATTTCTATGAAGTAATTACTAGATACTGAACTCTTAATATTGATGACCCTGATGACCTTCGGTGCCATTAGTCACCTAACAACATCATTACCTTACTGTGTTATTTACTTCACTAAAGAATTTATTGACACCTAGGGGTTGGTGTTGCCATTGGCATAAGGCTTAGTTATTTTTCTTATAAGATTTCGAGCACTGTTGGTGAATTCAATATTTCCATATCTTGTTCATGCTTCATTCATAAGCAGTTGATTGCTACTTACTAGAGGTAGATCATTGCTGTGTTTCGGTTTGCAAGGTGAGAGGGGCAGTGAAATCACTGGGTAAATGTGAGATAGTCTTCAGTTCATAAGATCAGCGACATGCTAGTGATATTCCTTGTGATGATACTAGAGTCTATAGACTGCGGTTACGTTTACCATCAAGCGCACCGTATGCTTGCTGGCTTCATGAAACTGATGTAATCAACATTTTTGTTTGTTCTGTTAGATACAGAAGGTTTTCTCTATTTAAGTAGTCTATTTGTGATTCCTGTGTTGTCTGCTGTCCGTAACACAACTGCTTTAGGCGACTTATCTCCGATTAGGGTCTGAGTATAAAAAGTCGTGTTAATTTCTTTATTTCTTATATTTATGTTATATAAGCCGTGATTTATCTGGATACCGGCAAAGTGAAATAATACCTCCCTCTGTACCGGGTGTTGTAAAAGGCGATTGAGGTACCGGAACCGACAGATGGCTGTATATTCATCTGGAACAGCGTAGCTCAAATGCTACAGTATTCCAAACTACGCTCTGCGATTTCCGCCGCTATTGGCAATTATGGGCATATCCCTTTTTCTGGGAGTCCTATGTCCAGCTGTGGACGTTCTGCCGCTTCTATGGTGATGATTTATGTAGGATAAGCGAGGTAGCGGATTATCGAATATGTAGAATCTTCAGATTCTATGGTTTGGTTCTTTGTCTACTGATTTTGTTAGTTACTACCTTTACCTTGAAACGGACTTGTTTTATAAATCATTTGAAGATATTACATCGACAATTGTATTAAGATTTTATTTAAGGTAATAAACATAAAACTGTTTTAAATGTTATATTATATTGTTTATGTTAAAGAGTTTATTTAGTAATACTTCGCTGTAAGTTCACTATTAGATTTTATTCAGAATGAAATTGTACAGGTTATATTAATTGGATTTTGCGTAGGGTTTAAATTATTTTTATGAAATCTAACTAGACTTAATCAATCTTTATAATATTAACTGTATGCCAGTGCAAACCTAGTCGAAATCGGTCCAGCTGTTTAGGAGATTACTCCGTACAAACAAACAACGAAAGTTAGGTATATTCTTGCATATAAAGATCATTTGCCTGTAGGGAAACCAGCTCTGTTCAGGAAAACACCGTTTCGGATGTCTATACCGCCACTGTTGTGGTACCATAATCGTCTCTTACGACAGCTTGTTAGGAGGGAGATACCATTCTACTCTGCCGGTAGACCGGGTCGACTATAAATTAGACCTATGTTTATTAAGATGGTCACAATGATTATTGTGTTTCTGATCATATATTTGTAGCTTTGGGTACCAGCAGAGTAGAAAAACCTCCCTTGGTTGGTGGGGAGGGTGCATGGGCAGCAGCAGCCCCGTTGGAAAGCTTTGCGCTGCCATTGCCACCACGCCTGCTAATCGCGGCATTAATGGCGAAATTTCCTCTTTCTTCGTGAGGTCTGTCCGACTCACCGTAAGCAGAGGACGCTGTGCGGCTAAGATGATGATGATAAAGTTTATAATATCTAATACCAGCCTTTGAAAGTCCACTGCTGGACATAGGCCTTCCCAATATTGGGGGAATTTTGCACATAATTGCCGCACTAAGCAAACGTGTTAGCAATCGCCGAGCGCAGCTTTCGCGACGGGGATGCTGCTGCCCATCCCCGCCCTGTGTAAGCTGTAATGTTTTGGATAGATATTCCGCTATTTGTCGGTTCTGGTACCTTAGTCGTCTCTTACGACACCCGATACAGAGGGAGGTACTATTCTACTCTACCGGTACCTCACTTAAAATAAAATTTACTTTGCGGTAATAAAGTTACTTCGCTATTTATCACGATTCTGGGAAGCTTTTGCTTTTAAGGCTTGTAAAGTACCCAAGGGTTCTCTTGTCTCTGACAGCTTAATCTCATTCAAGCAATCATTCAGCAAAATATCACTATCCCAAGGGATCCATACCTGTTTCCGGGATAAAAATATGTACTATTTCGGACTATTGTCTATATCAGTCCTAAATTTCATGCAAATATTTTCGGCAGTTGTAATGTGCAATAATACCAAACATCCACCATACATTGTCAGACACGTTGACTGTGTGCAATTTTAATTGATGAGAATCGATCCTACAATTATCTGTAATTATAACCAGCTTCGAACCACTACGCCAACCTCGTATAGAAGAACGAGAAGCACGCCGCATCGTTGAAATATTCTGTCGTTTCCAATGTCTTTATTAATCGCGAGGAATTCACTTAATTGACTTGAGAACGCTCAATGTATGTCGTACAGATTTTATATGATGTCGACTGGTATAAGGGTTACTGGTTAAAGGAGACTCTATGATAAGTGGCTCTGATGATCCCAAAGTTCCGGTCACTAGTGTCATTAGTATCTGTTTCTCATATTTATCAGAAAGAGGGGTATTGGGCCATAACTTTCACGCTGGGCAGGCGTGTTGGTAGGAGTGAAGCATCGCGATAGGAATGCTGCTGCCTATCCCCGCTCTGTTGCTTTTTAGCTGCGCTGTTTTAGTTGTTCGCTATCTGTCGGTTCCGGTTCTGGTACAGCGGGAGGGGTAGTATTTTAGACATTCACACTGATATCTTATTCTGTATGGGGGGGAGTTAGATATATTGTTTTGCTTTTACCTCGATCCAGACTTATTCACTTGCTTCCACGATTAATTTACGATCGTTTTAGATATTTGATGCATAGGAAATGCTGAATTCCTTATAATAATGTGATATATGACTTGTCCTGCCTGACACCTGGGGCAAGTTCACTTCAATTTGGTCAGCTCAGGTCCCCTCTATCAATGGATCCTAAATTTCACCTTGTAAATCTTTCTACTTTTATTATCTTCTATCTTAGCCGTGAGATACCGACAGAGTAAAAAGTATCTCCCCCTGTACCAGGTGTTGTAAGAGGCGAGTGAGGTACTAGAACCGACAGATGGCGGTATATCCATAGGAAGCAGTGTAACTCAAATTCACAGGGTGGGTATGGGCAGTAGTATCCACGTCGTGAAAGCTGCACTCTGCGATTGCCAACACGCTAGCGTGGTAATTATGGGGTCCCCCTCCCCCTTTTTTGGGGTGGCCTATGTCTAACAGTGGACTTCCAGTAGTTGTAACTATTCTATTATCCGCCGCAATACTGAGTGAGGATGTTCTAAGTCCTTTTCAATATTTAAAACTAACTTTTCGCCCGCTTCCGCCTGTTCCAGTAAGAGTACGAAACAAAGTATAGCTCGAGTAAGATAAACTCGATGTCTATACAGCTTTCAATCGTTTGGAAATAGATCTAGTAGTTTTTGATTTTATTCGTTACTAATGTAATACAACTTTGCTTATTTATATGCTGTTTTAGATTTTTATTTTAAATAAAATATAGTCTTTAAAAAGTATTCCCACAAAATCTCAAACATTGACCTGACTCCGGGGTAAGTCGCTTAAAGCACTTGTGTTACGGACGTCAGACAACAGAAGAATCGCAAATATAACATTGATACATATTTTTAACACCCAGACACAGCACAAACACAAACATCGTTATATAAATATTTGTCCTGGATGGGGATCGAACCCACGACCTTTGGCGTGTTTTCATCAAATCATAAAAATCATTGGATTCGCTTACGGCATAAGAAGGAAACAAGAAATCAAACTTATCTTCGTAATAATATTAGCTAAGATGTCTTTCTGTCTGTTTGTAATACTTTCACGGCTTATCCGATTAACCGACTTGAAAGTACATTGACACGCCCATAACTGGTGCCCTGACAAAGGATAATGACTACAATTATCCTGAAATAAGTCCCGTGGGAAACGGGAAGGAATATAATGTGAACGCGCGCCGATAAGTCCTCACTCTAACTCATAACTTCCTCTACAACGCAACGCAACGGCGTCGGCTCCAAACAGCCTTCGCATCCGGTCGTGACACAAATATGAATCCATGATATTAAAGGCTTTTAATTGGGAAACGACAGTGGTTACATGCGAATTGTACCCTTGCCTCTTTGGTTATAAGGTGGGGAATTAGTGAAATGTTTTTCGCCGGAGTGTCCGCGCTCGCCGCTCGTCAGGGCTGACAACTGTCACCTCAGTTGAATATAAAGACGACTATAGAAGAAGACTTGAAATCATTTACTAAGGAGAATCAAGAAGTTGTTTTTTTCTGATCTGCGTGATATTAAGATAACACTAGCGCGATATGCCAACCTTGTGACTTGAGGTTATTATGTCACATTACCCAGTAATTTAACCGCTTCTCCCCTTAAACCGGAACACAGCAATGCAAACACTGCTAAATAGGGGAGAGTGAGGTATTAATACAGACGACCTTTATCTACCAATTGAATATTGTACAGCAATGGGTTGTGACAATTTCTTTCTAGGTGTTTTAAGTGCGTCCTATTTTAGGCCCCTCGCAAGGCCCCTTAATGTGCGAGGCCGTCGTACGGGGCCGACTCTTACATTCTTTTCGTCCAGCTGTGGGTGTCGTCGATTTAAATAATCTTTCTAGTACTCAAACATAAGTCTAGATCGAATCCTATCCAACCCTAGTCTAGACTAGAACATGACGCATGTAGTAGACAGCACGCTAGATTAGGTTTCACAATACTTGTATAAACTAATGTATTATTTACAACTCCGCTCCGCTCTGTCCGAATACTTGGACCATGAGATCAGATACCATTGAGTATTGTTTGTAATAGCTGCTACAATTGGACGGATTATGCAGAACTAATGCGTGTTGTTTTCAGGTAAATGTCAGGTGAAAAATTTAAGTCGGTCAATTTTCAATGGCCGATTAAGGCTATCTACTGTCGCCGTCTTATGTGTCTTCTGTGTCTGAGTATTTAAAGTATAATATTTGTAATTGCTCTATTGTCTGATATTCGTAACACAAGCTTTAAGCTACTTATCTCGGAGTCAGATCAATGTATGAGATGTTGTGAATTATTTATATAGTTTTATCACAAAATCATAAAGTTTCTTGCTCTGTTTTTACTAGAAAATGTCGATCAAGACTCTGACACGAAATAAAGAGAAATTATAGAAATAATTGCTTAAGAATAGGGAGTCTAGATGTTCAAACAGAACAATCCGGGTAGGCTAGTTGCCTTGGGGTATCGGCAGAGTAGAATAGCACCTCCCTCTGCACCAGGCGTCATAAGGGGCAACGGAGCTACACTGTTTCTTATGGATATACTGGCATCTGTCGGTTCTGGTACCTTGGTCGCTCCTTATGACAACTAGGACAGGAGGGGCTATTTTGCCTTTCTTAAATTAACACAATAATATACCAAATGCATTGTAAGTAATGTAGAATTGGCGACCTTATCGCATAGATCGGTTTCTTCCATGCAAACTTTACATGGATAATGTGAGGAAAATACATGACACACATATTTTTAATACTGAAATAAATAAAAAACTGTAATATTTATATTTAAATATATACAGCACAAGTAATAATAAATATTTACCTGCCTGTGTCAATACATGACTCTCACCTATATATGTTCGCGTTGCCGTGTTCCAGATCAAATGGTGAGAGGGGCAGTGGAATTACTGGGTAATGTGACTTAAAATCTTTTAATCAAACAATTGGCAACGCGTTAATGATATCCTTCTGATATTACGAGCATCTATAGGCTGCAGTGACGCTTACTAGCACGAGTACGTTTGTTTGCCGACCTAGGCTTATAAAATAAAGATTAGACGAAATAAAATTGTGCTTGCTAGGCTCATAGCGTCTTCATAGACAGACATATGTGTTCCTAATGGTGCGACCTGTTGACCCCATTGACCGTGACCTCAGCGATTTTAGCGTTTAGGAAAATGTCGCCAACGTCCCGTGTGATGTCGCGTGACGACACGCCGTGCGAACGCAGCCCTCGTGACGGACCAACACACTACTACTAGCATAGTGTAATGTTTAGTAGTATGGAAATAGTGAAAGTAATTTTCATTCCCAAAAGACATTAATATATATATATATATATTTATTTATTTATTTTTCTTTATTTATATATTATATATAAAAGAAGTAACTGACTGACATGTCAACGTGAGACCTAAAGTATAAGGGTTAGAAACTTAACATTTTCAAAAGTTGTTATATAGTCTTTGTATATTGAGCAAAGATTTTTGAAATTTCACCCCTTAAAATTTGGTGTTTTTTAAATTATTCGAATAAAATTCATTATAAGGGTTCTTCATTGAAAGACGTAAAATTTGTGTAAATATTTTTTCTAAAATCATCCCCCAAAGAGGTGAATGGGTCGGCTCAAGGTTAGTATAAAAGTACTACAACTTACCGATGGTGAGACTGCGGGGCTCCTAGGCAAAATGTCAAGTTTCTAACCCTGAAAGTACCGGGTCCTCCCTGTGTTGATATGTCAGTCGGTTAGTCAGCTTCTCCTTTTATATATACTAAATAAATATAAATATATAACTAAAGTACTAGAAACGACAGATGGCGGTATATCCATCCGAAACAGTGCAGCTCAAACGCACAGGGCGGGAATGGGCAGCAGCATCCCCGTCGCGAAAGCTGTGCTCTGCGATTGCCAACACGCTTGTTCAGCGCGGCAGTTATGGGCAAAATACCTCCTTTCTTTGAGTGGTCTATGTCAAGCAATGGACTTCTAATGGCTGTTTGATGAAATAGGCTGTTTAAGATAGGGTGTGGTTTACCTATAATTGCCGCGCTGGGCAGTCGTGGTAGCATTTATAATTCATTTTTAATATAGAAGCAAGGTAAATAGCGCATAGCGCAACTTTGCGACGAGGTTTCTGCGGCCCTTCTAGTAACTTAGGGGTCGGGTACCTTTGGCCCACATGATAGGATCACCACCGTCTGCGCTATCAAGCTCGTCGATAGTTTGTGGATATGTGAATAGATGTAAGTGTTGCCAACCATCTTAAGTGTATACGTCTTACTTCTACCTATACACTATGTCGCTTTCGTATCACGTTCGAATAGTCATGCAACGGCTGTAGACTGACCTAATATGCCTTCATTGTTCTCATCTCAATCGAAATCCAGCCTTACCACGTGCACGTAAAGCTGAAATTCCCCCAGCCCACCGCCGACTCGCAATGGGTGCTTTATAATGTACACAATGCATTGCGAAGTTGATTTCTGTTAGTTGTTTTAATCTGTTCCTAAACGGGATTAGGCGAATGCTTTCGATTATACAGCCTAAGATGAAAGTTACTCGGTTGCTATTGATATCGGTCACAAATGGTGGGGCGCTATACTCTATGTAGAAATATCTCTATGGAAATAATAATAAATATATAAGGACGGGCACAGTAGAATAGTACCTCCCCATCCAAGGGTCGTAAAAGGCGACTGAGGTACCGAAACCGATAGGGGGTGGTATACCAATCCGAAATAATGTAGCTCAAATGCTCTGGGCGGGAATGGGCAGCATCATCCTCGTCGCAAAAGCTATGCGATTGCCAAAACGCTTGCCCAGCGCGGCAGTTATGGGCAAATCATCCCTTTTATGGAAGGCCTATAACCAGCAGTGGACTTCAAAAGCTTATGATGATATAAACTCACACGACATCTCATTCGTTGACCTGACTCCTTGGACGTTCTACGGCTTTTACGATGATAATGTTGATGAGATCTGATGCAAAAGTAGTGAGCGGGCAGATGACTTTACACCCATCCGAAACAGCGTAGATCGAAGAAGGTTAGCAGCATTCCCTGCCCAGCTCGGTAATTATGGGCAATATTCCTCCTTTCTTGGAAGGGACGGCAAAGGACGTCCAATGTCTGATATGATGACTGCAGCTTAAAGTGACATAAAAATTGAAGGTTTGGTCGATTCGAAAGAAGGTTAAAGCAACTTTATACTGGAGGCATATACAAGGTCTTTTATATTGATCATCATTACAGCCTAGGAAGTCCACCGCTGGATATAGGCTCCCCAAAAAAGGGAGAATTTTGACCATATTTGCCGCGCTAAGCAAGCGTGTTGGCAATCGCAGAACGCAGTTCTCGTAACGGGGATGCCACTCATCCCCACCCTATGCATTTGAGCAACACTGTCTCGGATGGATATACCGCCATCTGTCGGTTCTGGTAGCTTAATCGCCTCTTACGACACCTTGCACAGTGGGAGGTACTATTCTACTCTGCCGGTATCTCACGACAAATATATATGTGTAAAAGTATCAAGTTTCCAGCAGAATGCGCAAGATCTAAATATTCCCGGTTGCAGTGTCGGTCTAACCTTTTGAGAGTGTAACTTTTAGTGATGTACATCAATATATATATCGATATGTCCAAACGTGTCGATAACGGGTCAGCTTCTTCTAAGATGCCGATATAGTTTTGTTAATATTTTATCCTATATAAATGACATATGCCTCCTCAAGATACTTATATGGAAAACAGCATTCATGTATATACGGGCTTGATGGCGCAGTTGGTAGTGATCCAATCTTTGCGTTAAAGGTCGTGGATTTGTTCCCCATCCATGGCAAATATTTATTTGAGATATATTTGTATTTTCACTGTGTCTGGGTGTAAATATGTATTTAAGTAATTTATTTGTGATTCTTCTGTTTTCTGATATTCATAACATGAGTGCTGTAAGCGAATCATCTCGGAGTCGGTCAATATATTAGATGTTTTGTAGATTTTTGTTTATTATATTTACTGCATGCACTTGGTTTACGGATCATCATCATTATAATCATACTAGCCATTGAACGTCCACTGCTGGACATAGGCCTATCTAAGAAAGGTGCCTATAATTGCCACGCTGGGCAAGCGTGTTGTCTATCGCAGAGCGCAGCTATCGCGACGAGGTTGCTGCTTCTGATCCCCGCTCTGTGCATTTGAGTTACACTGTCTCGAATGGATATACCGCCATCTGTCGGTTCTGATACCTTAGTCACCTCTTACGATAGCTGGTGTAGTGGGAGGCATTATTGTACTCTGCCGGTAAAAATCAGACTATAAAAAAATCTGGAGTTTAATACTTTTCGGAACGTCAATCTGTCTTTCAGCTTGTTAACTGTATTCATCATTTTTTGTGTAGTTTAATTGATAGAATGTATAAATATATGTTGACAGTATATTTTATTACATATATTTTAATTACTACACAGTGTAAAGCTAAGTCACTTCTCGCTCACTGTTCCTATGTATGCTTATATCTTTAAAACTACGCAACGGATTATGATGCAGATATTTTTATAGATAGAGTGATTCAAGAGAAAGGTTTATATGTATAATACATGCAAAATATAGTAGAGAAACATTGATAATTAAAGAGTTTTCTAATATGATGTCCTAAATAAACACAATGCAAACGCTGGCTGAACCCGGTGAGATAGATCAAAATAATGTACTACAAAATTGTCTACAAAAAAGGCATAAATCGAACTCTCAAGGGATAATTTGCAATAACCATTTTTTATTCACATTGAACGCGTGTGAAGTCGAGACGGGTCGCTAGTAAACAATAAAAAATGATTAGTAATAGATGTTTGCCGGTATTTATCGATAACTCGCGGCAATTTTGTAAGGTACAACACTAGTATCGATTAGTTATTAGCGCAGTAGCCGGCATAGTATAATCACAGTTATTCAACCAAGGCTGCGAGAGAACGATTTATAAATTTATCTTTTATCCACCATTGGGAAACCATTTATGTAATTACTTTAAGGGTTTGCGTTCCAATGCATGCAATTTCACCCGCGATAAAATGTGGAAGTCTTTTTGCAACCCTTATTTATGCTCGTAGGGGGTCGAATTTTCACTAACCCTTTTTTGTTAGTGCCCCCATACATTTTGAAAGTTAACTTAAAATTGTGCAAAGTTTTAAGTTTCTAACTGAAAGTTTAGGCCCTGCGTTGATAGACATATCAACGCGGGAAGTCAGTCAATCATTTTTCAGAAAGCTTCTCCTTTTATATATCCTCCTCTCATAGCAACTGTGCGAAGCCTGTGCGGGTCGCTAGTCGATAGTTCTTATCAGTATTAGTTTTTTCAGCTAAAGGCTAACGTTTGGAACATTTTGATTGTGTACAAAATATGATTAACTAACGAAGACTCTTTTTGTTATAAAGAAAGATGATTAACAATTCCTCGTCATCATAATTATCATTACAACCATTGGAAACACTGATGGCAATATGCCTAGCCAAGCGCGGGCAAGCGATATAGACATTGCCTCGCTGGGCAAGCGTGCTGGCAATCGTGGAGCGCTGCTTTTACGACGGGGATGCTGCTGACCACCCCTGCCCTCTGCATTTGAACTACTCTGTGTCTGATGGATATTCCGCCATCTAACTGTTCTGGTACCTTAGTCGCCTCTTACGGTACCTGGTGCAGTGGGAGGTATTATTCTGCTCTGCCGGTACCTAATTATGGGCAAAAATCCTCCTTTCTTGGAGAGGCCAAAAGTACACTTCCAATGGCTGGTATGATGACAGCGATGATGACGTCAATTACTTTAAAATTAACAATGAATTATAAATATGTAATTATTGCTTCCTGAAACGTAACTATGTAAAAAAAATATATAAGCGCGCCTCGTAAATGTCTTTATTGTTTATAATTTACATAAAAACAAAAGAATTAGAAACACATATCTGGCTAATTATGTTTGAGCACCGCATGCCGGTGTGGTACAAGTTTGGGAACCGATTATGAAAATGCAATTAAAAATGATCGCACGTAATGCTTCGAGTTTATAGTTGTAAGCCATTGTCGTTGGAGCTGGATCTAGATAATGTTGGATTATTTAGAATATGCGGCGTGGGAGCGAAGCCGCTTTTGACGCCGCCGAATGGGTGGCCGGGTCACACTGGGTGCGCGGGGGTGGCCGGGTCACACTGGGTGCGCGGGGGTGGCCGGGTCACACTGGGTGCGCAGGGGGTGGCCGGGTCACACTGGGTGCGTGGGGGATGGCCGGGTCACACTGGGTGCGCGGGGGGTGTGATAATACTGGATCACTGGTGAATTCGTTTGCCTACATCTTCTGTATTCCATTTTCATAACTTCTTAAGTCCACTGTTGGATATATACCTTCACTATAAAGCAGGACTTTTGCCCGTAATTGCCGCACTGGGCAGGCGTGGCAATCGCAGCGTTTGCGTAGCTCTCGCGCCGGCACGCTGCTGCTCATCCCCGCTCTGTGTCTTTGAGCCGCAATGTTTCGGATGTATATACCGGTTTGGTTGGTTTTGGTACCTCAGTCGCCTCTTACAACACCTGGTACAGGGGAGGTACTATTCTACCCTGCCGGTACCTTACGGCTAAACTACCGTCTGATTGTGTACGATTACATTACTTCATCATGATCATCATATTAGCTATTAAAAGTAAGTCCCCTGCTGGACTTAGGCCTTTCCAAGATATTTTGCCGCGTTGGGTAACCGTGTTGGCAATTGCAGGGCTCAGCGTTCGCGACGAGGATGCTGATGCCCATCCTCGCCTGTTTCGGATGGATATATCTCCGCCATCTGTCATTTGTGGTACCGTAGCCGACCCTAACGATCCTTACGGCAAATTCAGTTAAATATTTGTCTAGACGTAAGTGTTCCAAAGAGAAAGTTTAAGACGTGTTTTATTCAGGAAAAATCCAAGATTCTCAATCAAACGTTTCAAGCCGTTAATTGAATGAAAGCGGTACTAGCTTTCATTTATTCCTATCTAATGTGCCAAAGATCGTGGGTTTGATCCCCGACCAGGGCAAACATTTATACTATGAATATTTGTGTTTGTTCTGTGTCTAGGTGTTAAATATATATTCAAGTATTATATTTGATATTACTCTCTGGTTTGATGTCCTTAACACGCGTTCTTTCAAAGACTTCTCTCCGATTTAAGTCAATGTATGAGATGTTGTATGAATTTATTTTTCTTATGCTACCAGAGCGAAGTCGGGGTAGTTTGCGGTTTGCGGTATTACATGTATTCCTTTGATAACACCCAGTGTACCACGCGCGTGTAGGGCAAAGGCCATTTCTCTGCTATTGTTTTATGATGTTATTTCTGTCTTCTTATTTGTTATTAATTAGATCGTGAGATACATGTCGGTTATGAAGTACCTCCCCTTTGAACCGGGTGTCGTAAGATTATACTGAGGTACCGAAATTGGCTGGTAAAAACCAAAATAGTTCGCAAAGATATACATAGTAGCAATCAATTTAAAATCTTATCTCAATTTTTCTATCTTTTGTGTTAAAAGTTGTGATTAGACTAGGTATTGGAGAGACTAGCATACAGCCTTCGTATTAGTAAGCGTCGTCGCAGCCTATAGACGCTTGTGATATCGCGAGGATATCACTAGCGCGTTGACAACTTTGTGACTTAAATATTATGCCACATTACCCAGTAAATTCTTTACCTCACTTACTCTTCTGGAACATAGTAATGCGAACACTGTATTATTTTGCGGTAGAAATTGGAAAAAGTGAGGTACCAATGCAGACGACCTTTTGTTTGAGGTATACCCCATGTAAACTTACAAGTAAGCGGAAGTGTTGCCATCTTTATGACTTGAAGATATTATACCACATTACCCAGTGAATTCACTGCTTCTCTCACCCTTTCATCCGGCACTCAGCAATGCGAACACTGCGATTTAGCGGTAGAAAGAAAGGTTCGAGTGAGATACCAATACATACGACTTTTGTATAAGATGTACCTCTTTCCCTGTTCATAATTAGCATAACTTGTTATTGGAGTGTTCCTTTCTCAATCAAGTAAATTGTTTCACATTGTTCAATCAAATAATAAGGTCACAATTAATTGTGACCTTAATGAGCTAGGCTCGTGTTGTGTCAGTCTCGGATCTAGATGCCTTAAGGCTGCGGGCTGGCACGCCCACCGCTGCGGTCCACGCGGGCAGAGGAAGCGGTGTCATACGCCTCTGTTATTAGTATTAAAACTTCTCTAAAGTGTCTATTAGATCAAATTCTTTTAAAAACCCGCGGTGTCACCCGCTTTGTCACCGTGTGGTTCTTTGTGTTTTCCTTTAGTCACAACCTTAATAAATAGATAAATAATGATAGTTTTAATTTTATTTAAAGGCTAAATATTTATAACTTTCGCTATGTAACTGTTAAACGAACTCTAAACACGGCTTCTTGCGTTATTGTACAATGAAACAGAAGAATTATTCTAAATTGTCTCCTAAGCACATCAGAAACACACACGCACAAAATAAAATAAACACACACACACACACACGTAACATTACACAGATTTTTCTTATTTTTTCAATTATGATATTTTTGTAATCATTAAGTATTAAAATAGATAAAGACCTGAAATAATGTTGTATTGTGAATGTGATATTCTGTGAGGTGGGGTGACCTAAAGAGTGTACAGGGATTCTTATTGCTTAGTTTGGGCATCTGTCTCCGATTATAATGTATATTGTCATGTATATTCTATAATATGTTTTCTAAAGTCCTTGTGAAGAAAATAAATAAAGTTTTGCAATGTAACCGCATAAAAATACGAAGTTTATTTTCGATATCACATAGCCTTCTAACAATTATCAGTATTTCTCTGCTATATTGTACAATAAACCTTTCTCCTGAATCATTTTTTATAAAAAATATGCCGTTGCATAGTTTTAAAGATCTATGCTAATGAATTCTAAAGTAATGGCCTTTTGTTTATGCAATGTCTAAAGTTCTGTTTGGTTTGTTTCAGGTAAAAAACTTATAGTGCTGGAGCATTTCTGGTAAATTTCCCGAAGCAATTTTACAGTACATCAATAAATTGGCGAGATGTGACTATTTTCTTTGGTAAGTTGACTTTGATTGGTACATATAAAGCTGCTGAAGCGCTGCATCCAGCGTACCCTAAGGTTTTAGTCAGATCGCCTGTCCACCTTTGTGGAGATTTGCGCTGCGCTTGCCGGTGTGTGGTCTACATTCCAGCACGAAAGTCGACGTCTGCTTATAAGATTCGAAATAACTATAATAATATTGATCGGGTATCCCCAAAGCATTAAACCCACGTCTTCCTCAACCAGTTCCCAGTACCGGAGAGATCCGCTTCCGCCTCCTCTCATACGAAACGCGTCGCCTTTCCCCACATTCTTCACCATGGTCAGCAACCGGACCCAATGATATAAGACCAGATAATGGCCTCGAATCACAATAACCCACTGTTGTCACCCACTTATGTGGAACACAAGCGAATCTCGACTCTATGCTTTGGGTATACGGGACAGGGAAGAGATAATTGTGTGTATATATAATTTGGTTTATTGAATGACGTGTTGCGGTGGTATATATATAAGAAAGAGGTTGGGTATTGACTGTTTATAATAATCGACGTAATTATGGCGCAGGGCTCTGATATTTTCTGGTAGCTTGCCTGTGGTAGAATTTGTTTACGCAAGCCATCTCTACCTTCTACCACATAAGAACGGTGTTCACTTTGTTCCTGTTAAGAGGTTAAAGGGATAGTCACTTGGTAATCCTGCTAGGTGGCGGTAGTGATATCCTCGCGGTGACACGAGCGTGTATAGGCTACGGTGACGCCCGGCCAGCTCGAGGATCGTTTTCTTGTTTGTTTACCTCGTCATATAAAATAATAAGTTTTTGCATTGGTATCTCTCACCTATTTCTACCGCCAAATAGCAGTGTTCACATTGCTGTGTTCCGGTCTGAAGGGTGAGAGAGGCAGTGGCTTTACTGGGTAATGCGGCATAATATCCTCCAGTCACAAGATTGGCAACGTTGGTTATATCCTTGCGATATTTCGAGCGTCTTTAGGCTGCAGTAACGCTTACTATCATGTTGTTTGTCGACTTGGTCTAATAAAAAAAATAGTAATAAATATTTTATATCGCTTGAGGATGCGTATATATCTCAATATATTCTAACAGGAAAAATACAAACTTATTAAGAGTGCCGTGAGGTTCCGGCAGAGTAGAAGAAGCCTCCCTCTGTACCAGGTGTCGTAAGAGGTGATTAAGGTGCCAGAACCGACAGATGGCGTTGTATCCATCTAGACAGTGAAGCTCAAATGCATAGGGAAAGGGATGGGCAGGAGCATCCCCGTTGCAATGGCAATCATAGACAAAATTACTCCATTCTTCGTGAGGCCTCTGTCCAGCAGTGGACTTTCAATGTGTCTGTAATGCGTATTGGTAATCGCAGAGCGCAGATCTCGCGACGGGGGTGCTGCTGCCCAACCCAACCTGTGAATTTAAGCTACACTGTCTCGGATAGATATACCGCCATCTGTCGGTTCTGGTATATTAGTCGCCTTTTACGACACTTGGTAGAGAAGAAGGTGCTATTCTACTGTGCAGGTACTGTGTCTATTTTTATAAAGCCGTGGAGGCTTTATTTATAAAAATAGACAGCAGTGTTTTTTATAAATTACTTGTAAATGATTATATTACTATGTATTTTTTATATTTATTTAAAAGTATAACAATATATATATTAGATTTATTCGCTAAATAATATAAATTACTTCCTTGTCTTTGTATGGAAATTAATAGTAAAGTTTTAGTGGTCCATACTTCATCAAGACGATGTGTTAAACGCATAAAACATTATTCATTTTAAAAATAGTAAATACCCAAATCTTTGCTAATATTATAGAGCTGAAAAGTTTGTTTGTTTGTTTACATGCGCTTATCTCATGAACCACTGGTCCAATTTGAAAAATGATATTATAAATATGATTATAATTAATTAATTCTATAAAAAGGACGGATCAAGTTACCCGGATAGCTCAATGTTACCCGGTGCACCAAATAAAAAAAAATATAACATTAAAATATGACACACACTTTTTAAAACATAAAAGGATAGCTAGCTATATATATAGCAGTCGCAGGGTCCTTAGTCATAGGGTGTCGTGTGGAACCGGCAGACTAGGATAGTACCTCCGTAACAGGCGACCAAGGTAGGTATATCCATCCCGAACAGTGTAGTTCAAATGCAACTCTGCGATTGCTAACACGTTTGCCCAGCGCGGGAATTATGGGCAATATTCCCCCTCTCTTTAGGAAATGGTGGAGTTCCAAAGTCAGATTTGATGATTATTCAGTATTTTCGATGCCTCTCTCAACCTTTAAACCGGAACATAGCAATGCGAACACTGCTCTTTGCCGGTAGATTTAGGTAAGAGTGCGGTACCAATTCAGACGACCTTTGTGTGAGGTCTACCTCATGTAAATGGTTCTAGAGATAAGCAATATATAATATAACCTGAAAGAGTTATAATATCAAAACAAAGGCGGTGTTAAAACGTAATTATCCATTCATAAGGTGAACGATATGAAAGGTCGAATTTATACCTTGGCTGTGAGAACGCGTTTGTCTAAGCAGGGTTGCCAGGTCTATTGTCATGTTATGAAGCTGAGGAGTTTGTTTGTTTGAACGCGCTCAACTCAGGAACCGTTGGTCCGATTTGAGAATTTCTTTCAGTGTTGGACACTCCGATTATTATCGAGGAAGGCTATAAATGACGCTAGGTTTGTTCTACAATTGAACGCGGTTAAAACGCGCGTGCGCGTGCTATAATGAAAATAATAATTGTTTATTTGCGATCAACAATAGTATGCTATGTTTTTTTGTTGTTAATGGTTTTGTTTAACGAATACAAGTTTTATATCACTATTTCAAACCTTATTAATGTTTTTTTTTTCCACTAAGTATGTGAGAATGTATGGATGTATGTTTTACACTCTTTCATCAAATACTACTGAATGGATTTTGATGAAACTTTACAATTATATAGTTCATACGGCACTGTAACACACTCGATGTATGAACCGAGTTTGTACTACTCCTTTCTCAAATTATAGCAGTTTGTAATTAATTATGTATTCAACGTTCAGAGACAAAAAAACTCTAAAGTTATATATTTTGAGCGACTTGACATTCGTTCGGTAAAGGATGAATGAATATTGCGTTTATTGATACAAATATGTATGTAACGTTTATATATTTTGTATATATATTGTCTGCACCACTATATATATTTTTTTGTCTTTCCTGTAATGGTTGACTGGGAGATAATACCAGCTGGCATTAAGTCCGCCATTTGTACAATTTATACCGAAACTGTATAGCAAATGCAAATCAGAGCGGGGATGGGCAGCGACATTTCAGTTGCGAAGACAACCTGTGTGATTACCACCACGCCTGCTCCAATCCCCCATTTCTTTCTGCAGATGTTATGACTATGGTAATAAGGAATCGAGTGCGAGGGATTCGCAACAAGGCCATGCAACAGTTAAAAAATTAATTTTATCATTTCACAAATTTAATTAACTCATACAATGAATGTATCAAGACATAATATCTGCAACTAATTGCGTCACGCGGCGCGCTCCGCTTCAAGTCCAAGTTCGTGTTCCATATTATGAAAGCGGTAACTTCCTAACCGCGACTTTTTTCTTTATTATTAGACCAGATCGACAAACAAGCGTACAGTCCGCGTGATAGTAAGCGTCACTGCAGCCTATAGACGGTCGTGATATCGCAAGGATATCACTAACGCGTTGCCAGCCTTGTGACTTGAGTATATTATTCCACATTACACAGTAAAGTCACTGCGAACACTGCTATTTGGCAGTAGAAATAGGTGAGAGTGAGGTACCAATTCAGACTACCTTTGTAGGTCTACCTTATGTAGTGGCTTACTTCGGCTTTAGTCACACTCACACACTTGTCTTGCGTCGGGTATTAAAGAGTAAAATTAATGTTATTGCTTGAATGATTTTTTAATTATTTTATTTTTTATTATTTTATTATTTTTTATTATATTATGATATTAAAACAGATTTAAAGTATTTCCCCGAAAAAACTTTCAGAATTTTTTTTTAAAAACTGTTCACGATTCGATAACGTTATATATATTTAACTGGAAATATTTTTGTTCATGCCGTGAGGTACCGGCACAGCAGAATAGTACCTCCCTCAGTACCAAGTGTCGTAAGAGGCGACTTAGGTACCAGAACCGACAGATGGCGGTATATCCATCCGCAACAGCGCAGCCCATATGCACAGGGCGGGGATGGGCAGCAGCATCCCCGTCACGATAGCTGCGTTCTGCGATTGCCAACACGCTTGTCCAGCGCGGAAATTATGCGCAATTCCTTCTTGGGGAGGTTTATGACCAACGGTGGTCTCCCAATGGCTGATATGTTGACAGATCTATCTGGTCAGATAGTACTGGCCAGATATTTCGTAAGACGTTATAAAAAGCCGCTTGTTGGTTATGCAAACGCTTTTTGAATTATACATGTACAAAGACAATCATTTTGATACACCGTCCATATTGGTTGGAATCAATTTAGATGACGCGGTAGATAAATATGTGACTGACGGAAATCGGTGCTCGTTGACGGAGCTATGATGTGTTGCGTCAGACGTGCACTCGGATGACGCAACCGTTGACCACTTGCTTTTGCTTTTTCTGTCTATCTGTTAGTAGATACGTACGTTGTACTCACAAATTTTTAAGTCCGTCTCGTCTTCAAACTCAAAACCAATATATATTTTAATAAATAAGGCCGCGCAAGGACTTTCAATTCGTCAAAAATTTGATAAACATAGACTATAATATTCCCATGGGGTACTGGCAGAGTAGAACAGTACGTCCCCGGAAACAGGCGTTGTCAGAGGTACCGGAACCGACAAATGGCCGTTTATCCATCCGAAACGGTAGATCAAATCCACTGGGCGGAGATGGGCAGCAGTATCCAAGTCACTAAAGCTATACTTTGCGATTGCTAACACGCTTTGCCCAGCGCGGCAATTATGGGTACATGGCTGATATGATGATAATGATGATTAATTAATGATGAGGCTGATTTGATATACATTTCTATAATTCGATTTATTCTACGAAAATGTGGTAGACCTCATGCAAAGGTCATCTGCTTTAGTACCCGATTCTCACCTATTTATTTTTATCGGCAAACAGTAGTGTTGAGAGAGGTGTTTCGGTTTGAAGTGTGACAGAAGCAGTGAAATTACTGAGTAATGTGACATAATATCTTTCAGTCACTAAGCTGGCGACGCGCTAGTGATATCCTTGTGATATAACAAGCGTCTATAGGTTTCTATCTTTACCTTCTATACCGCCAAATAGCAGTGTTCGCATTGTTGTGTTCCTGCTAGAAGGGTGAGAGAAACAGTGAAATTACTGGGCAAATGTGACATAGTATCTTCAGTTATCAAGGTTGGCGATAAGATAGTGATATCTGTGTGATAGCACGAGCTGTGTGATTGCCGTGAGGTACCGGCAGAGTAGAATAGTACCTCCCCCTGTACCGGGTGTCGTAAGATTATTGTCGTTTTGGTATATCCTCCCAAAATGCCGTAGCTTAAATGCACAGGGCGGAGATAGGCAGCAACATCCCCGTCGCGAACGTTGCAATCGGCTATTGTCAACACACTTGCCCAGTGCAGCAATAATGAGCAAAATTCCCCCTTTCTTGGGGAGGGGTATGTCCAGCTGTGGACTTCCAATGGCTGCAGTGATGATGATGATGATAAACACGAGCATCTATAGTATGCTTGTTTGCTGACTTTATAATATAAAAAGAAACACGGACTGTAAACATGTTCATCGACCTGGTCTAATTAAAAATATGTAATAATAGCAAAAGTACGATTTTAGTATGAATAAGAACGGATTGTGAGATTCGTTTAACAGCACATAAAGATAATATCTCGTATTAACACATTACGGTTTTTTGGCACTATTGGTTAAGAAGCAACTTGGCTAAACATTTCTTAGAAACGACTAGAAATACACGCGGTTTTGACTTCTATGTTCATAGTTATAAGGTATTATTACGTTTAGTAATTTGGAGTTGAGTCAGTTCGCTAATTGTCCATTGAGTTTACAAAAGGAGCGTTCGCCCTTGACCGTTTTAATTATGTTCACTAGCTTTCTGCCCGTGACTTCATATAATAATAATAATGTTGACACAACATCTCATACGTTGACCTGCCTCCGTGGTAAGTCGCCTAAAGCACTTGTGTTACGGACGCCAGGCAAAAGATGAAACTACTTACAAAACTTCCTACTTAAATACATATATTTTACACCCAGACACAGACACAGGACAAACACAAATATAGTTATTTGCTCTGGAAATCGAACCCACGACCTTTAAGGCACAAGATAGGATCACGATCATCTTCGCCACCAAGCCCGTCTTCGGTTTATGTTGCATATAATCCCGAGTCTTATTACCGTCATCATAGCAGCTATAAAGAGATATGAGGGATTGGAGCAGGCGTGGTGGTAATCACACAGGCTGTCTTCGCGACTGGAATGTCGCTGCCCATCCCCGCCCTGATGTGCATTTGCTACTGTTTATAGTTTCGGTATAACGCCATTAGTCGGTTTTGGTACCTTAGTCGGTTCTGCGGACGAAGTACCTCTGTTGCATCTTACGACACCGAATAAAGAAAGGTACTAACTACTATACCAGTACCGCAAGTCATGTCTGCTTAGTATGGATTTTTGTTACTCTATGTCGCAGGAACGGCGGAATGTCCAGCAATTGGAAGTCCACTGCTGGACATAGGTCTCCCCAAGAAAGGGGGAATTTTGCCCATAATTGTCGCGCTGGGCAAGAGTGTTGGCAATCGCAGAACGCTTTCGCGATAGGGATGCTGCCGCCTATCCCCTTCCTGTGTATTTGAGCTACACTGTCTTGGACTGTCACTGGAGGGCACCTCTAAGGCACTAGCCTCAGCTTGAGTTGTCGTCGTCGAGAGGATCTTTACGATGGTGGATGCGTCCGGCCGAAACATATCCTCCTGGAACTCTCTGATGTAAGTTCGGCTAATAATCCTCAAATGTTATTACCGTATTTCGCTCAATGTACACTAGACGTGAGGTACCGGCAGAGTAGAGTAGTACCTCTCTCTGTACCAGGTGTCATAAGAGGGAAGTGAGGTACCAGAACCGAGAGATAGCGGTGTATCTATCCGAAACAGTGCAGCTTAAACGCTCAGGCCGGGGATGGGCAGCAGCATCCCCGTCAACATCTGTCTCTCTCTGGTATTGCCAACACGCTCCCCCAGCGTGGTTTTTCTACAACTTAACGAGTGAAACCGCGCGATTTGCTAGTACGAGATAAAGGTGACCTGTCTGTTGATTAAAAATCAAAATTTAACAGATCGCATCGACGTAGTTGATAATAAAAAGTTTAAAATGCATTTCAGACCTCCGGTACGATGCCTCCAAATCTCGAACATGCATCTAGCGGAGTTGATCTTAAAGACAACATAGATAGATATTTACCGATGGCTCAGGTAGTCAAGTATAAAATAATATTTGTTTTTATTGGACCAGGTTGACACGGCTGTGAGGTACCCGATAAGTAGAATAGTACCCCCCCCTCGTATTAAGTGTTGTAAAAGGCGACTAAGGTAACAGAACCGACAGATAGCTGTATATCCATCCGGACAGTGTAGCTGAAATGCGAAAGCTGCGTTCTGCGGTGCAACATGCACATGCTTGCCCAGCGCGGTAATTACGGGTAACATTCTACATTTCATGGGCAGGCTTACGTCCAGCAGTGGACTTTCAATGGATGATATGATGATGATGTAGTTGAGATTGACATACAAGCATACACGCTTCCGCTTTATAGCAAGCTTCACTAGCGCGTTGCCAACATTGTGACTTTAAAATATTACGGTACATTACCTCTTTAGGTTTAACCAGCGTCTGCATCAACATTCTATAATAAAATAAATGTATATATTAATAAATTATCTTCTGGAATCTATCTATTGTTGGAGATTGCATCAAAATGCGTTAAATAGTTTAAAAGACTTAGTTTTATACTATGTAAAGATGTGTATCACTGCAAAATGTCCGTCCGATAGCATTACTTCAATAAATGCCTTCGTCGACCTCTCATTTGCACTCCACGAGCACAAACACTTTACACACATTTGTTTTCGTAGAGCAGTACACCGTGTTGCCGGCGAACACGTGCAGTCCCTGTCCCTCGGGCGATAACCGACTGCACTAGTGCAGCCGGGCAATCAGTTGCTTCTAGCAGTTTACTGACCCCCTTGATGGCTACCGAGCCGAAGTCGAGCTTCAAAGGCGCCTTTGGGTGATCGCTAACGATCCAGCGTACTTGGTATACGGGCAGTGGGGTACATGAAGTAGACCTTTTACAAAGGTCGTCTGCATTGGTACCTCACTCTCACCTATTTCTACCGCCAAATAGCAGCGTTCGCATTGCTGTGATAAGGATTGAAGGGTGACAGAGCCAGCGAGATTACTGGGTAAATGTGATATAGTACCTTCTATTCCCAGGGTTGGCGACACACTAGTGATATCCTTGTGATGTCACGAGCGTGGTATAGGTTGCTATCACTTTTACCATCAAGCGGACCGTACGCTTGTTTGCTGACTTCATAATATTAAAATAAATAAAAAATACATGATAGGTTGCCCTGAGGTATCGGCAGAGTAGAATCCCCCACTGCACCAGGTGTCGTAAAAGATGGCTAAGGTACCAGAACCGACAGATGGCAGTATATACATCCGAAACAATACAGTTTAAAAGCATAAAGCGGGGATGTGCAGCAGCATCCTTATTGCGAAAGCTGCGCTCTGCGATTGCCAACATGTTTACCCAGCGCGGCATTTATTGGCAAAAAACCTGCCATTCTTGGAAAGGCCTATGTCCAGCACTGGACTTCCAATTGCTGGTATGATGATGAGGGTTGCTCATTACGCTCGCCTTACGTCTGAATAGTCTAGCACCCAAAAACTGCAATATAAACGTACGCCATCTGTGTTGTGTGATTTGTGTGTCGACACAGCCAGCAACGTTGCGTCGCCTCCATTATCTCGGCGCGAATCAGTAATTTCGTCAGACGCAACCTTTATATCGATTAAAGTTATCTACGAGGCTCATTGAGCTTTGCGGTTCGTGTGGATGGGAAAAATATATTTTCAATCAATATGCCATGTGCTACCGGTGGAGTAGAATAGTACGTTCCCCTGTACGAGGCGTCGTAAGAGGCGACTGAGGTGCAACGCAACAGGGCGGGGATGGGCAGCAGTATTGCAGTCGTAATGTTACGCTCTGTGATACCACGCTAGTCGCAGCGCGGCACTTTAAAGCAAATTACCCCTTTTTTGGGAAGGCCTATGTCCAGCAGTGGGCTACCAATGGCTCTATTAATAATGATGATGATGAAACATTTATAGTCAAGACAAAACACAGTCTGTCCCATTAGCAAGTAGACTGAATAATATTCTTAAAAATGACGATATAATAATTAAATAAAATGCAACAATGTGCCAAATTCATTTTTGTTTGTATGTAACGAATAAACTCAAAAACGACTAGATCGATTTTAAAAATACTTTCACCAACGGAGAGCTGCATTATCAGCAAGCGACATAAGCTATATTTTGTCTTCGTACTCTCACGGCTATGGGAAATACTCGGGAAAAACCGGGGGGCGCTAGTATAGTTTGATGTTGTAGTATAAAGTTGACGTACGAGCAATGACAGTCTGTTTTTTGTATCTATTTAAATCCATTCGGTATCTAATTTGAAATTTTTAATTCGCTGCTATTATTACTAATAAATACGGGTGTATTTATTTCTGTCTTTCCGCGAATCGAATTGTATACATATTTAATTTGTCAGAAGTGAGTCAGAACGAAACACGAGTGTTTTAAAATGGATTGAGATAACAAAAATGACTATGACAGAGACGGGCCCGATGGCGCGGATGGTAGTGATCCTATCTTATACGCCAAGGGAAATGGGTTCGATTCTAAATTAGGGCAAATTTTTATATGATGATATTTGTGCTAGCTCTGTGTCTGGGCGTTATATATATGTATTTAAGTTGTATAATTGTGATTCATCTGTTGTCTCATGTCCGTAACAAGTGCTTTAAGCGACTTATGTCCAAGTCAGGTCAATTTTTTATAATTCCGTGCTTATCTATTAGTTTTCGAATGTTCCAGATCGCTTGAATAAACCAATGACGCGTATACTAATTACAGTATTACTTCTAGACGGTGGCGCTGCGTGGGGGAATGCGGAAGTGAAGTAAACTAAATTTGACATTGACAGTAAGGAAATGGCATAATACATTCTGGTGTAATAAACCAATTAGAATGACAGATGTCATTATGGTATTTGGCATCAAGAAAAAACCCTAAATTAAGATAATAGAAAATATTATTAAACAGTTTGCCGTGTGGTGCCGGCAAAGTAGAATAGTCAGGTGTTCTAAGGGGTGTCGCGGTACCCGAACCAACTGATGGCGGTATATTCATCCGAAGCAGTGTAGCTCAAATGCAACACGGCGGACATAGGCAGGATTGAGACTTTAAATACCCCATTATCTTCATCATATCAGTGATAGAAAAATCAATCGTAGAATACAACTTCGCGAAGAGGAAGCTGCTTCTCATCTTCACCATGTCGTATTTAAGTTTGGATATGCCGCCATCTATCGTTTCTGGTACCTTAGTCGCCACTTACAATACCTGGTACAGAGGGAGGTACTACTTTACTCTGCCGGTACCTCGCGCCGAGTCTTACGTAAATACCCCATTCGGTCAGCAAATAACACTATATCATCGTGCTGAATGATTATCATCAATGGATAACCTGGATAACCAGCGGTGGACATTCTACGGCTGCATTCTACTAGGACTTCCCAAAAAAGGGGCAAGTTACACATAATTGCCGCGATGGAATACTGCTGCCATTGCCCGCTATGATTTTGAGCTTCACTATATTGGATATACCGCTACTTATTGATTCCGGTACCTCAAACCCCTTATACGACACCTGGTTCAATAATATAATCGTACTATTCTAATCTGTCGGTATCCAACACCAATTACCACGACGGAAGCAAAATTATTACAAATATTTAGCTTGGTTTCCAATAGGTAGAAAGAGACTATGGATATCCACTTATTACGATCTGGTCTCCATTTCCATCTAGCACCAGTCCATTCACACATACTTCTGATTTATTACATCTGACCTGGCCCTTCTTTAATACCTGTTCTACCTATTTAAGATATGTTCGCCTCGGTCGTCCTATACCAACTCTTCCATTCACTTCCGCTCTATATATTTGTGCAGTCATTCTACTTTCATCCATCCTTTCTACATGTCCAAACCAACTCAACATTCTTTTCTCTATCGTTGTCACCGCGTCATCTTTTACACCACGTCGATCTGTGATTTAAATACCAAATAACCTTCACAGCGGATTACAAATAGGTTTGCAAATGTATTCAGTTATGTTTTAAGTTCAGCACTGAATAAGTAATAGGTAATGAGTGACCGATCGAGTCAGCTCGCGGGCGGTAAAGACAACTTTCTTAAAGTGCAAGGTTTGTCTGTAGGGATGTGCCTTATCGATATCGATACTTAGGTATTTTACAAACAGCCCGTGTCTAAAGTACTGTTTGTTGATAGCTTGTCGACGACTTTGTGTCTTGTTGTCACATGACTTTTAACATGACTGAGTTTTCTCGTAAATTTAATTTTTTCAAATACCTCACTCTCATCTATTTATACCACATAGATTTTATACATTTATCCGAGGTAAGTTGCTTAATACACTTGTGTTACCGACATTAGACTGCATATAATGCTACAATACATATATATAAAGTCCAGGTTTTACGCCTGTGGGGATCGAACCCTCGACCCTTACGGACAAGATAGAAACACTATCGAATACGCCATCAGATGCGTAAAGTATGTACTTATCATGCCTTTGGTTTATCAAATAAACTTTTAACATCAAGTAGCATAGACAGACATACAGAACAGAAAAAAAAATAAATTTATTGATAAATAAATAAAATGCATTGTTTTATCCGAATTAAGTTATTCTTTTTGTATTAAAAAAACACTTAAACGGAACGAACAACATTTTAACTCAAAACCAACTGACTAAACAGTTCGTCAACGACTATCGACAAATTGTATCGATACATCTATCGACACCGCACCGCAGTACGCGTGCGCCCACCGCCTGCCGATAATAGCAGTCATCCGGTGACAAGTCGACTGAATACCAACGCCGGTCACCTTGCAATGGCCGGTGCATTTGCAATGCGATCACAAACGAAGGTGACTTTTTAATATTATGTGACATAACGGCACGCGATGCCCTTTCCTTTCAGACAGACCTCACCTTACGATCTGGGGTTCGATTCCCCACCTTTTCCCAAACTTTGATTTCTGTGTTCTATCTGTGTCTGGGTGTTAAAAATGTATGTTTTTGTTTCATATTATCTGATGGCCGTAACACGAGTATTTAAAGCGACTTATCTCGGAGTCAGGTCAATGTATGAGATGTTGTGGTTTTTTATTACCAGCTTTTTATCTCATTCCTGAGGATCTCTTGCTATTCCGGGAAGAAGTCTATGTCTACCAATGAAGAAGCCGATTCCATAGAGTTAAAAGATAACCAGATCTATCGTACGGGAACATGTTGTCAAGATAAGTTATCTATACATTGTTTAGATTATTATCAATAATCTTTGTGCCAAATTTCACCCAAATTTGTTCATCAGTTCCAGCGTGATAAATTAACAAACATCCGTAAATGCCTACATCTATATAAACATCATACATACAAACTTTTGCGTTTATAATATTGGTTAGATATAGTTTGTGAAATAGTGTTATTTAGAATCGAGACTTTGTTCGCAAAGAGTTAAGGAATAGATTTCATATTTAATCGATTATGTCACTCGATAATTTAATCGATTAAAATCGACATACTCCAGATACAGTGTCGCGGCATGACGTGTCCACGCAGTGGTCGACCGGCTGTCCCACCGCAAATGTCAAGGTTCCCTCCAATGAGGCACTGCACTTATTTAGAGATCAGCGGTGAAATAAAAATCCCTACTAATATTATATTTGCGAAAGTAACTCTATCTGTCTGTCTCTTACACTTTCCCGCTTAAAGCTCTCAACTGATTTTGATGAAATTTGGCACAGACAATCTTTAGATCCTGAGAAAGGACATAAGCTATTTTTATTATTCGAAATAAGCGTTGTGAGGGGTCGATAGAGGGAAGAAAAGTTGTAAGGAAGTATCGTTATTTTTACAGCTAGAAACTTGAAACTAATTTTTCAGGCCATTGATTCGATATAAATAAACATGACATTCAAAGTTTCTATAAGTTAGAGAGATAATGTACCTAAAAAACCTATTCAACACGGACGAAGTCGCGGGCACAACTAGTAATAAATAAATTCACACAACATCTTATACATTCAAATGACTCCGGAGATAAGTCGTTTAAAGCACGCGTGTTACGAAAAACAGACAACGCAGGAATTAGACATATAATATTAATGTATATATTTTTTGAATTCAAAGATATTTTAATTTTAATATCATCATATATTATATATCATCCATTGGAAGTCCACTGCTGGACTTTGGCTTTCCCAAGGGCACCCCAATTGCACCTTATTGCCTTTCATCCCTAAACAGGAGTAATTCCTTGGGTAATTCCGCGGCTAAAAGCTAGTAAGGTTATAAGAGTCGTTTGCAAGAAAATTTCGTGGCATTAGAAAAATCGGTTTTCTCATTCACACTTGATGTCGTGATCATAGGAAATAGGGCTTTTGATGTATATAAACTTTCTTTGAATATCTAATCTAATAGTTTTACTAGCATAAAATTAAAATTAAGATAAATTCGACGTCGACGCTCTCGGTGGCATAATGGTGGTGCAGTCACTCGGAATAGGAAGGATGCGAGTTCAAGTCATATTAGACATGGATTTTTCTTTAAAAACAATTTGCTATTAACACACTAATTCAACAGTCAATTCGTTTTACTTTGTTTTATTGAAAATTAACAATTCCTAGGCTTGATAGAAGCATTATCTAGGAAAATCTTTTTCAAAAATCTATATTGGGAAACCTAGTGCCATAAAGTAAACACTGCATTCGCTAGTTCCGCCATATTGCGACAACGCCTGAGTTCTGGCTAGACCCCAGTCTGGCCTAGGCCAATTGCTTAATACTTAACTTAAGTAGTTTATCGCTGGCCTAGTACTTTCGTTGCTTTTATCTACATACTGGGTATCCACCGCGACTGTGTCCGCGCAGACTTTTCTATATTCGTTATTTGTAAAAAATGTGACAACAATAGAGAAAGTATTGTTAAGATGGTTTAGACATGTAAAAAGGATGGATGAAAGTAAAATGACTGCACAAATATATAGAGCGGAAGTGAATGGAAGAGTTGGTATAGGACGACAGAGGCGAACATATCTTAACCAGGTTAAAGAGGTATAAAAAAAGGACCAGGTCGGAATTACCAATAATAAACGAGCTAGTTTGAATAGACTAATGCGAGTAAGGAAAGAGATAGAGGTTTGCCAAGATCGTAATAATTGGAGATCCACAGTATCTGCCTACCCCGATGGGACACTGGCGTGATGTATTTATGTATGTAAAATGTAATCATGTCGATCCTTTGTAAAAAAGAAAACTATAAACGGCAAAATTCCCCCTTTCTATGTCCAGCTGTGGACTTACAATGCCTGCAATGATGTTAGCAGTGACGCTTACTATCACGCGGACTGTATGCTTGTTTGTTGATCTGATCTAATTAAAAATGTAATATTTATAAGGAAACATATTGTTTATAGGCCAATTAGGAGGATTATAACAGGACGAAAGCAGGATAGGCCGCTAGTTTGAAATAGACACCACCAAAGTTGCGTGGACCGCTTCGATGATTGCGTCAATCCTTGTACTAGTGAATAGTTACTTGCCCGTTTTTGCATGTACGGAACGCGAGCCATTCAACCGGTGTCAGGTATAATACAGTAACCCAATATGAAGGCTTGGGTAATTTATTTTTGTACAGTTCGCTGGCGACTTCCTGTGTATGCAAGAAGTTGAATTGTGTGTTATTTTATTGGGGATTTTGTGACTCTAGCTTTCTGCCTCAAATTCTTTAGTTTATATCTTACTAGCGCAGTATTGTTGGTTATCGCTAAGAGGCATATCCCACCGCAAAAGAGTGATTCAAGAGGAAGGTACAATACATAATATAGTAGAGAAACACTGATCATTTTAGAAGTTTCTAATGTGATGTCGTAAATAAACACTTCTCTTGCGTTTACATTGCAAACGCTAGCTGAAACCGTCCAGTTAGATCAAAATAAGGTACTACAATATTGTACACCTTAAAATGGTATACAAAGATATCCGCGATGGCGTATGTCTATATCTTAGGAATATCGAAGTCGAGACGGGCCACTAGTTATATCATTGTCATACCGGCCATTATAAGTCTACTGTTGGATATAGGCCTCCCGAAAAAGGGGGGATTTGCCCATAATTGCTGCGCTGGGTAAGCATGTTGACAATCGCGGAGCGTAGCTTTTGCGACAGGGATGCTGCTGCCCATACCCGCCCTGTGCGTTTGAGCTAGTCTGTTACTGATAGATGATATACCGCCATTTGCCACCTCTTACGACACCTAGTTCATCGGAGGTACTACTAAGTTTCTCGTAGGTTCCTTTTCGGTGGTTCGTGTAGTAAACCTGTATTAAACTCAATATACCTGCCTGGTGCCGGCAGACTAGTATAAGGCCTAATTTATATGTAAGATGACATTTATGATCCTGTCGGGTCATCAGGGTCATCAGTATTATGAATATTATACAATTTAGTACTTCATAATTCTGTCTGCATTAAAATTGTTCTATTTTTTTTTACCTTACCATTGACCTTATTAGCCGACTGAAAGTAGCTCAATGCTATGAGAGCTATGGAGAGGGCAATGCTCGGAGTTTCTTTGCGCGATTAAATCAGGAATGAGGAGATTCGTAACAGAACCAAAGTTACCGACTTTGCCGGGCTGATTAGTAAGTTGAAGTGGCAGTGGGCATAGCGTTTAGTACGTAGAAGCGATAGCCGATAAAGACGTAAGGTTCTGGAATGGCGACCACGTACCGGCAAGCGCAGCGTAGGGCGTCCACCTGCAAGATGGACACGATCTGGCTAAAACTGCAAGATCGCGTTGGACACAGGCCGCATACAACCGGCCCTATTGGAGATCACTTAACGAGGCCTGTGTCCAGCAGTGGACGTTTTATGGCTGATATGATAACGAATAACGATAACGATTATTTTTAACGATTCGGAGTGCCTGTAATGGGCCTACTTGAATTCCTACTAATATTATAAATGCGAAAGTAACTCTGTCTGTCTGTCTGTCTGTCTGTCTGTCTGTCTGTCTGTCTGTCTGTCTGTCTGTTACGCTTTCCCGGTTAAACCTCTCAACCGATTTTGATGAAGTCTGGCATAGACAATCTTTAGACCTTAAGAAAGGACATAGGCTATTTTTGAACTCGAAATAAGGGTTGTAAGGGGTTGCAAGGGGGGATGAAAAGTTGTTTGCATGGATCGCTATTTTTAGAGCTAGAAACTTAAAACTTATTTTTCAGGCCATTGATTCGATATAAATAAACGTGACATTCAAAGTTTATATAATTTGAAGTAAATAGGTATGGTACCCAAAAAACTATTCCACGCGGACGAAGTCGCGGGCACAGCTAGTAAGGAATATTTTGATTTGATTTATTCTACTCAGCCGGTTCTAATAGCACCTCTGTTGTTTTTGTTGTCGGCATTTTATTAATACCTTGGCGAGTTAATTAGTAAATACTTGACGCTGCCAAAAACAAGTATTACTGGATGTTAATTCTTTATCTTTGTATACGTAATCGAGGAAGCGGAAGCATTTTGTTTTAAATTTATATCATAAACAAAATAATAATACCGTCTATCTGGGTAACATTGAACTTACGTAACGTTTATCTGTCCTTTTGATTGAGTTTGATATTAATCTTTAATATATCGGTTTATCTTCACCTTCAAAATAGTTCTTGTAATCGATTAAAACCTCAATCTC
>JACJUM010003212.1:5799694-5811115 GCA_020976665.1 Heortia vitessoides | reverse complement strand
AACGACGCGTGAGATCAGTACAACCGGCTCCGCAGATCATCAGAAAGCTGAAGAATGTGATTACCGCGGAATACGTTCCCAACGTATTCCGCAAGCAAGTATCCAGGATATCCTCGCTAGCATACTCAGACGAATTCAAGCTGTGATTTCAGCTAGAGGGGGTCTCACTCGATGCTAAACATTTATCTGCTTTTACTTTATTAAAGAAAAAACAAACAAAAATATTTGTTAACTTTTACTTCACGAGCATATGCACTACTAGCGAGCATACACTACTAGTGAACTTTAGCATTAAAACCCATAAATTTTATTAAAATATTATGATACAACCGACGAAAACGATTATTTGCTTCTTAATTTACAAAATTGTGAAAGTAAAACTACCTATAATTATCAAACAAACCAATAGTAACATTTGAAATGGTTCATTGCTTAGGTGCCCGTTTTTTTGCAAATGAGTGTATTTACCCTAAAGAGCGTAACTTAAATGCAAGAATACCAAGATGGGTACCAGCATTTTCGTCAAGAAGCATCATCATGATGTAGCATGATCATCAGAGCAGCCGTGGAACGCCCTTTTGCTAGACATATTGCAGCTCAAGGGACAAATTTGCTTATAATTGCCGCGCTGGACAAGTGCTCCGGCAATCGCAGAGCGTAGCTTCTCGACGTAAATGCTACTGCCTATCTCCGTCTTGTTGCATTTTAACTATGCTATTTCGGATAGATATAACGCCAGCTGTCGGTTCCGGTACCTCAGGGAGGTTCTTCTCTGGTGGTACCCTACTGTAATGATGTATACTGGTTGTAAACTGTCTTTATCGAAGATTTTTCAGCATGGTCATGGAATAAGCTTATAACAGCTAGTAATGAGGTAGATCTTATAAAAAGGTCGCCTGCATTGGTACCTCACTCTCACTTATTTCTACCGCCAAATAGCAGTGTGCGTATTGCTGTGTTCCTTTCTAAAGGGTTAGAGAGGCAGTGAATTTACTGGGTAAAGTGGCATAATATCCTCAAGTCACAAGGTTGGCAACGCGTTAGTGATATCCTTGTGATATTACAAGCGTCTATAGGCTGCAGTGACCCTTACTATCACGCGGGCTGTATGCTTGTTTATCGACCTGGTTTAATTATTAAAAAATATGTTATTTATTAAACCTACGTCTGTCCGGTTTCAAGTTTACTCGACAATCACCTGACTTGATCTAAACGATGATAATCTGATGATCATGTTTTCGGACCCTTGTCTAATGCTGGACTACTCAGAAGTCAATCCCAGCACCACAGGAAAGAGGCCATTAACAAATAACTATGTCTTGGTTTTGCATGTCCCATAGAGGAAGGCAGGGGCAGAGTGGAAACGACGGTCACTCGTAGACGTCTTTGAAGCCGGACGTCCGCTCGAGTGGCTATTGCTCGTACGTAATTAATGTGTGTAAAATGTTTGTGCAGTGCCAGAGATCTGTCTGGTCTGCAATGACGAACAGGGTGTTCGGATCCAAATCCATATAGTTCTGCTGCAAATGGAATCGTAATCGATCACAACAAGTTAAAGCCGGAATTTCTTATTGGTTGAATGCTGTCCATTAATTTTGCAGACCGTCTACTCGCAGCTCGACATCTTGGGCAGGAGATGAGGAGAGAGAGGAACAGCTGGCAGCCCAGCAGGCTCACATCAAGCAAGGCTGGTCCCTTTTGGCCACACTGCATTGCGTGCTGCTACCCGATAAGGTGGTTGCTGCAGGTATGTATTCTGGTGAGCTTGTGGTACCGAAACAGGATCTTCTACTATCAGCAGAAGGCGCTCTTTTAGAGATTTAGTGTGCTCTATCGCTCAACTTTGTTTTGGTTGGAGATTTTTTGTTGTAAATTAGTTATATGTATGTTGCATACAGAGGATTTTATGGGGATGAACTGTTGATTTCGGATTGGTGACCGTAACTAGAGTAGCTTGAGCTTCAGCTCATTTTAAGCCCTAATAAAGCTTATTTTTACGGCTTTATATTGCGGTTTTTTTTTACTTTTTTCATTATTTCGACGTTTTAGTTACCTTGCGATCACTGTTGAAGGTTGCCGCAAGGTATCCCAAGCTTTATTATCGGTACCTAATAATTCGCCGATAGCAAAGGGCCAGTGGTCTTGCATTAGATCCATTCACTAATAGCGGATGATGATAATTAATTTGATTATAACCATCTTCATCATCATCATAAACGTAAGGTACCGGCAGAGTAGAATAGTACCTTCCCCTATACCTGATATCGTAAAAGGGTGACTAAGGTACTAGAACCGACAGAAATCCATTCAAAATATTGCAGCTCAAATGCACAGGGCGGGGATGGACAGCAGCATCCCCGCCGTTATGTTGGCAACCGCAAAGTTGCGCTCTTCGGTTGCCAACACGCTTGCCCAGCGCGGCAATTATGGTCAACATTACCCTTTTCTAGAAGAGGTTTATGTCTAGCAGTGGCTAGTATAATGAAGATCATCCACAGCTGGATGTTTATCTCTCTAAGAAAAGGAAAATCGCAGAGCGTAGCTTCGCGACAGGAATGATGTTGCCCATCCATTGTTGGATTTGAGCGACGATGTTTTGATGTTTGATATACCGCTATTTGTAAGTTCAGGTACCGCAGTCGCCTCTTACTAAAGGGAGGGGAAGCATTCTACTTTGACAGTACTCCGCGGCACTGTCTTTTATTATCAGACCAGGTCAACAAATAGCTTACAGTTTGCTTGGTAGTATCACCTCAGTCTATAGACGCTCGTAATAGCACTAAGATATCACTAGCGCGTTGCCAACCTTGTGACATGAAGGTTTTATGTCACATAACCCAGTAATTGCACTGTCTGCCTCACCCTTAAGACCGGAGCACTGCAATGCGATCACTGCTGTTTATCGGTAGAGATAGGTGTGAGTGAGATACCAATGCAGACGATCTTTGCAAACCGTTAGAAGTTGGTGGTGATTTTGATCAATGGTCCAGGTGCGAAACACTTCAAGCGTCCGCAAGTGGAGATGCTCGCGCGCCGCTGGCAACACCACTGCCTCGAGGTGCGCGAGTCAGCGCAGGCCTTGTTGTTGGCGGAGCTGGGCAGGTTAGTACATCACATACTCGTCACGCATTAAAAAGGGGGTTTTTATACACATTAATATACCTTAATATCTGTACAGAAATAAAACTTAAGTGCTGATCCCAAAAATTAGCTTTTTATTTTTTATCTGTCCGCAACGGATGGACCAATTTAGAAAGAACTTCTCTAGTAAATAGCTGCTGATAGGAGGAGTAACTTAAGCTAATTTTACTATTTGCCTTTGCCCGTGAGGAACAATCGCAGAAGTATGTATTATATGTCACTCTCTGACAGCTAAACGGTTTAAAAAGCCGTGACGATTCTATAGAGAAAAATAAAAACCAGGTCTATGCCGTTGGTACATGATATCAGGATAAAAAATAACTTAAGTGTTACTCCAGACTATCAATAACCTCCGTGCAAAATCTCATTCAGATCCGTTCAGCCGTTCCAGCGTGAAAGCGTTACAAACTTTCATTCGCATCACACATCCATGCATCCACACATCCTCACTCACAAACTTTCGCGTATATAATATGAGTAAGGATTATTTTTACGGAACCGAAACTACACCTTGAATAAATTGTTTTGATTTTTGAATATTTCACTTGTTATGCTCTGCCAGGTTGGGCCCTAAAGGTCGGAAGTCTCTTGTAGACAACTGGGCCCAGTACCTTCCGCTGTATACACACACTGAAAGTATCAACCCGCACGCTGCGCCCAAGGAACCTGCTGAAAAGGTAATGCAATTTCATATGTAGGTAGTGGCCGCGCATTGCTAGCTATGGAGTGCCACAAGGGTGATAGTTGGGACCTCTTCTGATTCTAGTATTTTTTGAAAATGTAGAGCGTTTATATGTAATATACTAGTTTATAGTGGTTGAGAACTACCACAGGGATCGTTTTCTCTTTGAAATTATATTCTAAAATCTCATCAAATAATAAAGTACTTGAGTAAACTTACTAAATAGGTTATGAAGGGCTAATTGATGTTAAATTTACCTAATGCTCTCTAACAGCGTTGTACTCATATCTTAACTAATAAACATTCCGTGACTTAACACTTTCTGCGGAGCGACGTCTCTATATGTATTTTTGAGTACATTAGGTGACGTCGATCAAAAGATTTTTTGAAAAGAGATAAATAGATATATATGTCTTCAAAACTACTGATACTATACGCCACAATCTATAGACTTAAACGTACATTGACGCTTTTACATTAACGTACATTGGCGCTTTTACGTTAACGTATATTATTATCGCGCTAACATTAAGGTACATATATTGACGCTCGAAACTAAACTTATTTGGACATTCTATTGTTAAAGTATATTGACGCTCTTACGTTAACGTATATTCATTCATGCTCAAACGTTAAGAACGTCAATATATGTTCAATTAATCATTTAATTATATTGACGTTTTTATGTTAACGTAAATTGGCGCTCTTATGTTTTTTTTTGTTATAAAACGTATTTAATCTTTAAATAAAAATGTAAATAATTAGAGTGTGTCATATTTCTTAAATGTGTGCATCTGACCGCCCTGCTGAAAGTGTTAATACATAATTTTTCTCAATCTATTTCGTGTATACATTTTTGGTATGCATCACAAAACTGGTATGCAAAAAAAATCATGTAATCACAAATATACTACTTAAATATGTAACAAGTACAGAACCAACCCAAATATATATATATTTTTCTCGGGTGGGGATCGAACCCACGATTTTTGGCGCTCGAGATAGGATCACTACATCTGCATCATCAGGCCCTTCGCCCTTATTTGTGACTCCTCAGTCTTTTGATATCTGTAACACAGTGGTTGAAGCGACTTATCACGGATTCAGGTCAATATATGAGACGTAGTGTGAATTTAATATTATATAAGTGACTGCATAAAGCAAAAAACTTTAAAATGTCAGCAAGAGGAAGAGTTCGAAGAGGAAGAAGAGGAGATAGTCCGCAAGCCGTCCTCTCTGGCGGAACTCAAGCGCAAGCAGACCACGGCCGTCGTGCTGCTGGGAGTGATCGGTGCGGAGTTTGGACAGGACATCACGAGCGAAGGTCTGGCGATTGCATTTTATATTTTGACGTATTTGTATTGCTTCAACATGCTAGTGTAGTCTTGTATGTGGAGTAAATATTTCATTTTATTATTTCATTTGCAACTAATAATGTACTAGGTGCCGTTAGGTACCGGCAGAGTAAAATAGTACCTCTCCCTGTACTAGGTGTCTCAAGAGGCGACTAAGGTATCAGTACTGACAGATAGCGGTATATCCATCTGAAATAGTGTAGCTCAAATGCACAGGTCGGGGGTGGGCAGCAGCATCCCCGTCACAAAAGCTCGGCTCTGCGATTGCCATCACGCTTGTCCAGCGTGGAATTTATGGGCGAAATTCCCCCTTCCCTTGGGACACCTATGTCCAACAGTGGACTTACAATGGTTGATATGATGATGATGATGCTGATATTAAAATATTGTACAAGAGGAATTTCGAAGTACAAAATGTATGCCTTTAATTACTATCTACACTATTGTAAATGTAAATTGTCTGTCTGTGTGTGTAGTTGTTGCGCTTACACGCCATAGCCGGAGAAGTGGTTTCGATAAAAAATTATGGGAGCAGTTTGATCTCTAGGGAACAAGATCCATTAGTAACAGGTGTAAAATTGGTCACCACATTTTAGGCCTGGACTTATCGAAAATCTAGGAAGTAGATTCAACGCGGTTGACGTGAGTGGTTAGTGAATAAAATGGAAATGAATGGAGAGGAAATTAATGAACTGGTGGAAAGAATGAGTAGAAGTGCAGTTGGTAAAAGTAGAACGCAGTAGTGTTACAAAACATACGTAGTTGATGGAGACCTAGAAGGAAGCTGAGTGAAATGAAAATGTCAGTAGAATATGACTGATGCGGTTTGTGGTTAACCGATGTATGAAAATATTAGTGAAAGTGGAAGAAATGAGGGGATGAGTTTTAGGGTCTAAGCAAGTAGAAATGAGAGCAGAGGCTATTTGCTTGTATTTTTGAATATACGTGAATTTATGTATGATAATCAAGAGGATTCGACAAGTAATTCAATGGTTGACAGTAAATGGACAAGACAATAAAGGGTTGACAGTGATTTGACAAGACGTTCAAGGGTTGAGATTGATTTGACAAAACATTCAAGGGTACAAAGTGAATTGACAAGACATTCAAGGGATCAAAATGAATTGATAAGACATTCAAGGGCTGAGAGTGATTTAACATGATATTCAAGGGTTTAAGAGAGATAATAGTTTGATAAGTATTTTAGGTTCAAATATTTCGAGATTAATATTTTTTATTTGATGAAAACAAACTAATTATTTTGTTTAAAAAGATAATGTATTATTTTTAACTTACCGCTTGCCGACTTTACCGTGCTTATCAATTAAATGAAACTGGATATATTAACTGCAACGCTTTCATGATGGGTCGAAACCATTTTTGAAGTATTGACCAGTAAATCATTATCTTTTTCTGGAAAATTTCAAAGAATGGACCATTACTCATTTTTTTAGCAGTATCCAGTTGTATATATTATAGAGTAAATTATTCTATCCTAAGTTAATTACACCAGTTTAGCTTTTCTCTATTTTATTGACAGATTATTATCAAAATTATTTTGGTATAATAATAATAATATGTTAAATAAATTCCCCCAACATCTCATACATTGACTCCGTGACTCCGTGGTAAGTCGCTAAAAGCTCTTGTGCTACGGACGCCAGACAACAGAGGAATCACAAATATACTACTAAATGCATACATTTAACATCCAGACACCGAATAAACACAAATATCATTATATAAATATTTGCTTTGGGTGGGAATAACGGAATGGAAACCCATGTATAACATTCAAATATAAAGTAACATCTACCAATTGTAGGCAAAGCATAATTTGTACACAATAAACTCTATACTCTAAAAGTACACGTCTCCCTGTACCAGGAGTCGTAACAGGCGACTGAGGTACCGGATCCGACAGATGGCGGTATATCCATCCGAAACTGAGTAGCTCAATACACGAGCGAGAATGGGCATCAATCAGGATTCCCATCCCTCAGCGATTGCCAGGTCGATTGCCCGACGCGCCATTACGGTCTATGGGTCAAAAGCGGTCGTTCTACAGCTGTAATGATAAATATAACTATCAGCACCTAGAACTCTCCATGGAAAGAAGACTGTACTGTTTGAAGGAGCACAGCTGTTCAATGAGCTACCTAACAACATAAAGGAGTGTGAGAGTATAAATATGTTTCAGAATAGGCTGCAATTGTATTTGGAGTCGAGTACCGGTTAATCTGTACATTATTTGTTATAACTGTAATATCTCATTGTAAATGAATGTAGATTCGTATGAGAATAAAAATCTTTAAACACAAGATACAACCCCATACGGCCAAAAAATGATAAGGGCTCTTTGGTATTCATGGCCTCATATAGCTTGCTACAAGCTTGTTATGTCGCTAGGTGCGGCCGGCAACAAACGCCGCAAGGACGGCGATAGCAGGAAGAGCTCCGTGGTGGAAGGTGAGTGCTTACCGGTCGGCTTGGTGCGCTATCTCTCTACGTCTACTCTATAATAATGCTGCTTCAACATAAAAGTTAATAAAAAATAAATTCATATGACATCACATACCTGTCTCCGAGATAAAAAGCTTAACGAGGATATCAGGTGATAGAGATTTTAGAACAGATTAATATTTGTCCTACGTTGGGACCGAAGCCACGGCCTTTGGGTCATAAGAAAGGGATACTAGTGAATCCAAAATTGGGTCCGTCAAAACAAATAAAAAGATTTTCCAAAATTTAAATGTTAACTTTCTGGATATCTTTTTTGCGTTCTTCAGGATACTATAGGTAGATCACTGACAAAGGTCGTCTTAATTGGTACCTTATTCTCACCTATTTCTACCGCCAAATACCAGTGTTCGAACCGCTGTGTTCCGGTTTCAAGGTTGAGAGAGGCAATTAAATTCCTCAGTAAATGTGACATTGTATTTTCAGTTCACAAGGTTGGCGACGCGCTAGTGATATCTTTGTGATAACAACAATTATATATAAATTATTGTTAAGCTATCCTGAATAAATAGATTAGACCGTCGAATATTGGCAGAGTTCCTCATAGGATCGGACTTCGTTTGAAACGACAAGATACACGCACCAGCAGATGGCAGTATACCCATCCATTACAACTGCACTCAAAGAAATATCTCAAGTAGATTTATATTTAGCAAAAAATGGCCTGGTGCCGATAGGATTATAAGAAAACTGTTTTTTGAAGGCTCTAGAATATGATATATATTAACTATTTACATTTTTCGTTTTAAAGATTGACTAGTTCGAACGATTAATGTTTGCCACACTAATATATACATACGTTAAACGAAAAAGATTACTATCTTGCATAATACTATGCATAAATACATCACGCCGGTGGCCCATCGTAGTCGACGGAAATGATGGATGTCCACTTGCTACGATTTTGGCATACCTCTCTCGCTTCCCTTACTCGCAATAGTCTTTTCATACACGCTCGTTTATTCTTGATACCTCTGACCTGGCCCTTTTTCAATACCTCTTCCATTATATTAAGGTATGTTCGCCTCGGTCCTATTTAGAACAGATTTGGCGCCATTCATTTCCGCTCTATATATTGGTGCAGTCATTCTACTTTATAATTCTTCCAAACCATCTCAACATTATATTCCCTATTGTTGTCGCAACATAACCTTTCACGTCACATTGACCTTTTATCATATTATTCGTTAATCTATCTCTCTAATTCACACTTTACATATTAAGAAGTACTCTTATGTAATGAAAAAAAATTTAACGAGTTAAATAAATTAATTTAAAAGCCGTTATATAGTTAGTTTTGATATAAGTAGTGAACGCGTAAATGTCAGAAAGCGTTATACCAATACGCTGGCGGCGACATGACTGGAGTGTGCCTGCAGGATTCACGCTGAGCGCGCCGCACAACCTGGCGCGGCACACGGCGCTGGCGCTGACGCATTTGCTGCTGGCGGCGCCGTGCGCGCGCCTGCCCGCCTGCACGCCGCTGCGCCGCGCCGCCGTCGACCTGCTGGGCCGCGGCTTCACTGTGTGGGAGCCCTACTTGGACGTCAGCCACGTGCTGCTCGGTGAGCAAAACTGGCTTTATTTGAAGTCAGCTTTGTCCAGTTAAAGCTATCAGTAGAAGATGTCCTTTTTTAATACCACTACGTCTACTAGTTATGGTTTATATAGGAAAAGTTCCAGGATAGAACCCTGTGGTACGCCCATTCATACCAGTAATCTCGATTATGGTTCCCAGATCACACTGCAATCTATTTTCTTGATTTGGCTTTTTAAGTGTGAAGCAGACCCTGTAGCCCCACGGTGATGCAGTTTCCTAATTAATGTTTCGTGGTCAACACAATCAAAAACTTTTACTTCTTGCAAGCATTCAAAATATTTATCAAACGCTTGATACTAGAGATATTTATTACAAAGATAATATTTAAATACATATTTTTAACACAAACAGAACTGTTTGTCCTGGGTTGTAATCGAACCCACGACCCTTGGTACATAAGATAAAGACAATACAGAATGTGCCGTCGGATCCATCAAACATGATTGACTATCTGCAGGGTTGCTGGAGATGTGCAGCGACGCAGACAAGCTTGTGCCGTCCATGTCTTACGGTCTGCCGCTGACTCCGCAAGCGGACTCGTGCCGCACCGCACGTCATGCCCTCACACTCATCGCTACTGCTAGGTGAAGTTTTACTTGCAAACAGGCCAAGCTACTTAGCAAGAGTGTCTTCATCATCATTCCCGATTCATCCCATCCTATTCCAAGGTTAATTATGAAGAGAGGCTTTAGTTTCGCTATTAGCGGAAACTCGTATGAGTGAGGTACCGGAATCGACAGATGGCGTTGTATCCAGCCATAGCGTATCACAAATACAACAGGACGGCGATGGACAGCACGATTCCCTTCGCGATTGCCATTAAACCAGTGTGGCAATCTTTCAACGAGGTTTACGGCACGAGCTGGTATCCTCTTTCAGCTCGGAAACCCTTGACCACACTAAAGCGCCCGCGATATGGGCGCAAAACCACATGGTTTGTTCTTGTTTATTACTCTCTCGGAGCCTGTCCTAAGCTCTGGCTCTATGCGTTTGCCTAAAGCCGAGGAAAGAGAACGAAACATGTACGCAACTTGACTTCTGTAGGACAAGCCTCCTCAAGTGATCTGGAATAAGGTTATATGCGGGCAGCGTCTAGTGCGATCCTGCGGTTTTAGTCAGATCGTCTGTCTATGGGTGGACCGGTGCGGGTGAACTCTAGAACCTTACGGCTCCATCGGCTATCGGTTCTGTGTACTGCGTGCCCTGCCCACTACCTCTTTAATATATTTTTGTATTCAGACCAGCCGCGTTCATAACTACGATGGCTCGCGAAGTGGCCAGGTGTGCCGCGGCCCAGCAGTCCGGCCAGCCGTCGGCCGCCTACCACGCGCTGCAGAAGGGACGCGCCGAAGTACTGCGCGGCATCGAGTTACTCATAGACAGGATGCATAATGAAGTCGCCGAACTGTTGGTTGAGGTTTGTTAGCTGAGTCAGTTCGTGCAGGTTTTTTGCTACAGTCGGTCAGGTATTTTTTCCCCATCAAAAACATAATTGTGAAAAAGGGGGCCAAGTTCAAATGCGTGGTGATCGACTTTTCAGCCAAAAGAATTGATATATAAATGGGTGCCAAGTTCTGTGAGGTACCGGCAGAGTAGAATAGTACCTTCTTCTGTACCAGGTGTCGTAAGAGGCGACTAAGGTACCAGAACCGACAGATGGCGGTATATCCATTTAAAAAATTGTAGCTCAAATACACAGGGCGGGGATGGGCAGCAGCATCCCCGTCGCGGAAGCTGCGCACTGCGATTGTCAACACGGTTTGCTCTTTTCTTGGAGAGGCCTATGTCCAGCAGTGAACTTTCAATGGAATTTCTTTAGATAATCTGGTAATTTATTTATAAGAACATACAACATTGTAAAATTAAAATTTAAAACACAAAGCTTATAACTTAGGATAAATAGAAGCTCTAGATTTTATTTGGCTAGTTTTAGGTAGGCTTGGTTAGTTTTAATAACACCTAGAACAAACACAGATATTTATCATATTAATATTTGTTCTGTGCGAGGTTCGAACCACGGTCTTTGGTGCACAAAATAGGATCACTACCGCGGCGACCACCGGCTTGAGGGTATTAAGTCACGTTACCCAAGTTACTTCTATCCTCCCTCACTTTTCGCACCG
>JACJUM010003212.1:5621181-5792974 GCA_020976665.1 Heortia vitessoides | reverse complement strand
AATCGACATAGTATGGCATATTCGTGATATACCTTAAATCACATTATAATAACATGTGGCAAAGGAAACAATGAAAGAACATTTCTTTTACATGGCTTTATTTAAGAACATCGTATTTCCGCTATGGTTTATATAAAAGCTTTCGATTTAACAATAGACAACATCGGCAGTCTAATCATATAACAATATGTTCCAGGTAACCTTCATATGGAAAAATGGTACTGAAAATCTTAAAACTATCAAAAAAGCAGCTGTTGGTTTATACTTAAAAAATAACTCTGGCAAAAGAGGTATTAACCCAAGCATGGATCTTGGTTTATTCATCGTAATAAAACCCTTCTAAATATAAACACCCTTCGTTTAAAATATAACTAGCGAGATTGTAAACTGGCGGTAATTTGTGAAATGTCTGTCGCGCCGATCACTTATACGCGCATCTGCTAAATATCCCCCACTCTTCGGTTGACGATCCATGCTATTCAGATGAGAGTAGAAAGGGCTAAAAAGTGACTTCAACAACGCCAAATTGACACGGAGAAAGAAAAACATAAAATGAATCTCCGATCACGTAAACCATGCTACGACGTGCACAGGCCAAACTCACCGCGTGTACACAATTCTAACTGTGTATTCACCTAATTTGGTTAGTGTAAATGAAATCTGGCAGCATATTCGATCGGTGCAACATCCCAATAGCAACAACATTGCCATTACTCTCGCCCAATAGCACAACTTCTAGAAATCGCTCCCTCAGTCGCCGTCTCACTGTCACTCCATAATCACAAACACACATTCTTTCCGTAGAGCAGCACACCGTGTCGGCGAACACGTGCAGTCGCTGTCCCTCGGGCGATAACCGACCGCACTAGTGCGGCCTGCAACTGTCTCAAATGACGACCACTGGAGCGGAGGCTATTGGAAACGGTACACAGTAATCGGTATCGACAGTTCCCAAATCACCAACAGTTGCGAGATAAATAATAACTAACAATCTATAATCTAACGGTGCACTCTTGAAATAGATATTTTTTTGTAAACTTATTACTAATTATCAACCATGCTATAAATTGTACCTAGAACAAAATATAAACAATCATGCTTAAAACAAAATATAAACAATCATGCTTGGAATAAAATATAACTAACAATCTTTAATCTTACTTAAAACAAAATAAAAAAGAACAGAAAAAAAACTTAACATACAAATTAATTTACCATCTAATGGCTTTATATAGTAATGTAACTTTGACATGTTTTCGTCCAACATTTGAGTGAAAAGATCAGATCTGTTAAGATCAACAGAAGAGATTCTATTTGATAGACTATCAAATTACAAGTCTTATTTAACCACTCTATGACCCAGACCTTTTTAATCTTATCTGGTTTCAGATTAACTAGATTTTTTTAAATACTCGTAAAACTGCTTAAGACTACCAAAATAATAATTTTGAGCACTTTGCCATTTATAGCTTTCTAAGCATAAAAATAAAAAAATTATCATTTAATAATATGCCATTGTCAACAACAAAGAATCAACAGCGCCAAAATAAAGTTTCGTTTACAACGGAGTTAGAAATATTTTACTTCATTATAGCAAATTAAAACACGAACAAAGCGTCATAGTACATATCGTCATCCCAAAATATCCATGCCAGTCTACAAGTGGAATCTCTTAGTAATGAACGTAGAAATTATCAATCCAATTTTGGAGTACGACAGCTTTATCCTGCCACCTAAAGTTTCCAACAATGATTGTCAGTTTCAATTATATATCCAAAGCTTGGCTTATTCCACAAAATTGAAGTCAAAGTATTTCTGAAATAAAATTCTACCAGAAAAAAAACCTAATCAATTCATTCAATATCTCATACAACTATTGACGTGACTCCAAGATTGTGTTAGGGACATCAGACAGCATAGGAATCTCAAATATAATACGTAAATTTACACAGATCAAACGCATATCTATTACAAGATTGGATTACTAACATCTGCACCATCGGGCCCGTCAAATATTAAATCTGAGGTTTAAAGTCAGCCCTTGAATTCTGCCTGAATGCCTGAAAAAACCTGTACAAGAATATCTATTCCAATGACCTATAAAGAGTTCAAGGTGACATACCCATGTAAAAAGAACAACGGAAAATTGTGTAAAAGCTTAGAGGTGTTCGATGAATACGTCATTCACAAACGTAGTTTTTTTATTAGACCGAGTCGACAAACAACCATACAGTCCGCGTGATAGTAAACATTTCCGCGACCTATAGACGCTCCTATATATTGTGATACACAAGGATATCACTAATGTGTTGTCAACCTTGTGACTTGAAGATATTATGTCACAGTATCCAGTAATATCAGTCTCTCTCACTCTTCAAACCGGAACGGAGCATTTGGTGGTAGAAATAGGTAAGAATGAGGTACCAATGCAGACGACCTTTGAAGTCTACCTCATCTTAAGTAAATAAATATTTAAAAAAATTAAGTTGATGAAGGTATAGTACTCGCATCGTGAAGAGTCAACGAAAGAACATAAACAAAAATCACTAGTAAGATAAAAGAGCTTTCCAATGGGTGCAATCCCATCACGCAGCCCTTGTACTTATTTGCTGACTTACGACCCATATAGAAACAAGATTTGATAGTGACATTATTTCTAGTAAATTGTTTAAACCACATGCTTAAAGACAATGGTTTGTTAGCGCCAACCACTGAGTAGGTGATGTTAATGGAACCTTAGTCACCATCAGTTAATGCAGGTTCCATTCTAGTGGATTGCGTTATGAACCTATCAGTAAAATTAATTTAAGATCCATCTGGTGCAGTCTAGTTTCGGGGTAGGCCTGATTGAATGATCTGTGTTAAGTTACTCTTATGGTCGCTTGGGTCATCAAAGTTGACATACCTATAATTGTTTTTTTTTTGTGAAAATTCGAAAGCGCTTGTAATGGACTTACTTGAATAAAGTATACTTGAGTTTGAGTTTATGGTCATCGTCAATATATCAATCAGAATCCCTCTTATATTCGTAATGCATGTCGTCAATAAAATCATCATCTTCACTGTCTGAATCTTTATCTCCCTCATAACAATTCTTAACCACATCAGCTAATGGATTCGGTACCTCCTCCTCTTCATCAGACGATATATCTATACCGTCTACATCATATACTATCCATTTCCTCATCTTTCCATCCCTTGTTAATGTCAGCCAATTCTTCTTCATGACCTTACTTAGCTTTACGAATATGTACTGCCCTTTATTTGCGTGCGATGCAGCACTCTGATCTATTACACCATATAAATCGAATTGGAAACCGTATCTGGTATCGTTACAAGTTGCGGTAAAGTCTATCGATCTATCTTTCACCTCTAAACGGTAATCGTCAGCGCCAATCAATTGAATTTTTATAGACACGGTTAATTTATTCTGCCGCCACACTAATTTAGGCTTTCTTAAATCATCTACAGGATTTGCACTGATGGTGTTTACTGTAGAATCGACAGCAATGTTAGATGTTGTTTGATTATTAGCAGTATTTTCTGATAATTGCAAACTCTGATTTGAGGAGGTATCGTCAGAATCCAATGTACTATTACAGTCTTTGGTAGTGTTCTTTTGTATTTGTATACTATCAAGTATATTTTTTATGACGGGTAGTTTGGGCACACTCTTTTCTTTATTAACGACTACAGGCTCTGGTTTCGTACTGTTAGTAACAGCACCAGGTATCAGCTCTCTTAGACCAGCTGCAAAGTCAGCAGGATTCCCAACGTCCCATTTGTCAGATGCTTCACTTTCATTATCCGAATCGACTAAAGGAACAGATCTTATTGGTTTCTTTAGAAATATATCGTTTAGTGATGGTTGATCGTTCGCATCAAATGTTTTAATGGGCACAATAGTCTTTGATACGTCTCCACAATTATCTTCATCTGTATCTCTGTCAGAATTAGATTCCATTTTAGCTTCAGCAAACTTAAAGGAATCTAAGAAATGCGTTTCCTCTTCGTTTTCTTGTGCCAAGTTTAAGTCAATCATCAATTGATTTATTACCACATCTTGATCAGAATTTGTATCAACAACAACTACGCCATACTTATTGCCATCAGTATGGTCAGCTTTCTGTTTCGTGAAATATTTCACATAAAGTTGTTTCAGTACTCCTTTATCAGTTTCGTAACAATTATCGTAAAACCAGTTTGTACCAAATTCAGTCCAATCGTCCCCAGCAGGTTTCACGCCGATGAGACTACATTCGATAGCTTGGAACGGCATTTGCGTTATATACTTATCAGGTATCTGCACAAGATCTTTGACAGGAACGTTTTTCCAATCTCCATGATCTACAAAGAAACATTTCACTTTACCGTCATCTAGGATATCGTCTATCCTTGCTCTATCATGCACTGTATCACCGGGAACTTGAGCTAGGACTATGTCTCCTTTATTTACTTCATCCACAGGAACAGGGTCTTCCAAGTATTTGTCGATTTCTTTGACCAGTAATTTCATACATGTTTCAAATTTACTGTGACGCACGAAGAAAGTGCCAGGGCTATCGCACGACGCGAAGAAAACTGAAGACAGATCATCTTTTTCTAAATGCGCCCACTGAGGCTTTGGTTGCATTCTTTTTATTTTGACAACCTCGAAATCTTGCTCTACTTCTTTAATCAGGTCAGAATTTCTACACAACGTCTGTAGTTTTGTAATATGATCAGGGTGAGTTAGACCATGCGCGTCTAGAAGTTCCTTTTTAACGTTGAATCGTACGACAATTTCTTTAAGTGAGGTCAGTTCTTGACAAACATCTAAAGTATCAATGTATATACAATTTCCTAAAGTCAGCACAACTTGACCTCTCATATACATATCATCGTCTTTCTCCGTTATTTTCTTCAACTGATCACGGGCAAGTTCCGAAAACGTAATGTCTCTATCTTTCGGGCGTACGTTTGCCAATCTCACTTGGACCACATGGCTTTCAATATTCTTCAATTCATCAGGTAGATAGAATAAATAGATGTCCTTCACTTTCTCCAGCTTTTCTTCGTCGATCAATTTAATCAACACCCAATTTGGAGTTCCATTTTTGTAATAACTCAGTATTTTTATAACCTGACACCTCACAAAGAAGTTTTGCTTCACGGAGACAGCGCAAATGTCGCCAATATTGGGTGATCCTAACAACTGCCGGTTGCTTTCTTTACTGAAATACATTCCCATTTTCAGGGGTAATGTGCTTTTCGGGTAATTTTTTGTATGACCCCCAACAGAATTGGACAGCAACCTCGCTGAGTAACGCGCTGCAGAGTGGAAATGGAGTATTTTGAAAGTTATCATTCCCCTGGACGGCATCCAGTCTTTTGGGGAATCGTACTCCTTAAAAACTGCGTGACGCTCCCGGCAGTTCCAGAAGTCTGGACAGTCACCTAATGCCAGCATATTATCACAGATTGGAACGCAATTCTTCCCCTTAATAGCTTCTTTCTCGTGCAGTATTTTATCGCAAACGTTGTCCAAGAACTCTGGAACCTTGGTGGTACATCTCTTGACGAAATTAAAAATTTTAGGTAACTGCTCAACGTTGCCCTCCTCCAAGAGGATTTTTATTTTGACAGTGTCGTTTTTCTCATTGAATATTGACGGATAGTTATCATTCAGGACCGAGAATCTTTTGCAAAACATCGAGAACAGCTGCGGCAAAGAGAAGTGGACCAAATAATGTGCATCACAGACATTCAAATGGTTTAAATTGCCGTCGCAACATATCAAGACTGGTCCAAGCACAGGCTCTTGGTATTCTGCCCATGTCTTGCTCAAGCTATACAAATCTTCCACTGTCATAGTACTGTTACATGAAAAATGTACATACTTATGTTCCTTCAGAACATTGCCTAGCTCCACCACTTCTTTATCGGACCGACAAACAATAACTGTTCGCTTCGTTTGATCAATATCTTTAAGAAACTCCAAAACATGGCTAACTTTATTTTCTTTTTTCACATAATCGAATGTAGTATTTGCTTTGGAATACAACACGCATTCTTGAAATGCGCCGATACAAATTACTGTATTGGGCGCTCTCTTAGCGAGTGGTTCCAATAAATCGCACCAAGTCCTCGACGCTACCACATATTGAACTTTCAACTCTTTATTCGCGCGACTTTTAAGCATTTCCTTTATCTTTACTAGCAAGTACTTAACTTCGTTTGTGTACACTTCGGCTAGTCGCTCGCAATCTTCGAGAACGAACGTATTAAGTCGACGAAGGTCAACACCGAAATCGGAAACTTGCAGCAAACGTACCAACACACACGGAGTGCAGATAAATAAATCACAACCGTTCAATAGAGAAGTAGTAACATGTAACTCATCTATCCCAACATAACAAGACAAAACCTTTTCATCTACCCCCAAAAACATACGAGCCAACTTCTCAACATCGCTCACGGATTGTGCGGTAGCACAAACTATAATGCAAGTGGGTCCTACACTGTCGACATTGTCCGATTTAAAACCGGTAATGAGACGACACACGGCCGGCAAGTACCCCCAAGTCTTGCCACTGCCGAGTGGACTAATCATGAACAAGCTGTATCCTCTCAGAATGACAGGCCAAGATATCATTTGGAGCATCATCGGACGCTCTATGGTCATATTCTTTAAAGTCATGTGAATGTGTGGGTTAAAATTGACGTCTCTAATACTCGAACTGGGTTCGATTCGTTTGTTCATTTTTGAATGAACCATTAGTACGGGCGTTACTAATTTATCAACGAACACAGATATGCTAGCATCTATGTTTTTAAATGGATTAACATTGACAACTTTATAATCATTAGCAACTAGAATGTCTTTTGTTTCTTCTACTTCTTTCTTTTTAACTTGAATAGAATACTCTTTATTGACTTTTTCAATGATTTCAGGCATGGTATCGTCGTCAGAATCGAGATATCCCGTTTTCGTTTTTTCTTTCGTTGGTTTGTCTTCAACACTCGAGGAAGAATCTTTAACAGTTGTATCTGATGTTGACGTTATAGAACTTGCTGTTCTCGATATATCTTTATGTAATTGTAACCTCTTTTGAAAAATTAATGATCTCCGAGTATTCTTTACCTTATACACAGGTTCTACTGTAGTATTAGACTCATTATGACTAGAATCATCTTGGTCAATATTACCTTCTATAGTTTCATTTGCCGCATTTACCAGAACTTTTTCTTTTAAGATATCTACATTAGATATTTGAAGATTAATACTAGAATCTACATCTTCGAACATTTCATCGTCATTCTCCACCATTTCTTGTCTATCGTCTACGCTAGTAACCACCAACTTTTCGTCATCGTCTTTTATTTTCGGAACGATTTTAAGTGGCCAGACACTGCGATCTGACTCTGGAGGTCCATAGGCTATTCTCATTTCTGATTCAATATCATATTCTGGAACTTTCCTGGACCTCTTATGTGTCTTTCCTGGAAAGATATTTTGGATTAAGCTAAACATTAAAACCTATTTTTTTTTAATTAATATTATTATATATAAAACAGAAATTTTTAACATAAGATTAATTTTAGTATATATAAAAAAATTACCTCTTATTTTAATTATTTGTATGTACATTGACATATCCTACTGAAAGACATTATCTATTGTGTAAATATTGCATGTAATAAAGATTTACTATTATTAAGTAATAGAATATAATTATTACTTTTTTTACTGCCTGACAGAAAAGGTTAATTAATATCTCCCCAGTTTGGTAATTATGGTAACTTAGGAGTTTTCAGAAAGGATTATTAATCACTTTTTGGATTGTCAGCTGAGAGTATATTTGCTACAACAAATAAACTCACCTTTATTTGATGTAATTTTTTTTTTGCCAGCATCTTCATTGTATTCAACAATTTTTTCAGCCTCATAATTTTTTGCCTGCAACTTATTTTGTTCCACTTGTTTGAGTACTTTTTCATCATTTTGTGATTTTTTTTTCAATCGCAATGCAAATTGATTGCTATTTTTCCTTTCATGCTTGACACTTTCACCTGTGTCAAACATTTCTGATGCATTTAATTTATTTGCATCCAAATTAGAGTCTGAATCGTCACACACCTGCACATTTGTTTCCAGAAACTGTTTTGTAGCCAACAAAACTTTTGATGGGTCACTTAGGTTTTTCCAATGTTCATTTGATGGTTTATTTTTTTGGGTCTTCGATATTTCCAGTTTCTTTCTGAGCACTGCAGGAATTCTTTGTCCTGCTTCACATTTCTTCAGAAAACTCCCTCTTCCAACGGATTCTTCTTCAAAGTCTTTGCATTTATCTAAGTCCTTCATCTTATTTTCAAGTAATTTATCAATTGTAGCACCTTTCAGATCCATGGCATTATTATGACGATCAATATTCTGCAACGTTAGAGACGATTCCAGATTCTGTGCAGCGTGAAAAACTGTAGTTTGCTTATTTACAGATTTTTGTCTGTCCTTTCTAGAATCCAAGTTTGTATTATCTTTCTCGAGGTGTTTGATGACATCTTTTATTGTCACACTTGAGAGTTTTGTCTTAAAATTGCCTAAACTTAACTCTTGGTGGAATAGACATGTGTCATATAAAGCAAACCCCGCCTGGATCAATACTTCTGAGAGTTGAACAATCTCATTGTCAGATATTTTGAGTAGTAACTCACCATATTTGTGGATGTTGTCATCAAAGATTGAATTTCTGGAAATGTTAAAAATATTTAAAAAATGGTTACACTATTTATTTTCTTCTGAAAATAGACACAGTCAACAAAATAGATAATAATGAACAGGACTGAACAAGCAATCAGGACCGTGCTCCGCTTACCATATCTCTTTCAGTATGATTGTGATAAGTTATTGGACACCATTGAGATTTTAAAAATTTTTAAATGATCTCAAATTACAAAGGTAGGGCCAAATCAGTACAGTACAGTAGAAGTACCAAGAGTAAAGAAACTTCTAAGATAGGATCAATGTAAGATATGCCAGAATCACAGCAAGTAGAAATCACAAGCCTCTGCCTACCCTAATGAGACACTGGTGTGATGTTTATATTTATGTATTAAATTACAAAGTTTTTAGTGCCCCTAGGTGACCAGATAAACTCTATTCACACACCAAGCTTACTGATTGGCATTCCACTTTCAAAGCCAATTTTCTCAGTAAAAAACAAACAATAAAAATACTTAGTTTTAAAAGTGCTCCATTTCATTACAATCTAGCTATATTCTTATTTTCTAGTTGTCTATTCTAAAAGACCCTAGTATATCATAAAAAAAAGTAAGAAATTTACATTTACACACTGAAGCTACCTCTTGGCAATAATATAATGACGGTATAGAAGTAATGTGTTTATATTCTCAGGTTGTTAATATATAGGATAATAAATAAGTGTAGAAATATACATATAAAAACATCGCGGCGGCCCTGATGCCTTATATTTTATTTGACATTATTTTCTTTGTTTTTTATTTAAATTCTAATAAGACCCACATCAACAAAGTGACACATAAAGTTCGAGAGCAAACGTGTATATATATATATATATATATATATATATATATATATATATATATATATATACATATATAATTCAGTTCCCTTCTTTATTTTGAACCGGTAGCCGGAAAAAATCCTTTAAATTGCGCCGGTATTTACCCTAACAGCTTCACAGTTATCTATCGCACTTGTGATCTCTTCAGCTACCTACTAGGTAGTGTAAAAGTCCGACGCACCACACATACAGAATAAACTTACTAGTTTAATAATTATCACAATTTTAACTTACCGTCTATCAATGTGTGTAGGACGAAACCAAGTATCTTTCGCTTTTAATAAAGACACCTTCATCAAAACATTCGCAGCCTGTACCCATTCAGAACACCTTTGTTTCTTCAAACCTTCTCCACAGTCTTCTATTGTAGTCTCATACGGCAGAATTCCGTAAATACCGACTTGTTCAAAATAGAACTCTTCTATACGTTTCGGGTCAACTACTTCAACCCATATTAGGTGCGGATTTAGATGATAGAGAACCTCAACCTGATAACAGTCAGGTTCCATCACTGAGATGAAAAACCGTATATCATTTCCAGCAATTTACAAATAAAAACGAATTTTTGAATTTCAGCAGATTGCAGAACGTGGGTTGGCGAATGAAAATATTGGATTCCATTCATTCATTCATTCAATTATGTACCGTAATAAATTAACCATTCTGTGACTATACAGTCCAAACCTGAAAATAAATATTAAGCACAGTATTACAGTATCATAAGTCCGAATTTAGAAAGCTATATTTTATTTTGATTAAAAGGTTTGCCGTAAAGACCGGCAGAGTACCATAGTACCTCCCACTGTACTAGGTGTCATAAGAGGCGACTAAGGTACCAAAACCGACAAATGATGTTATATCCATTAGAAACACTAAATAGTGCATTTCAAATGCACAGGCAGGCAGTTTAATGGCAGCAGCATCCCCGTCGCGCAAACTGCACTCCGCAATTGCCAACACGTCCAGCGCTTCAATAATAGAGAAAAATACCTACTGTCTTGGAGAGGCCTATATCCGCCTGTGGACTACCAATGGCTGGTATGATGATGATGATGATGATGAGTTGAAAGTTATAGGTTTTTAAAATAAAAAATCTTAAAAAATTTTAATAAATTTCTTAATTATACATGATTAACAGGCGTCACAAATAAAAATTAAGGCCTATTGTATTTTTTAAGACTATTAACGTCTCAGTGACAGCAGATACGTCAGTCAGTGACAAATCGGCGATGATTTCGTGGCTTAAAAAATAAAATTCGGCTATTATTTTTCAATTTATTGTTGTATTTATGTTGATATTCCAAACAGCAAAAAAACATTCAGGTAATTCATACTTACTTCCGTTTACTCTCATAATTTTCTTTTAACATACACGGAGTCATTCATCGCACTAAAACAATATCTCTGCGTTAGGTTTTTTAACTACACTTTCAAAAGGATAATAATTAATTTTAACTATAAAGCTTAATTGACTGCAGAAACTGATTTGTTAGAATATTTTAATCTTTATTAGAGTACTTCATTGCGTATTGTTAACGCACAACGCGTGGGATAACATGCGAAAATTTAACGACAGGCATTTGTCTGATAGATCTAAACTTTAATTCTATTAAATTTATCTAAAAATACATATACTGTTGTTTTTTATATAGTTTGTATAAATTTTTGGGGTTCTTCAATACTAACAACAACTATGTTTGATGATTAGATATATACAATTTACAAGTCTTCTGAATCTAGGATACTGTTATTGTTTATCTTTGTCTAGATATTATTATTTCACTATGATATAATATACAAGTATCAAGGCTTTACTCAATTTTGCTTGAATTCACTTGAAAGCTGAATATTTGATCAATATTACTGCAACAGATTATAAAATTTACCTGATTATTTAAAATAAATTAAGTCACATTCAAATTAAATAACATAACATCCATTTAAAGAAATTATAAACAATGTAAGTGTGATAAATAATCCAGAGCTGTCATAAATAATAATATAGTGCAGGTGTGAAACTTGCAACTCATCTCAACTCAAAGTATCAACCAGTGCACTTAACATTAACAGGTTGACAAATATCTCCCAGAGATGTTGATTTAAATACAAATGTTTTAGGTTTATTTATGTATTGTGTAATTAGTTTTAATATTATATCTTCTTCATATATAAAAAAAATTGTCAATCATTGTTATCATCATACCCACCATTAAAAGTCCACTGCTGGTCAGGCCGCTCCAAGAGAGGAGGATTCTTGCCCATAATTGCAGCTCTCTGTGAGCTTTCGCTACTGATGCTGCTGCCCATCCCCACCTTGTGCATTAGAGCTGCACTGTTTTTGGTGAATATATATCGCCAACTGTCGGTTCTGGTACCTTAGTCACCTCTTGCAACACCTGGTACAGGGGGATGTACTATTCTACTCTGCCCAAATATATTTTTAAAGTTTTTTGTTTATTATATGGCAAAGAGTTATAATTATCTGTAAGTGCTAAAGGATTCTAACAGATGGTAGTGTAAAGTAATTGGATAAGTATCCAATACTATTAATATACTATGCTCATGGTAACAGGATCATTGGGACACAAATTTACTATATACCTCAGGACAAAGTCTGAACTGCTAGTCCAACATAATAGTTATTTATATTCACAGTTTGATTCCAAAAATATTTTATTAAATTAGAAACAGAGTTCTATAATTATTCATTAAAAACTATATCAAAAAGCCAAAGTAAAATTGCCTTCATGGCTAAGCCTGACTCACATCTAGTGTTTGATATCAAATGATACAAACACTTTTATAGAATCGGTTAATCTGTCAATTTGTGTACTTACAAAACAGTACCGCATGATAAAAGAGAGATTATTGGAGCTTCGAAAATAAACAAATAATGAGGTATTTTTCCTGCTTGGATAAATTGTTTGTGTTTGATAAAGTTAGTTTTTTGTACACACTTTGCTTTAATGTAACAATATAAGTTAATTCAACACAATTAGTTACTTATTTTCAGCTATAAATGTCGTAAAAATAATAGGCAGTTACAGCTTAATATTTATTAAATATGTTCTGTGCTATGATTTATAGGTTAAACATGGGTGTGGCAATAAGCAAGTATGCAGAGTTATCTACGAATGAGCTGCTCACAAGGTTCTGCTCAACAGAGGTGATCTGTCCCAATGATCCATTCTGGAATCAGATGTTGGCTTTTAACATCACTCCTCCTGGGAATGCGTAAGTATACTTATTACTATAATACTTATTAAATAATAATAATTTATTATCTATTACTGACTAGTTTTTATATAGGACTTTTTTTATGTCCATTGGTAATTAAGTAAAGAAATGTTTTTTTTTAATTGTTTTTGTGTTATATACATGTACAATAGAGACCAATCACGTGTTCATTACTCAGATTAAAATGACTCTTCTAACAACTTTTAATTTTAACGATTTTGAACTTTTTTAACGATTCAGTTATATTGCGGTAACCATTTTTAAGATACATAGACAAAATATGTTGTGACTTGTGACATAAATTTTCAGGGAGGAACAGCTAGTATTCGACTCCAGCACGGATGCCCTGCTCCAAAAATTTCTGCAAAACAATTTGCAGACGGGTAACCTGGGCTCGCTGGTGCAAGTGTTCATCACACGCGCTACAGAGCTGCTCGCGGCGCCCAACAGTGACAAGTACATACAATTACTTCCTAAATGGGTTGCTAAACTTTTTTTACTTTTACACCAGGTCGACCCTGATTCCCCAGTAATTTCACTGCTTTTCTCACCTTTCAAACTTGAACACTGCTATTTGGCGGTAGAAATAGGTGAGTGTCAGGCACCAATGCAGACGACCTTTGTATGAGGTGTAGCTCTTGAAATTTAGCGGAAACTTTAAATATAGCGGAACCCACAAAATACCTTTTATTTCATGGAACCTTGCATGCAACCTTTATTTAATGAATGATTGCAAATCAACACTGATTTTTTTTGTAAGTAAACCCTTACTAGTTTTTTCAATGCAAAGTTTGTGAGTATGATTAAATGCTCTTTCTCGCCGGAACATCTGAATATCAACATCGAATCTGGAATTTATTTAGCACAGAGTTATTGATAGTCTGAAGTAACACATAGGGGACTCTTTAAGTGAGGTAAAGCAGAGTAGGCAGGCACCTTCAGTACCGCTTTTTGTACCAGGTGTTGTAAGAGGTGACTAAGGTACCCAAATCGACAGATGGCAGTGTATCCATCCGAAACAATACAGATCAAATGCATAGGGCGTTGATGGGCAGCAGCAGTATTCCCGTCGCGAATGTTGCGCTCTGCGAACACGCTTGCCCAGCGTGGCAATTATGAGTAAAATTCCCCCTTTCTTGGGGAGGCCTATGTCCAGCAGTGGACTTCCAATAGCTGGTGTGATGATGATATGATGATTCTTAGTAAACGTTTCAACGTGATGAATGTGTTTCACTTGTTGTTGTTATAAATAGTTCGGCATTATCTCCGACAATTGTTCGGGCTAAATTCTTGCTAACTACCGACTTGCTTACAAAATAGTAGGAACTCCTTTTCAGCACATCTTTGCGCTCTGTCAAAACAGTATTTATGACCTTAGTATTATTTAACAGCTTATAAATAATACTTCTGATGGAACCTTACGACTTTTGGACGAAACTATTTACTACTATAGGAAGACAGAACGGAACAGGTTCATGGGAAGTTGAGAACACTTTAGGAATTTCTGATTGTAATAAAGTTCTCTTGCTCTTGATTAAAATAACAGCCGTCACTTAGATGTTTTTCAATTATTTGAATAGTTATTTCGTCTTAATTTTAGATTTATTCTTTATAAAAAATACCTTTGTAATGCAAAAAATATCATATCATATAGTGTTTGTCTGAGATGTACTTGTAACTACTAAACGGATTTTAATATTTTTTGATTATTATGTTCAATTTTATCCAACTTGTAAGATATAATAGTTTATATCTCAATTTATAGTTGCATTTTTTTTTTGATAAACATATAAATACATTTAAGACAGAACAACGTCTGTCGGGTCATCAAGTTTATTTATACCTCTTACTACTTTTTAGTTTAATTTATTGTTTTCCATCTATCGCTTGCCTGAAAAAAAGTTCGCCTTTTGTGAGAAGGTCGCCCATTGTCTTCTTTGATTATTGTTTATTGTGAATGTATTCTGGTGTCTGATGTATATGATGAGAAGAGAAATAGAGATTTTTTTTCTCTAGTGTGATGCTCGCATGGCAGACGTTCAACGCTCTGCTGGTCATTCGAGCTGTAATGAAGTACTTGGTGGAGATGGTGCCAGAGTACGAGCTGTGCCGTCACCTGGACCAGCAGCAGGAGAGGAGAAACCCGCCGGTAGACCGGGACGGTGATACGGTAAATGTCTCATACATTCCAGCTTTACAAGTTGTTCCCCTTTCCGAACTCAGAAGCCTTCTCAGCTTCCGCTTCCTTGTGAGCGTTGGGCGAGTGAAAAGTGTTCAGGTCATCTTATGAAGCTTTAGGCTTCCACGGCTCACGTCATGGTCTCTATGGGAGACTCTGGAGTAAGAGTGGTCTTGCCCATTCTTCTGGTGGCGCTGGAATTCACGCCTGAGTAGACCCGCATTAATTTCGTTTGAAAACAAAAAATATTGTATGCACGCGGAATTGATTAAACTCGCTGAAATGTTATACAAAACTTTTTGTGGTTATTAAATAAAAAACAATTCACACAAGAGGTATTACCAATATACTTATAAAAACATATATTTAATACCTACACAGAACAAAAGTATATGTAAGAAGAATCAAAGTTTATCGAAGGATCGAACCAGCAACTTTGGCGTACAAGACAGAAACTATCAAATGCGCCATCGGGCCCGTCAATATATGCATCGTGTCTGTTTATTTGAGGCTTAAAAATAAGAAGGCGAATAGCCTGATAGACTTCCTACGAAGTTGATCAGGATTTTTTTCTGCGAGACCAATTTTCAGCAGTAAACATACTACGATATGTAGACGTATGATGATATAAAAACTGTCCTGTGCTATAGGACGCAGTCAAATCTACATAGCATCGCAGGCATAGTTCAATACTGCAATTAGCATTAATGAATAAGGTCATACGTTTACAATTGAACTTAGAACTTTATTGACAACTGCTAGGAATAGGCCTTACCAAAGGAAAATTTGGCCTATAATTACCACGCGTGGTTCAGAACGCGAATGCTGCTGCCCATCCCCGCCCTGTTGCATTTGTGATAGCTGTATCGGATCTATATTAACCCACCTGTAGGCTACGGTACCTGTCGCCTCTTACTACACCCGGCACAAGAAAAAGAATATGTTATTTACTTACATAAGGTAGACTTTATACAACAGGTCGTCTGCATTGGTACCTCAATCTCACTTATTTCTACCGCCAAATATGCTGAAGGCTAAGGAAGCATAAAATTACTGAGTAATGTGCCATAATAACTTTAAGTCGCTATTATATCCTTGTGATATTTCGAGAGTCTATAGGCTGCAGTAACGCTTACAATCAAGCGGACTTGGTTCATTACCAGGTATAATAAAAAAAAAATATATATTTATTTGTTTCCAGTCTCCAAAACCAGAGGATGCCACCCCATCACCGACGGAACCTTCTCCAAGCCAGACCTCGCCCAAATTGAACGGCAGCGAAAGTCGAGTGGAAATACTTATAGATGCTCTTATTGGACTGATCATTGATGTGCCTGTTACGTGAGTATTTGTTTGTATTTATATATATTTACAGTAAAATCAGATTATTACGATATCGTTTACAATGACCAATCAGTTATTACGACCAGATTGTAAGGCCCTGGCCGAGTCTGCAGTAAACTGTTCAGTAAACATACCGCCTATAACAACATCGGATATAACGACATATCGCTTATAACTACTATCAGATATATCGTCATATATATATGGTCCCTTCAATGACGCTATATCCGGTTCTGCCTATATATATACTAGCGGCCCGCCCCGGCTTCGCATGGGTGGACAAATGTATTAAACATTTCAGTTAAACATACATGGATTGGGTAAAACTGATTATTGTCTTGAAATTTCTGTATCCACGATCCAACCTATCCACAGCGCATGCGATGCAAGTCATTTTATGCCAATTTTCTTCATACCTTGGTTTACATTATTGTAGTTTTAGTAAGGATTCTTAATGCCTTTGATACTCAAAAACATCATCATTATACCAGCCATTGTAAATCCACTGCTGGATATAGGCCTCCTCTAAAAGGGAGGATTTGCCTATAATTGCCGCTCTGTGCAGGCGTATTGGCAATCGCATTGTGCATTCGAGTTACACTGTTCCGGATGGATATACCGCCATCTGTCGGTTCCGGTACCTCAGGCGCTTCTCACGACGTCAGGTTCAGAGGTGTTACTATTTTACTTAGCCGGTACTTTACGGCTTACTCAGGCACATACTAAAGTTAAAAGAACTATCGTAACACAAGTGCATTAAGCGACTTATCCCGGAGTCAGGTCAATGTATGAGATGTACACTCACTTCTTTGCTTATTTGTAAATCCCGCGTTACCGTTGCTTGTTGCAGTGACAACACGTACTACTTGCACTTGGAGTGCATCAACACCTGGCTGGTGCTGATGTCGGTGTACATGTTCGCGGGCGTGCACGGGCAGGCGCGCCGGCTGCACACCTCCCTCGTCTACAGGTCGGTATTTTTTTTTACCTAATGCTGGAGTACTCTGGCGACAAATCCAGCACCACCGGGGGAGGAGGCGAAGTTGCTCGCGACCGTGTACGCGCGCACCGCGCAGCGATCGCGGGGTCGACGGAGATCGCCCGAGGGCGCCTCAAAGGCTCGACGTCGGCTCGCGTGGCCGTCGTTAGAGACAGTTGAGTTGTTCGCAAAAGAAGACTGAGTAAGCCCGGCCGCACTAATATAGTCGGTAATCCCTATTATATATGGGGATTACTGATTGCACTAGTGCGGCTGGGCGTTATATTTGTAGGGATAACCGACTACAATAGTGCGGCTTGGCTTACTCAGTCCTCTTTTGCGAACAACCAAATTGGATGTATATATTCATATATAGTCCCTATATATACGTTTATATATATATATATATGTGTATATATAAAATAAATATACCAAATAAATGTGTGTACAGTGTTATTGTTTGTGATTGTGAAGTGCTAGTGAGAGGATGACTTAGGGAGGCGTTTATACATCAAAATATTATATATGTCGAAACAAACATACAGTCCGCGTGATAGTAAGTTTCACCGGATAAGGATATTACTAGCGCGTTGCAAACCTGGTAACTTGATTATTTTTTCTCATATTACCGAGTAATTTAACTGCCTCTTTCAACCCTTCAAACCGGTACATAGCAATGTGATCACTGCTTTTTGGCGGTAGAAATAGGTGAGAAAGAGGTGCCAATGCAGACGATCTCTGTACGAGGTTTACTTCATGTAAAATTTGATTTTATGTAATATAATATAGGCTATGTTACTCCGTGAAGTTAAGCTTTCTAATGGTGTACGAATTATTTCCGTTGGTCGACTAGATTTATTTATTTACAGATTACTGGCATACATACATAATTAAATATAATATAATTTTTTTGTTAAATCATAAGAAACAAACAATCGAATATATCCTCTTTGTATTATTGGTACAGATAATGCGGTATGTTAATAATAATTTTATTCACTATTCCAGAACGATATTTCAAGGCAGGTATGGTATGCACGCACCGCTGCTGGTGAAGACTTTGCTGAGCAACTTGTCGAGCATGCTCGCCGCGCCGCCGAGCATGTTCGGCACAACCGCGGCCGGGGGCAGCCTCCTCATCAATATCGCCTGTGAGTACTATAATTATATAGCGATCAATCCAAGCGCACATCATCATCATATCAGCCATTATTAGTCCACTGGTGGACATAGGCCTCCTCAAAAAGGGGAATTTTGCACATAATTGCCACGCTGGACAAGCGTGTTGGCAACTGCAAAGCGTAGCTTTCGCGACGGTGATGCTGCTGCCCATCCTTGCTGGATGGATTTACTGCCATCTGTTGGTTACGGTACCTTAGTCGCCACTTACGAATTATAGCTTTCACAAAGGCGAGTCCACGAGTATTGAATGCGTAAATGTTAGAATATAATACTTAAAGTGTATGATTTTTGCAAATTTCCCTTTATCTGTGCTAAAAGACATTGCTCCGTACCAAATTTCATGATTCTGAATTCAGGAGAAGTTCCCTTTCGAGTGTAAAAAAAATATTATATATATAAGGGCGGTAAATCCACCCTAATCAGTGTAGGTCAACTGCACAGGGCGGGGATGGGCAGCCGCTTCCAAATCGGGATACTACGTTCTGCGATTGACAACATTTTCAACGCTTGCCCAGCGTGGCAATTATAAGTAAAATTTAGCCTATATTGGGGAGGTCTAAGTCCAGCAGTGAATTTCCAATGGCTAATATAATAACATTTTTTTTGTTCGACATCTCGGTAACCTTTCTGTAGTCTTAAGAACGGTTGCCGTAAGGTAGCCGAAACGTTAAAAAAGTTCGACCTTCAGGTTTATACGGAACCCTTGGTGTGCGAGTCCGACTCGTACTTGACTAGATTTGAGATAAAACATTAAACAAAATCCGTCTATGCTATAAAATATATTTTCTTCGGTCATAGCTGGGTTATGGAACATGCTGACCTTCAACTCGGCGGCCAGGCCCACCATTTATACTCACCCCCCACTGGATCGGCACGAGCTGTTAGAACGGCTGAAGAGGGACCACCCCCTGGCCAACCAGTCGTGTCTGCTGCTGCTGGCGTTGGCGAACCATTGCATGAACGAGGACAATTTGTATAGAAACGCATTGCTCTGCTGTGAAGATACTGCAGGTAATTCAATAATAATGATTCACACGACATCTCATACATTGACCTGACTCGGTGATAACTCGCTTAAAACACGGTTGTGTGCTTGTGTTACGGACGTCATACAACAGAGGAATCACAAGTATGATGATTATAAATAAATACGTATTATAACACCCAGACACCAAATAAATACAAATATTCATCATATATTTTTTTGTCCTAAGTGATACTAGCGAATGCGCTATCGGGCTCGTTAATTATTTTGTAACATTTACATGTTCACAACTCTGAATAAAACTTCTTAACGGCTTTGTGTATGTAGGAGTTTTCTTAAAAAAGATTGCGTCACCTGAGGTTGATTGTGTCTCCTAAAACAAACACAAAAATGGATGGATCATATAAATATTTGTCCTGGGTGGGGATCATATGCATGACCTTCGGCGTATAAGATAGGATCACTACCATCGGGCTTGTCAAAATAATATTAGTAGCATCCCACGGTTTCACCCGCGGAGTTTCCGTGAGATTATTAAATAAAAGCAGCCCAAGTTACGCATTATAACATCTATCTGCGAGTGAAAGTTTCGTTATCTTCAGTCCAACCGTTTCAAAGATTAATCAAAATCACCATTACAGCCATTGGAAGTCTGCACTGATGGACATAGGCTTACCCAAGAAAGGGGGAATTTTGCCCATAATTGCCGCGCTGGGCAAGCGTGTTGGCAATCACAGAGCGCAGCTGTCGCGACGGGGATGCTATTGCCCATCCCCACCCCATGCATTCGACTTACACTGTCTGGGTTTGATATACCGCCATCTGTCGGTTCTGGAACCTTAGTCGCCTCTTACGACATCTGGTACAGACGGAGGTACTGCTCTGCCAGTACCTCACGGCTAGTCAATACAAACAGACAGAAATGGTTTTTTTTTAATGTATATTAATTTGTGTATTTGTAAAATGTATATAATTTAAGCACTTATTAACAGCTATTAATTTAGACTTACGAGCAGACGCTACATTTTTATTTATTTAATAATTAATTATTATTTAAATTTATTTGTTCTAGAAACTGCATCGACCACCCCACAAAAGGACATGAATGGCGGCGGCATACAAATCACTCCACCACGGATAGACATGGCAGCTGTAAGTACACATAAAGTCTGGCCGTGTTAGATTCGAGGTGGTCAGCATCCCTGGGATAATTGCAATCCAAAGTACATAAAGAGTGTGTTTCACCTTCATCATCATTATCATCATAGCAGCCGTAAAATGTCCACTGCAGGACATAGGCCTTCCTCGAAAAAAGGGAAATTTGCCCATAATTGCCGCGCTGGGCAATCGTGTTGGCAATCGCAGAGCGTAACTTGCGACGGAGATGCTGCAGTCTATATCTATTCATTTGAACTACACCTGATGGATATACCGCCATCAAACCGCCAACCGTCAGTTCTTGTACATTAGTCGTCTCTTACCCCTCCTGTTACAGGGGGAGGTACTGTTTCTAATTTCCAATCCAGATAGTTATTTCCCTTTGAGATGAAGATAGACATTCATTTCCGTTTCCTTTGACCCTGGTATACTTTCATTCAACATTCACTAATGTCTTCATACCCGTTCGCCAGGTGAAGGTAGACCGCGGTAGTCCTAACCAAAAATCATTTTTAATAGTAAGCTAATTGAATACATTTTCATGAGGAAGACCTCAAACAGAGTTCGCTCCCTTTGTTACCCCACTCTCACCTATATTCGACACATGTTCGTATTGCTATGTTCTGGTTTGAAATTACTGGGTTTGTGACATCTTAACGCGCTAGTGATATCTTTGTGACATTACGAGCGTGTATAGGCTGCCGTGACGCTTACTATCACGTAAACTGTATACATACTTGTTTGTCGACGTGGTTTAAAAGTCAGTGCAGGGAGTAGGGGTGTCTGTCCCCCAGTTTGAGAAACACTGAGTATTTTGTGTTGTACAGCTCCACAAGGCGCTGTGTGCGACAGCGGGCTGCGAACACTCGACGCTGCTTCTGTACCTGACTCTGCACTCTTGTAAGGCATACAAACGGTACGTCAGCAATGTGCCGCATATAGAGAATTTGGTAAGTGTATATATCCAACATCTCATACATTGACCTTGCACTTGTAGTACGGACACCAGACAACAGAGAAATCACAAATATAATTCTTAAATACTAACACCCAGACACAGGGCGAACACTAATAAAACAATTTATAGTCGCAATATTTTTTGCCTGATAAATATAGGTGTTTAGTTAAGACAGCAGATCTCTGAGGTTCGCTAGTACTTTTATATATAAAGTGTATATAAAAGTATATTTATATATATTTGTATGAATTGTTTACAGATAGTTCCAATACTGCAAGTTTTATACAACGCGCCGGACAGCAACTCGCATCACATATACATGTCTCTAATAGTTCTTCTCATACTAACAGAGGACGACGTGCTAATAAAGAACGTGCATTTAATTGTGAGTATTGAGGTTCATTTAATGGTGAGTGTTGTAGTTCATTTAATCCTGAGTATTGTGGTTCATTTAATGGTGAGTGTCGTAGTTCATTTAATCGTAAGTATTGTGGTTCATTTAATGGTAAGTGTCGTAGTTCATTTAATCGTACGTATTGATGTTCATTTAATCACGAGTTAAGTTCCAACCGAAAAGTTTAGTTGATTTTATTCAATAATTGCTGCAATCATTATCCAGGTGCCGGCAGAGTAGAATAGTACCAGTTGTCACAAAAAGTAACTGCGATCAGACAAACAGATGGCGGTATATCCATCCAAAAGATTGGTATCGTGCTTGCTCACCTCTCCATCATCATCACAGCCATTGGAAGTCCACTGCTGGACATAGCCCTCCCCAAGAAAGGGGGACTATTCCCATAAATGAAAGAAGCGCGGCTTCCCGACGGGGATGCTACTGTCCATCATGACCCTGTGTATTTGAGCTACGCTGTCTCGGATGGAGATACCGCCAATTGTCGGTTCTAGTAACTCACGGCAAGCTCGCCAAATATTAGCAAAATCCCCCTTTGGGAAGCATATGTCCAGCAATAGATATTCTACGGCTGCTTTGATGGTGACGATGATTATCTCTCATGAAGTAACCTTCGGTGTGTCACGACAGATATCGATATCAAAAACCCGTCTATATATCATAGTTGTTTTATTAAAAAAAACACACACACACAACTCACCTTACTTCGAAATAATTCGCTTAAAGCACTTGTGTTACCGTGAGGTACCGACAGAGTAGAATAGTACCTCCCCCTGTACCAGGTGTCGTAAAGGGCGACTAAGGTACCAGAACCGACAGATTGCGGTACATCCATCCAAAACTGTGCAAGTCAAATGCATAGGGTGAGGATGGTTAACAGCATCCCCATCACGAAAGCTGCGCTCTGCGATTGCTAACACGCTTGCCCAGCGCGGCAATTATGGGCAACATGGGGTATGTTTCTTTCTTGGGTAGACTTTTAATGGCTGGTATGATGATGATAATGACTTGTGTTACGGATATCTGTCAATAGAGATACTACATGTATACTTAAATAGGTTTGTATGGCCAGGATTAGAACACACATACTTTCATCAGATAAATCTGGCTCATAAGATACTACCATACTATATATAAAATTCGCCCTTGACCCCTGTTTCTATTTATGTCATTCCTTGGCTTTTACTCGCAGACCCTGAAGAACCTGACATGGTACACGGAGCGGTCGATATCCGAGATATCAGTCGGCGGCCTGATGGTGCTGGTGATAATCCGCGCGCTGCAGTACAACATGGCGCGCGTTCGCGACAAATATTTGCACACCAACTGTCTCGCCGCTGTCGCTAACATGAGCTGTGAGTACACTATCTAGCCGACTAGATATCGCCAAAAAATCCAAGTTGGTTACACTATGAATTGTGTAATCTTTTTAATTACTTATTTATTTATATGTATATAATTAGCAGTGCTCTGTGGTTTAACCCGCGTTAAGCTGTAGAACTTTCATACTAACTTTGGAACTCCCTTTGACTCCATTAAGGGATGATATTAGAAAAAAAATTGGTTGCCTGTAAAGTCGGTATACGGGCGAAAGTTTTACGTGACAACGACTTTGAGTGGTAAAATAATTTTAATGTGAATATGCAGGCGCCTGAGCGAAATAGGAGCGCAAGACATGAACCGGTGTGTATGCCTATCTCTCTCGCTCTGTCTCTCTCGCTCTTAGGCGGGCTAACCATGCCCGAGTGGAAGGGACGCGTGCCTCTCACTCGCTCTCATTGTGAGCGCATAATGTGAGCGGAGCGTAACGCAGTTTCTTGAAGTGTCACCCGGCAAACCAAATTATAAGACGTTGTCACGTCAAAAAAATTACACGTGTTTCATGACTTTTATGACATGACGAAGAAGAACCTTTATACTAAAATTTATTTAAATAACTTCCAGAGTAGCAGTTTTATGCTAACTTTTTTTTAATCCCTTCTTAGTGTCCCCCTGTTCTAAAACTTCAAGTTTCTAACCCTAAAAGTTTGGGGCGCTGCGATGATGTAACAGTCAGACAGTCAGTCACCGTCTCCTTTTATTCATATAAATGATATGTACGTGTCTATGTCACTAAACTCCTCCTTATCGAGTGGAATGATTAAAATTTTTTTTTTGTATGCGTTTGTGTTGTTTAGGTTCACAAATCGGCCGGGCAGATGGCGCTGTAGTCGGTATCTAGGTAGATGTCGATATATAAGTTGAACAAGGAGTTATGAAGGGATGATCAGTTTTTAAAAGTAATATGTCATATTCAGAGTCCAAGGAAACCCAGTTGGAATAAGATAAACAACCTTGGTCCGTTTTCTCTAATTAAATAAGAATCTCTAATTAAAATAATTAGGCCTCATATATTATGTTTATTCGCAGGTGAATTTAGAAATCTCCACCCATACGTAGCGCAGAGGCTAGTATCGCTATTCGAAACACTAACGAAAAGGAAATCTAGACTTTTTGCCGAAATTGAAGGTGAGCACATATGAATATACAAATACTTAACTATCACTCACTCACGACTCTATTTATTACTTATTTCCCTATACTTTCGCTTATAATTTGTATTGTTAAATGTGTATATGTATATGTGCATACTTGTTTGTTAGTATGTGTATGTACATGTGTGAATGTATATGTGCATATATGTATGTATATCATCATTATATTAGCCATAAAAATTCCACTGTTGGACATAGGCCTACCGATGATAGGGGGATTTTTGCCCATAATTGCCGCACTGGACAGGCGTGATGGCAATCGCAAAACGCGACGAGTAGTATTTTAGCTGCGCTATCGGATGGATATACCGCCACCTTTCGAATCTAGTACCTCGGTCGCCTCTTACGACCCCTGGTACAGAGAGGTACTATTCTACTCCGCCGGTACCCCACGGCTATGGCTATATATATGTATATATATATATTATACTATATATATATTGTAATATCCAGTTTGTAAATTGTAATGACGTTGGAAAAAGATATTTATTAATATTATCATTATAAATAAAGATGATTAGTCTAAATGTATGATCAAAGCCAGGGAAGTTTGTATGCAAATAATGTTTTTACGTAGATAGTTCGGTACTGAGGTACTATATTCGACAGGTGGCGGTATATCGATCCGCAAATAGTTGAGAATGGGCAGCAGCATCGATTGTGCTCTGCGATTGCCACCACGCCTGCCCAAATTATATACTGTTAATCCAGAATCTATTGAGAATCTCTTGGAGGTTTATGTTCAACAGCGGTTGCCCAGCGGCTGATAAGAGAATGATTACTTCCCGAAATACTCTTTTAGTATCGTTACCACATTAAAAATGCGTAAAATAAAAAATTATGTTACAGGAGGTGACAGTATAGAATTACCACACCACGCAGAAGAGAAGACAGAAGAAATTGTAAGTTCATAATATGTATTATTATATGAAATAATTAGATAATAACATTAATCGTTCATTATAATTATTGATCTTAATGACTAAAAAGTAAGTTAGTTATATTATAATACCGCCAAAATTAGTGCTCCCGACTTCGTCCGCGAGGAAGTGTTTTAGGGGGGTATAGTAGCGTTTCTCGATGAATGGACTATCAAACACTAAAATAATTTTTTTAATCAGACCAGCGGTTCCTCATATGGATGAAACAAATAAACTCTTTGCCGTGAGGTACCGGCAGAGTAAAATAATACCTCCCACTACGCAAATTATGGGCTCCTTTTATGGAGAGGCCTATGTCCAGCAGTGGACTAGCAATAGCTGGCTTGATGATGAAACAAACTCTTCAGCTCTATAAAATTAGTGTAGATATATACCAAGACAAGACTAGCCCTGCGTATTTAACACCAGACACAAAACAAACACAAGTATCATCATCATATAAATGTTTGTCCTGGTTGGGGATAGAACCCACTACCCTTGGTTCACTATTATCCGCACCATCGAGCCCGTCAAACGTTCTTGGATTAACCAGTATTGGTGTCAACTCAAGAAAAAAAGAAAATTGAAACATTCGTTCTTTTTTCATTTTCTATTTCACGTCTTTGCAGATGGACCACATAAGCGTCTTAGAAGAGGTCCTACGAATGCTCCTAGAGATAATCAACTCGTGTCTCACCCACCAACTGTCGGCCAACCTGAACGTGGTCTACGCGCTACTGCACAAACGGCAGCTGTTCCAGAACCACCAGCATCCGATCACGCAGAACATCGAAATGGTGAGCGTTGTGGAATTTAGTACGCTAGCAATAACAACTATTTTAGTGTTGTGAATGTAGGTAGTATATAAGGTTTCAGGTGGCGATTTGTCATTTCAAAACTCCGTAGCTCAATTACTACAGTGTGGAGATGTTAGAAAATAAAACTTTGCTAGCTTTAATTTCTGTAACCTTTTGGCCAAAAGTCCACCTTTCCTATTGCGATACTAAATATAATAGAAATGCGGATTTCTCTTGCTTAATAAAAGGTAATTGCTTCCAAACTGTGGCCCTACACTAAAAACGTTAAAGAAACTATTTGTTTAATCTCAAACTATACTTCAAGAAGGCCTATTACATGCATAATATGGAATGGAATCATAAAGAAAAAAGAAATGTTATGTGAATAGAAAATTCATTATGAATTTCTAGTACATTTCGTATAAAAAATTGCTTTAACTTCGTACAATTTTCTTCAACAAATAGTCATATTATGTTTTCGCTTCACATAACATATAGACAATTCTTCACAAATATCGTCTGCCGGTTCCAGGTGATAGGGTACTTCTCCACGCGCCTTCAGCGGGTGCAAGAGGGCGCGGGCGGAGACCTCGGCGTGACCGAGGTGTTGCAGTGCATCAAGAAGGGCGCCGAGCAGTGGTCCAGCGATCGACTCAAGGTAACATACCATTAATCGCAAGTTGAGGTATTTTTCGAAGACCTAGAGCTTTTACAGGAGAACCTGGTAGTGACTGAGGTTTGCAATGATTCGAGCAAGTCATCCAGCATACCCTCAATTACGCATATTCCTGGCAACTAAGTATACAAGAGAACCTTGGAGTTAGTGAAGTCGGACTTCTAGAAAAAGTTGCGTAGCTGATTGATCAATACTATAATGATAGACTTAAGGTGTCTATGCGTGTTCAGGGAAGAGGTAACCCGCGAACGATTTCTCTATCGACCGGAACTCCTATTAGGTATTAAGGTTCATCCTGTTCATGCCTGCGTCTGCGGGAGCCCCAAGGAGATATTGAGCTGGTGGGGACAATGCAGTGAAACCGAGCACAATCTGCCGTATCTCTAATAATAAAAAGTTAAGGAATCATTTCGGTGTGAATTAGCGCATTTATTGAGAAACTGTCACGCTGTGATCAATGCAAGTGGAGTATCAATGAAAAATGTAGCATAAACGAGGGCTTTGGAGAACATCTGTTGCATACCCAGCGTAACATATATAGACATTTTGACTTCGTTATCATCACCATCCTCTGTTGGACACGGACTTCCCAAAAAAGGGGGATTACTGCGCTGGACAGGCTTGGCAATCGTAGAGCGTCCTTCGCGAAACGCAGCTCATTCCCGCCCTCGCATTTGAGTTACAATGTTTTGGATGGATATACCGCCATAGCCGTGAGGTAGTAGTAGATAGTATCTCCCCCTGTACCAAGTGTCGTAAGAGGCGACTAAGGCGACTATTAGGACCGACAGATGGCGGTATATCCATGCAAAAAATCAGCTCAAATGTGGATGGGCAATGTGGGCGGGGATGGGCAGCAGCTTCCCCGTCGTGAAAGCTGCGCTCTGCGATTGCCAACGCGCTTGTCCAGCGCGGCAATTATGGGCAACATACCCCCTTTCTTGAGAAGGTCTATGTCCAATAGTGGACTTTTAATGGCTGATATCATGATACCGCCATCCGTTGGTTCAGTCCTCAGTCTCCTTTTATGAGATCTGGTACACAGGGTCGTTTTATCTCACGGCTTTCCAAGTTTACAAATCATAAGAAAATAATATAGATAAAAGTAATTGACTGACACTCCTTAGGCATAACGCGTGCGAGAGATCTTATTTCTGCAATTATTCGACCCATGGAAAATGTATTCATTTTCATTATCTATTTCAGAAGTTCCCCGACCTCAAGTTCCGGTACGTAGAAGAGGAACGGCCTGAGGAGTTCTTCACGCCGTACGTGTGGGGTCTGATCACGGGCTGTGGCTCTGTCTACTGGGCGAGCGAGTGCGGTGCGAGGGCCATGGGCGACCTCCTAGCTTGCTGATCTCCTAGGTCATGTCGACCTCTTAAAATTTCAGGGGGTGTTTCGACCTCTTGTATTTATAGAGGCTGATTTGGCATCTTAATTTAAGGAGGCCAGTCTGGCTTTTAGATATTTGGGGGCCTTTTCGAATTCTTAACCTATAAGGAGGTCATTCCGGCCCCTTTACTTTTTCAGAGGTTTCTACCTCCTGTAAGAATTATAATATTACGATTTGATTAGTTATCCGGATGCGGTATTGTTAAACATTTATTTTCTGAGGGTAGTCCAAGCACTGGGTAATAAGGAAGTGAGGGCCCTGGTGAATTTATAAGCAACTGATATACCATGGCAGCATATGGTTTTACAGGTATATCAAGTTTAGTGCGATTTGAATTCTTAATTTTGACAGGCCACTTGGCCTTCAGGAGATCTCTTAGACTCCGTGATTATTAGGAGGCTTTTTCAAATTATTAATGACAGATCATCGTGGCTGGATGAAAACAAAATTCTATTATCTATGATATCCTAAAGTCGTCCTCAATGTTAGGTACTTATATAGTTTTTGAGGCTATTTGTTTTCCTTGCTGTTAAATCAGTAACTTTGAATAATAGATTTATGTGTCTCACATGGTTTAACACATCTCTCTATAGTCGAATATCCTCATTCCTATAGGAAATAGTGGCCAGGGTCTGTTCATGCCAATGCCGGGCACCAATCAAATGGTTATATTAAAATGTGTATAAGAACAGGGAAATAGTATTGTGTCAATGTTTGGTTTATCTGTGGGAGTTCGCTGTAAGCTGTAATTCGATTGATTAATTTACAAAATATTTCGTATTTACGATTCGCACGGTTTAAATTGACCGTTTCGGTTGATAAAACAGTTTGTTCAATGGTGTTTTTCAATAATGTATTTTGTACAACACTTACCTATATCATCATTAAAAAATCATTTAATAATGTCTTTAGTAGATTTATTTTCATTTAGCGTAAGAGGTAAATGTTATACATAAAATGGATAAAGATCGGCGCATTCGGTTCGATCCCCATCCAGGACAAACATTTGTATGATTTGTTTGTTCTGTGCATTTGTTTGTTCTGTGTCTGTATGTTAAAAATGTGTAATTTCTCTGTCTTCTGATATCCGTAATATAAGTGCTTTTGTGAGTCAAATCAACATATGAAATGTTGTGTGAATGTATCTGTAAAAGATGAAAATCTATCTAACAGTTTTTATATATAAAGTGGTCAAATAAACGGTGTGATTTGTTATGATTTGGATTGTTATAAATTAAATAATATATGCGTCATGCATTACAACAAAATAGTTAATTGTATAGTTTGTAAGAATTATAATATATAATTAGCCTATTTATTCCAATGTGAATTATATAACTACCTGTATTCAGAATTACTGGTGTAATGGTACAGAATTCTCTCTTAATCCAGAAGGTCCTGGATTTGATTGATATCAGGGCAGGGTAATTTTAAATGTGCATACTCTTGGTTATATTGTTTATTATCTATGATATATTTGTGTGTTGAGATACTGAGAAATAGAGCGCTATTATTTAAAGGTTTTTGATTAGCTAAAATAATTGAATGTAAGCGACTAACTGTCAAGTCTTTTCTTATCAACAAACTCTGTATATATTAAGCAGTTTAAACAATATTATGTCTTGTTATATAATTTGTGACTGTTTTGAAACAACTTAGTAAATTGTAATTTTATAATTGAAAACATAATTTTACCCATCTACAATTGAATATATCAAAAACCAACAAATATTTATAAATTTCCTCACATCATAATAAGTTTGATTTGAACTTTAATATACTATGCATTGGTGGTTATTTGTTTGATCTTTAATCACTCGTAATTGATATTCTCTTGTATTTAAATAATTTACATTATATAACTTTTTTTTGACAGGCCCAATGGCGCTAATGTTAGTGATCCTGTCTTGTGCGCCAAAAGTCGTGGGTTCGCTCCCATCCGGGATAAAAATTTATATGATTATATTTATGTGTTAAATATATGTATTTAAGTAGTATAGTATATGTGATTCGTCTGTTATCTGATGTCTATAACACAAATGCTTTAAGCGACTTATTACGGAATCAGGTCAAAAAGTAGGTTGATGTTGTGGTAATTTATTTATTATATATGTATATTTCAATACCAAATAGATAAAGTATGCTTAATTCCATTTATTTATTACCTGAAATAAATTTATTTTAATTGTTTAAAAACTACTCCTATTACCATTATTGTAAATAAATCAAGAGGATTATTTCAATTGTTTACTACGTTAGAAATTACCAAATGCAATATAGAATATGAGAAATAAATACATATTTCGTATACAAATGATTACTTTTTCTTTCCTTATCGTTCCTTATTCACCAATGACTTTTTAATATTTTGAGTTAATAATCGCAGGCAACATCGATAACAGTTATAATTCGATATGACACAGATTCTGCTGACGAAGGGTTATAGACCCAATTGATATTCTGAATAACTATAGAGCTAGATCTACCTTTAAATAAATGTGGTTCGTCTATCAAACCATCTCACTCAGTAACATTCAAATGGAAGACCACGGGAGTTATAAAAATTATATAAGCTATAAAATACAAAATAGGAAGTAATTTTGATACGAACATATTCATCTTGCCTCTAAAACAATATTCCCATGAGCCCGCCATAAGCTATCGCATCGTCTTATTTTAAGATAAAATTTAACGTTCCCATTGAATAATTGAATTCATTATTTGCCATCTATTAAGTAATCTTATCTGAATTAATGACAATACCTTTCATTGAGGGGATTTTATTCCCAGAAACCACATATAACCAACAATAATAACAATATAATATTTAAACTATTTTTCAATTTCCCGCTTCTGAAAATGTGACCATAACAAAAAAATATTTTCTTGACGTTTACTATTAACGTTTTCTTAATATTTAATAAAGAAATTACAATCAAAAATGGTTATGGCTGAGGCTTTTATTTCCAAATACATTTACTTTTCTCTATAATATTTAATTCTATTTTTGTAAAAAATAATATAAAAAAACATAAGTATAAAAAAATGTTGCCATAGAAAAATTGTACTTCGCATATTTCCGTTTCAATTTTTCTTCAATCAATTCAATTGACAAATGACAATCGTCGAGTTGTGATATGCGTAAACAACGGTTTGTTTGTTTATTATCGAAATACCTGTGTTTTTAAGAATTATGTACGGAAAGACGAGAAGCCTTGTGATTTAGTGAACATACGTTGTACTATTTCCTGTGGAACTAGTTTTCTTGAACACAATAGAGGTGACTGGTAAGTGTTTCGTATTATTCGATTCTAAAGATTAAGAAAAAATCTTCCTTATGTTCTTACGACTATTTTCTTTTCAATTATGATTTTTTGTTTTATTTATTACTATTGTATTTATTGATTTCATTTTATTCTTATAGTTTGTGAAGCTATATTTTATCTGTAATTGACTACTGCGCGCATTAATCCCGAATTTCGCATCTCTGAAAATTGTCTACGAGTTAAATATTTGTTTTCCTTTTAAATTAACCATTCAGGTATACCAATAATAATAAAAAAAATATCAATAGGAATTGATAATATTTTTAATTAATTTATGTATTACATATTTTGAAATAAAATAAATTTAATGCCCTAATATAAACTTTATTCTGTTCTATATATATTCTAAATAGAAATTATGCTGTTACCAGATTTGTTATTATATACAAAAAAATACTTTGGTAATAATTGATTTTATGACTGAAAACTGAAAAACTAATATAGGTTTTAGAATATACAGAATATTTTAAAATCTATTTTATTTTCTACAGTTATTTGAGAAGTAATTCTCACTAGCTTATATTGGAATAAGGGACATATAGGCAAACATTTTTGTATTTATTTATTTTAGATTTTTGTTAGTAGATTCAAGTAAAAGAAGAATCAATTTTAATAATATTTGTTTATAACAGCTTAAACATAATTAAAAGTAGCTTTTCAAATAATAAAATTTTGATTTATTAATTATTTTTTTGTTCTTCCTGTAAGCTGCACATTGCCACTAAGGACAATTGAATTTATGATGGTAAAATATTAAAAAGTTATGTGACTCCAAGAATATAACATGTCAATGTTATTTTATTGAACATCAAAATTAAAAATTCATATTTCATTCATTCATTCACAAAATATTTATTCATTTCCAGATTCAAGTCATATGTTATTGTGTTGTTGACATTTCTCTTATAACTATAAAATCCCTGCTAGCATTGTAGACACCTCCATTTTGTATTAGAACCTTTAATTGCCAGTTTATTGGCACTTAATGGCAAACTGCGTCTTACCAGCATTAAAGCACTGAACTCTTTCGCTGGACTGCGTTTACTCCAATTTGTGTTGACATATTATTATGTTATTAATTAATAACACAAAGCTAAAATGTGAAATTAAATACAAGGAAGCCACAAATAGCAAAAGGACTTCTAACAAAATTAAATTTAAATATTATCATATTGTGAGTAAATACTTCTTAAGAGAATATAGTTGTATATTTTATTTATTACCAGTGCATTTAATGAGTATGTATGCTTCTATATATTTTTCTGTTATTTTGTTGTTTCTTTTTTGGTTAATCTACTGCTATACGGACATTAATTCTAGCGAAAGAAATAAACCAGGCTTCTCATTATTAAGAGCATCCTAGATTGAACCCTTCCTGCACAGTCTGCCATGTGAGGCATATTAGTTCCTTCATATGAATTATGAGAATTTACTAAAAATAGATTACAGGCAAAGGTCAAATAAAAGAGAGAGTTGAGAAAGGCAAAGAAATGGCTGGGTAATGTGACTTATTTTCTCAATACCACACTAGCCACACTAGTGTAATTGGTTTGTGTAATTGGGACAAGAAATGTGCATTGCTGGCGAGTGGGATGTTGCTCTACTGGAATGAGTGGGTAGTGAAGCATGCATGAAGCATGCAGGTTTAACCCTAGGGAAAGACCTTGGGAAAGTTCGTGCTTGACGCATTTTAAAATGAAGCAGGACAGGCCCAATGGCACTTTCGGTAGTTTTCCTATCCTGTACGCCAAAGGTCGTGGATTCGATTCCCACCCAGGACAAATATTTATTTGATGACCATTTGTGTTTCCTCAGAGTGTTAAATATATTTAAAATCCCTCAGTCTGATACCCGTCCTACTGAGCCGTAATCTATCAGCTATTTGTCATAGAGTTAGGACAATGAAATAGATGTTATTTAGATTTATTTATAACTAGCTACTCGCCCTCACTTCATCCAAGTATTATCTTGTTTACCCCGGCACATTAGTTTATTTCATTTTCGTCAACTGTTTGACCGAAAGAAAAGTGCTGTTTTGCATACAAAGAGTGAAAATATTAAAAACACGATTTTTTTGTGGACATATTGCGTAAAAGAGTAAGTCTGCAACTGCAGGCAGCATGCGCGGATCATGCACTAGCTGTCTCTCTTACTCCTTTACAGAGGATCTAGGAAAGAATTTATAAATCCTGGTGATCCTAATAAGAATAATGGGAAAATATTAGTAAATTATTGCATTGTCATCTGTCCTTGATACGTATGCAGAGTTTCGAATTAATTAGATTATGAGAAATTAGTGAAATTTTTGCTAAAAGATTCCGTTACATAGATACAACCCAAGCTGATAAAAGCGTGTTAAAAAAAACCAAGAACCGCTACTCTCAGAGTATATTCTTAAATTATTAAACTATCACTATTTTTCTCATCACTAAACTTTCCGTGTGCCTTCAGGGAAATACGCAAAGGTAAGTCAAATTGGTCAAGCCGTTTTAGAGTCTTGCGCGTAAAAAAACCTCCTTTCTTGGAGAGGCGAATAAAAAACTCCAAAACATCTCATACATTGACCTGATTCCGTAATAAGTTGCTTAATGCACTTGTGTTCCGGACATCAGACAACAGAGGAATCAAAAATATACTACTTCAATACATACATTTAACACCCAGCCATAGAACAAACATAAATATCACCAGATAAATATTTGTCCTGGGTGGAGATCGAACCCACGACCTTTGGCGCATAAGACAGGGTCACTACCATCTGCGCTATCAGGTCCGTGGACTTCTAATGGCTGGTATGATAATGATCTCGTCATGACATTTATGAATTTCAGTTCTGAATCGTTCGAATTTCATTTTAAATCCTCTTGAAAGAGGATTTAAAATGGAGCACGTAAATAAATGCAGTTCTTTTAATTATAAGACGTCGTAAATAACATCAATAATCCTGTCCGCAACACATTAAATTTTAATTAACAACTGCGAATAAACTACTGGGGTAATTACAGCTTGAGTCATGAAACATGTTAACACAAATGCTCTGAATTAAAAAACTTACAATATCTAGGCTTTAGTAGTAATTCAACGACATCATCATATCAGCAATAGGAAATCTAGAATCCAGAATTTTGCCAAGTTGGGCAAGCGTGTTGGCAATCGCAGAGCGCAGCTTTCGAAACGGGGATAGTGCTACCCATCCTAGCCTTGTTAATATGAGCTACACTATTGCGGATGGATAGATCTTACGACACCTGGTACATAGAAAGAATAAAAAAATAAATACAAATCACGGTGTTTGTCTGAAATATATCTACTTCTAAAGTATAGAATCGATTGTAATAAGTATTTCCTTACTGTGTACCGTTTGAACCAACTTGAGAGATAGGATACATACCTACATACATCACGCCTGTGTCCCATCGGGGTACACAGAGACTCCACTTGTTACGATCTTGGCATACGTCTCTTGCTTCCTTTACTCGCTTTAGTCCTTTCATATACGTTCGTTTATTCTTGGTACTTCTGACCTGACAGTTCTTTAATATCTCTTCTACCTGGTTAAGATATGTTTGCCTCGGTCGTCCTATAACAACCCTTTCATTCACTTCCGCTCTATGTATTTGTGAAGTCATTCTACTTTCATCCATCCTTTTAACATGTCCAAACCATCTCAACATTTCTTTCTCTATTGTTGTCACAACACCATCTTTTACACCACATCGATCTCTTTTTACACTATTCTTTAATCTGTCTTTCAAACTCATACACCATACATACTTCGAAGTGCTGGTTTATGTACTAATATATAGACACAATATTTTTTTCACGGTAACAACAGTCGGTTTATTTATTTTTTTTAAAGACCGGGCTGACATTGACGGGTATAGTCGCTCATAATATTACAAGGATATCAGTAGCGCGTTGCCAACGTTGTGACTTAAGATATTATGTTACATTACCCAGTAATTTCACTGCCTCTCTCGCCGGACCTCTCGCTAAATGCGGACGATATTTGTATGATGTCTACCTCATGTAAACTTAGCTAGTACAATATAAAATAAAATAACTTATTAGCTATCTATTCTCACAGCTTAGTTATAGTTGACCGTAGACATAACTGGAATAATCATTTTAAGCTTTACTTTACTTTTATCTTCATCTCAAGTTTAATTATACCACAAAACCTTTGATCACGAACCCTTGTCTCTCATGGAGTGCACTACTTGTTTATGGCGTTCACTCATCACCACACTTACGAATATATGTATGAAACTACGTTCCTACGGCGACTCGTCGTCATTGCACAGTCTTAGCAATGGACCAGGGTCCATTCCCCTCCCTCTGGTCCAAAGAGGTACCAGAGCTGTTAAATAGCTCAGTAGTTGCAATACAAATAAATGATTTTGACCAATGAAAAGTAATTTTTGTGTTGGTTAATGCGGTATCGATCCCGCGTCTCGATTGCCACATTTAACCACAGCGCTACGCTTGTAATCTTAAGGTTCAATTCTTTAAAATCAACGTACCGTAAGGCGAATTAGTCAGTTCTCTGAACTCACTATATGGAATACTAAACTGCAATCAGGAAGGCACATGAACGGAAGCAGTCAATACTGATTATGATGAATGGTTTAATAAAAAACCAGTTTTTACATTCGCGGCTTCGCCCGCTTCAATTTTCCATAGAAACAGTAGGTACTCTTTTAGTGATGAAAGGTACAAGATAAAGCGTTGAGATGTCAATAAACATTAACATTTAAAGATATAAAAACAATATTCCAATAAGGAAGTACCAAATTTTATTCTTCTCATAATATTGATGACCCTGTTGACTCTATGGGATCATGAAAGTCATCTAACATAGGTAAGGTAAACTACTAAAACTACTCTGAAGGCACCAGACGGCTTAAGGTGTCCAGCATTGGACTTTCTACGGCATTTTTGATTGATTTCTATTTGTTACGATCCTGATACACTTCACACGTTCTTCAACATTTTCCCTTCTAGACTACAAGCCTATGGAAAAGAATCCCTCTAAAATGAACCAACGTAAATAGCGCGTAGAAGGCTGTTCCTATATCGATCGGTATAAATTCGGTAAATATCGGTTATAAATTCAATTGTCAAAAAGAACAAAAATGAAAAAAACACCTTATTTTTTTCGTTGACTGTTATGATAAATACAATGATGATTTACTATGGCTGTTATGGTGAAGATAATATAATTTAATTATTATTATATAATCACACGCATTTCATGGTGTCACATGTAACTCAATTAATATTTTCTCTACCGCGTACATGTAATGTGACAAGCAAGAAATAAATTTTGATCTCAGTGAGAGTGTAAACTATCGTTAAAGCATTCTATCATTACCACCATTCATACATTTACAGCCACAGAGGAAGCTTTAAATGATGTAATGCATTTCAAACAAGGCAGGTGCACGGTCCGCGAAATAACTAGCATACCAGCATCCTTGTTGCTTATCTTGATGTCACCGTCAATTTGCTATCGCATGCCTGCACCACTACAAATGTAGTGGGGCACTGGCTCTCAAAGATATTTCACCCGACCCCAGTTTAAGATTCTACTCACTTGAGTATTAAAGGGGCCTAGCTTGCGCGCATTACCATTTGCAGGATAAAAGTAACTTATATATTATAAACAAATTCATCACATTAATTAATATGATTTCGAATGAGTCACTTTAAGCACCTGTGTTACGGATATCGGACAACAGTGGAATCACAAATTTAATACTTAAATACATATTTTACACCGAAACTCGGAAAAAAACCAAATATATATCACATAAATGTTTGTCTTGGGTCCTGAATCTCACATCCACGACTATTGGCACTCAAGATAGGATCACTACCAGCTGCGCCTGCGCTTCATCTTAAGTCTAATCTGTGAAAAACCGGCGGGAGTAGAATAGTACCTGCCTCTGTACCAAGCATCGTAAGAGGCGACTAGGGTACCAGAACATACGCATTTCCATCCGAAACACTGCAGCTTAGATACAACAGGGGCAGTACCATAGCCCTTCGTTTAAGGCAATGTTCAATAATTCCACTTAAGTGGGGAAACGTACAAATATCCCACATAGGCTATGTGGCACGTCCTATATTATATTTATATACACAACAAGCTGACCGGACAGACGTTGCCTGGACTTAACAATATACCTATGTTTATCACGAATCAAATATTGAGACTATTAATTTGGGATATAAACTATCCAATTACCGTAAAACTTACTTTTATATATAAATTGAGTTTTGCACCTTTTGCAATATATAGAATCCGGCAATCAACTGATGTTGAAATAGCTCGTTTTATTTTATTTTAGTTACTTCCTTAGTATTATATCTTATGGTATACTACTGTGGGGTAATGCAGCTAATATTAAAACACTATTTGTCTTGTAGAAGAGGGCTATACGTGCGATTTACAAAATGTCGCCAACAGACCGGCTTAAAGAGAAATTAATATAATGACTATATACTGTCAACATGTTTACGAAAACATAGTTTGTCCATGAAATCCAAGAAAACATCAGGAGAAAAATGACATGCATTATTTTAATACTATAAATGAATATATGCTCGCAGTGCCTACATCTAGGCTTCAGAAAATACATGAAGTATGTAAAAGTACATAAGTATGCTCACACTAAGGTCGTCTGTAACGGTACCTCACTCTTACCTATTTTACATGACAGTCAAATAGCATTGTTCGCATTGCTGTATTTTGGTTTGAAGGGTGAGGGAGGCAGTGAAATTGCTGTGTTATCTTCCAGTCACAAGGTCGGCAATGCGCTAGTGATATACGAGTGTCAATAGGCTGCAGTGACATAATCAAGCTATACACTTAATATTAATAATAACTTTATTCAACAACAAAAGGAAACTTAAACTAAAATACATTTTGATACTTAGGTACCTAAACTATGTCTAGCCTGTTCTTATAGGCACCTATGCTTTGTAGTGTGCATGTAGGTGTGGATGTGTGTGTATATGGTCTAGTGTAATACAAGGTTTCTTAATACAACACATTATTTACTTTTAACATTAATTTTAAATTACACTTTTAACACACTTTCAACACATTACTTGTATGTCGAACTGGTTTAATAAATAGAAAAAGTTTGAGAAACACTGCGCTAAAGTTATGTTAGAAATTTTCCACTTGATACAGCTTGTGTACATCGTTTTTTATAGACTCGAGAGAACGAATGTAATTTTTAGACATTATTTTGATTACACCTTAGATAAAATATAGTCAGAATCCTTCCCTACGTTTCAAGCTATCGAAATATATATGCCAAATTTCATCAGATTTCATTTCAGGTGTAAATGCGTAAAAATTGATAGAGAAACAAAATAATGCATTAATAATATTACTATGGAAATATTTTAATGATAAGTTGAACAGAAGACAAATCTTATGAACTGCTTCCCTACTAATATTATAAATGCGAAAGTATGTCTGTCTGTCTGTCTGTTACGCTTTCCCGCTTATACCTCTAAACCGATTTTGATAAAATTTGGCACATTCAATCTTTAGACTCTGAGAAAGGCTATTTTTTAATTAAAAAAAGGGTTGTGGGGGGTCGAAATGCGGGATGAAAAGTTGTATGAAAGTATCGCTATTTTTGGAGCTAGAAACTTAAAACTTATTTTTCAAGCCATTAATTCGATATAAATAAACATGACATTCAATGTTTATATAAGTTAAGGTAAAAAGGTAAGAATTTAAAACAACATTACATACGCCGTCCTGTCTCCAAGATAAGTAGCTGAAAGCACTTGTGATATGGATATCAGACAACACCCACCCAGAAATACCCACTCACAAAGCAAATAGGCGAAATTCCCCCTTTCTTGGGGAGGCCTATGCCCAGCAATGGGCTTCAATGGACGGCTCATGTGGTGATGATGATGATGAAACCTTTAGCGCACAAGATAGGCACTCTATCGATTGCGCCATCGGGCCCGTCCAGCTAAATTTATTTCTTATTTCTATTATCCAATAGATTACTTACAGAGTGTCTTATATAGAACTAATAGTCGTGACCCCGCCATTGAAATACAGTGAATGGACACTCTGTGTTATTGAGTTTGTGGCTTCGAGTTGTTAACGACTACGGAATTTACCTCGTTATCTGACATTCCTCAGTAGGTACATAGATTTGCTTCCGCTCGCGTTGTCGACTGCGAAATGTGATGTCGTCTTGTTATTTGTGGCCATGTTGTGGCCATGCTTAACTAGAAATAGTCACATCTCATCATGGCATACCTCATTGACCTGACTCGGAAATAAATCCGTTGAAGCACTTGTGTTACTGACATCACCCAACAGAATCACAGGTATTATTATTCCTGGGAGGGGGAGGGGGGGGCAAGGCCTAGAGGCATAATATAGAATTACTACTTTATTAGTATTAGTATTCATGTGATGCCGCAGTCAAGAATAGTACTTTCCCCTTATCAAGAACCTAGAGGTAGAATCAAATGCAGCTAGGCGATGGACGGCAAAGGTCAAATACAAGGGTCGTCTGCATTGGTACCTCAACCTCACTCCCTTATTTCTACCGCAAATAGATAATCGCTGGACTGAGGAAACGATTTCATTTTGTTCTATGTAAAATACAGTACAATATAAAAAATTATAACGATTATCTCAAGACTACTCACGAAAAATTATATATTTGAGAATTTGGAAACAGTGATATTCAATTGTTTCAAAATTATAGGAAATTTTAAGCATTATGCGGCCATTGATACCTAATTGACAATTCAATTATTTATCCATTGATCTATTTGGGGGCATACGTCCAATAAGTACTCATAGCGGGGCGTTAGTCTTACAAATTTGGTTAAGTCACACAGTCGGAATCTTAATAGAAACCATTACTTACACTCGCCTTATAAAACGGTGACATTTCCCGCCGGTGGGTTTCGCTCCATGCAGTTATGAGTGGGCGCGAAACGGGGCGCGCGAACCGTGTTCTAATTTTGAAATTTTTTTTTTTTTATAATTGTGTCTGTTCCGTTTTGAAAATTGGATTGAAAACTTTTTGTTTTGTGACAAGTGTTATGTTATACGATATATTAGTGATTTTAATAAATTCATGAAAAAAATATAGTGTTACTTTCAATTGAAATCGCAGTGTGTAGATTAATCTTTGCAATTTTAGCCCTATTAGGTTTGAATTCTATGACTGAGAGTTTGTTGCGCATCTATTTTAGCACGAAATGCTAGGAGACGGTTTTTACTGAAATCTTATTTGTCTATATATTTGCTCTGTAGTTTATTTTGGTCGTGAGTTCTTTCGTTGCTAGAAAAGTAGCTTTGTTGTCTCTAAATATTCATTTGTCTCTTTCTTTCTTTTATTATGTTCTGAGATGTTTTATAAGCTAAGTAATTAATAATGTCATGGGTATAATATTATTATCCAATTGTGGTCCGGCGGTTATTGGATAACATTACGTTGTGGTCAGATATCGTTTAATGTCTTACTTGAAAAATAAAAAGGTTATTTGTTTTGTACAAGTAACATTTTTATTTTTACAAATAGATATTTTTATAAATGAAGTATAAGCTTAAATATTATTTATACTATTTTACAAATAGTACAAAAAATATTTCAGCTTATACATTGGTAAATATCGCTTCGTAGAATATTTTTTAAATGACATATAGAAACACAGAAATGTAATTTGTGATTCATGGGTAAATTCAAAATATATTTTAAATGACGTGCAATTTCTTCGAAATTAAAATGACTGTCAGCCGAAACTGTTATAGTATTAACTCGCGGGCATTTAACTAAATCAGTTTCGCAGCAACAGAACGCAAAAGGAATAGCAACGATATTCTATTACAAGAGCCACGACTATCTCAGACTGTATAAAAGAGAAAAAAAACGTCATAGGTCGACGCACTCGCGTTTATTTGGCTGGACTCCAAGCGTGCACAAAAACTGCATGCGCTAGCGATGCATAGACAATATACTTTATAGTGTAATTAAATCACTTTGACTGAATAGTTCGAATTACATTGCCTGAATTTAGCTTGGTCAAATAAGAATTCGTGATGGTATGTTTGCAGTAAACGCGTTAATGTCACCAATTCAATACGTGTAGGAAAACATCTTTTAAAATGGATTAAAAATGATTATTTTGATTGAAAAAATATACTACGGTTTCCCATACAAATTAAATAAAGTGTCTATATGTATAACGGGCCCAATGACACAGATGGTAGTGATCCAATCTTACATACAATGGTCGTGGGTTCGGTCTCTACCCAGGACAAATATTTATATGATGAATATTTGTGATTCCTGTTGCCTGAAGTCTATAACACAAGTGTTTTAAGCGGCTTATCTGGAAGTCAGGCAATGTATCAGATGTTATGTGGATTATTATCTACTAGCTGAGCCGGCAGACGTTGTCCTGTCTTAACAATGACCATTTCATTCGAATTGGTATACTTACTCTATTATTATCGCGATGATACTTCTAGTAGGTTTGAATGTGCACACAAAATATTTTTTATGTATATTGCATATTTCATAAGTTGTGGGTTTCTAAAGAATAGGCGCAATTGTAACATCAATGTTTTTAAAGTAGTTTTTTTTATTTAACCATTTTTAAATAAGATAATTTCAAAAAATGGGCGATGTGACTGTAATTCAGGGTTGAAAAGTTTACTTCCGATTTAGGGCCTGAAAAATTTTCATTTTACATATATTATATAATTATTAAAAAAAGCACTATTTTTCCAATATGAATTGTTATGTAAAAGATAAAGATGTCTGTTACTTTCAATGGGTGACTTTTAAAATTACCGACGCTGTTCACTCGTTTGATGGTATGTTTGGTTAAATTATAGTTAATTTATGGCATTGGTGAAGCTTATTCTCATTGTGATATAATCACACACTGCAGTAATTTGTACGGAATCAAATGAAAGTTTGCTAAACTTAATTGCAGTGTCTGTTTGTGATTGCAATATTAAAGCGTTTGAAAGTAAACATTACATTAATTAAAAATGTACATTAAACATATTAGTTTTGGTTAATCTCTGAAACGTTACCTAATTTGTAAGAACTTTCACTGGACAGTCTAGCCGATGTCATAATAAGTCATCATCATCATTAAAGCGATTAGAAATCCACTGCTGGTCAAAGGCCTCCCCAAGAAGAGGGAATTTTACCCATAATTGCCTCGCTGGGCAAGCGTGTTGATAATCGCAGAGTGCAGCTTTCACGTCAAAGGTCTCCCTTGTGCATTTGAGGTAAACTGTCTCGGTTGGATATACCGCCACCTGTCGGTTCTGGTACCTTAGTCGCCTCTACAACACCTGGTACTTATCTATTTTTATATTGGAAAAAAATTTAAGATTCGCTTATAACCGAGATATCAATAAAACCATTTTTTTATTAAACCACATCGATAAGCAAGCAAACAGTCGCCGTCACGGCAACCTATAGACGCCCTATAACACGCCCACAAAGATCACCAGCCGCCGGCCAACCCTGCGCCTTGAACGTATTATATCACATTACCGAGTAATTTAGCTGCCTCTCTCACCCTTTAAACTGGAAAGCAGTAATGCAAACACTATTTGGCGATTTCATCTCGACCAAGTCGCGGGCAACAAGCAGTATAACAAATATATATAAAGGCTCTAACACATTGACTTGGAACGCTAACATTTTTTTTTATTAGCAAGTTTATTTTTATTGAGTAGTTTTACGGTTAATAAAACTATTACGTATTTGCCTACTGTTGAAATCGATTAGATCGGCACTTAACGTCTCTGAGCGTCTTTTATTTTAAAACATCTCCGGTGTCAATCCAGCATCAACCACCAGAGGAAGCCCTTTGTCTGAAGCCAACGGGGTTTGCGAAATGGAAACTGGGTCCCAGGTTTTGGTGCCGCTCACAATCAAAGGAGTGTTTGATTGGGTATTTCCTAGATTTGTTTCCACAGAATTCTATTAATGGGGTAATCAAATGGTTGACTTACTCCAACAATAGGCTCACCAGACGAAAACTGCTAGTTCGGACACTTACCGAATCCAAAAATCTTTTTGTGGGTGACTCTCTGAAAAGATTTTTAAATGCGTGCAAGTTATTTAAATACACTACTACATTTCTTCTTCATATTGCATTGCCTTTTGTGTGTGTTTGTTGTGTCGTAGGCATAGAATCATTGGAGTAAATACATACATCGACAGGGTACACAAAAATCAATAGAAAAGGCGACTGAGGAATCGGAACCGAACCTATAGATGGCGGTCTACTACCCGAAAAAATAGCATTTTTTTGTCCAAACTAATGCTGGCTGACTCTGACGTCAGTCACAAGGGGAAAGGTAACCAAGTCGTTCAATTATGAGCGTTCCTGTGATTGCAATTTTCCCGCACTCCTCAAAGTTGCGGGATCAGATCGTGACCGACGGCAATTACTCAAGGACGCCTTTAAGTAAGAACTCGCCTTGAAAGGCTTCAGATGGTGGATGCTTTCGGTCACACTGGTGGCCGGTATGTGCCAAGCACCATGTCTCGCGAAGCTACGCTCTGCGCGAATTGAGAGCACAATTTCTCCTTTTTGGGAGGCCTAAGTTCAGCAGTGGACGTTCTACGATTGCTATAATGATGATGATTTCTGACTTATGAGTTAGGTGAAAAAGGAATGCTCTCGCTAAACAATGCTGCCAATATATTTAAAAGATAACTCGTTATTCTAATTAAAAACTACGTTTTTAAAGGCTTTTAAAACGCGAACTTTAACACTTTTCATTTAAATATGGTGGTATTTTTGTAAAAACCAAAGGTTCACGATCTGCGGCTACAGAAATAGTCTAACCGCTCGTAAATGAAGTGTCCAACAGATTTCCAAGTGAGTTATTTATGTTACAATAAAATTAACAGTTTCTCCGCCGGCCGCCAGATGGCGTATATTTAGATGTGTTATTTCTCTGTGTACGGTGGATATGGTGTTACATTCTCGTTTGGCATTTTTATGTGCTTTATATGCCGGAGGCATAGTATACTATGTGTACATAATAAAAGAAACATCTATAAAACCAAAACATTACAAAATTTTATTTGGGTAACATATAATATATTCCATGTACAGTTATGAATATTAAAACAAAACACACCCACCAAAAAGTATTTCATACGAAGTAAAAACAGGTAGCAAAATAAACAAATAGAAAAAATACAATAGTGATCCGAAATAATACAACAAAAAATTGATTAATTAAAGGGCAAAAAATAAGGGTAAATAAATCAGATCAAATCAAGTAAAGACCTTTCAAATGCAAAAAAGATAAGCCAACTATGTCCATATCAGAATGAGACACAAAAGTATTAATATAATTAGTTTTAAAAATAATGTATGGATGGTATAGAGCGACGTGTTGTTTGATGGCGATGTCCCAATGGTTAGCCGAAAAGTGTCAAACAGGTCACGACCGGCCGTTGATATTGGCGTGTAAAATAAATGCTGTTGAAATGAGAGCACTTCGTAGTATGTATGGTGCGAGTGAGAGATAGATTAAAGACTAGTGTGAAAAGAGAGCGATGTCCTGACAACAATAGAGGACGAAATGTTAAGATTGTTTGAACACGTATAAATAATGGATGAAATAACAATGACTGCACAAGTATATAGAGCGAAAATGGTATAGTTGGTATAGGACGATTGGCGAACATACCTTAAACAGGTAGAAGATATATTAAAGAAGGGCCGGGTCAGAAGTACAAAGAATAAACGAGCGTGTATAAAAGGACTAATGCGAGTAAGAGAAGCGAGAGAGATATGCCAAGATCGTAGCAAGTGGAGATCCATAGTTTCTGTCTACCTCGATAGGACACAGGTGTGATGTATGTATGTATATGTCTTTATTTCATATTTGGTCTGTTGTCCGAGAAGTGCCTTAAAATATATAAAATTTATAAAAAAATCATGCATTACCAATCGTGTTATTTCAACTAAATCTTCCTGTCCAGTTGTTGTGTAACCTAGCTCAAGATAGCTTGAACTATATAATTTTGATCTTGCCTTATAATTTAGATTCTGTGATAAGTCGCTTAAAGAATTTGTGTTACGGATGTTAGACAAAGGAATCACAAATATACTAACTACTTAAATTTATCGAACCCACGACCTTTGGTGCACAAGACGGGATCACTACCATCTGCGTCATCGGGCCCGCCGGGCAAATAGATGACCTGTTTGTGGACACGAATTAAGCAAGCTCCTAAACAATTTTCTATTTACTCTAGCTGAGGCCAGCGGCTGTCGCAAGATCCTGGCAATGTTGCAGTTGCAGAATTATTTTCATAACAAAACTTTTGTGGGGACGTGGGAGATTTCTACATGACCCGTGCTAAAATATGGCGCCTTGTGCCAGTTTCACAATATGAATGCACCACACACAGGCATAGTGTTTTTGTAAACAGTAGGTGAAGTACATACAGCTTGCATACATACTAGCAGTACCCGCGACTTCGTCCACGTGGAATAGTGACTTTCCTCGATAAATGGATTTTCCAACACTGAAGTATTTTTTAGAAATCGGATCTGCGGTTCATTTGATTAACTCTTATAAACAAACAAACAAACTCTTCAGCATTATAAAATTGGTGACTGCGGACCGGCATTTTCTTATTGGCACATGGCTATTTCGGATAACCAAAAAAAATGTTACTCCTAAGAATACTGGCTTCAGTTTTAATTGTAATTATTCAAAGTTATTTTATGAGTTCATCGATTTTCTAAACTAGCTAAAAATGCCTAAAACTTAAAGAGAAAAGAGATGATAGAGAATATGTGGAATTTTAGAGTATTATTTTGAGTAAAAATTTTTCACAGCATCAAAAATCGTATTAAACATTAAACTTTGTTAAAACTTCATCATCATCATTATGCCAGCCATTAGAAGTCCACTGCTGGATATAAGCCTCTCCAAGAAGGAGGTTTTAATTGCCGCGCTGGGCAAGCATGTTGGCAATCGCAGAGCGCAGCTATCACGACGCGGATGCTGCTGTCCATCCCCGCCCTGTGCATTTGAGCTGCACTGTTTCGGATGTATATACCGCCATCAGTCGGTTCTGGTACATTAGTCGCCTCTTACGACACCTGGTGCAGTGGGAGGTACTATTCTATTCTGCCGGTACCTTACAGCACATTCTGCCGGTGCCTCACGGAACTTATTTTTTCATTAATAAAGTAACTAAATTGTTAAGTTTAAATTGCGATTAATTAAAGCCCAAATAATTTTTGACTGCGACCTTCGGCACCATGACAGAATGATGTTTGCGGCTTCAATAAAAATGGTTGAGTATGGTTTTACTGGATGAGGCATATTTATCATGAAAAAAATATTGTGACGTGTATTATCATGTAAAAATTGGACGTATGCTTGTCTGATGACTTCTTTACATAAAAATAACCCGGTTGAATCTGTTATTTAATCATAGCATTATGCCCTCCGCCTGTACTAGGTGTCGTAAGAGGCGACTAATGTACCGAAACCAACAGATGGCGGTATATCCATCCGAATATGCATAGCTTAAATACTACAGAGCGGGAATGGGCAGCAACATATTCGCCGCGAAGTTGCACTCTGCGATTGCCACCACGCCTGCCCAGCGCGGCAATTATGGGCCTATGTCCAACTGTAGACGTTCTACGATATGATGATGATGATTGTGTGTGTGAGTGGGGTATAAGTGTAAATGACAATGTATGTAAGTGTATTCATGAGTGTTCACGAGGGAGTTTTAATAAGCATCTTACTTCTACTTTAGTGTATTTGACATTTGTACTGCCAAACAGTAACGTCAACTATGTATAAATAACTGCCCCGATAGACGTTGTCCTGCCTCAATATTATTCAAGAATAATATTGCGACTATAAATTGAGATATATACTATCATATCTCAGCTAACATAATCACAGCAAGCAAACATCGGTTTGGTGTTGTACAAGTTTATTCTGGACACTATTATATACTAACATATATTACTATGGCAAGGTTCTAAATTATGTGAGTATGTCCAAACGGCGCTGGACGTGTTACTGTTTGTGCACACACTGTGGCACAAGTGACAAGGCTTACCCATTCATACGTGAGATTGCAATCCGAACCAGTTTTAGATTAAACTTGTTTGTTAGTTGATAACATACTGTGAATGCAATGCACACCTTTCTACTAGCGACCCCCTGAGGATATATGAACTCGCACCTGACTAGAAGTCTTTTAATAGTCTTAAGATAGCTAGATAGAGATCGTTAGATATTGAACGCTGGACGTCCTTTGCTGATACGGCCCCGTAAGATTCTTGCACATAATTTCCCCACTGGGCAGACGTGGCGGTAATCGCTATGCTGGGCGTGCTACCTGGTTTAGATGGAGATATTTCTCAGCTCTGGGATCTTACCATTTTACTATAATGATTTATTACTATTCCAATGAAAACATCATAAATAACATTGCCTAGCTAATAAGAAGTATACTTAAAAAATGCACGTGTGTATTAAAAATACGTTATCATAATTGCAGGAACTTTCTTCGCGCGATATAATTCGAAATAAATGCGAAATACTACTCATGACTAATCAAGAATTCACTTAAAATCTATAGACTAATGCCTGAGAAAGTTTGTATGTGCGATCTTAGCGTGTACTACATCAGCATTCATCGTACTATAATTAACATTGTGACTTCCCCGAAAAGCTCGTATTTTCATGTGAATACATCTTCCCGGTCAGTAGCCGCGCTATACTTGAGATAGACTGACGCCACGCCGTACGGGACTCATCTCGCGCGCTCGACAATTAACGGGTGCCATATTGGAGTTCTCAATAAAAAAATAATAATTCCCTTGTCTATGATTGTGCACGTGTTACAAATTTCGAATTTAGAACGCGATTGTCGCCGCTGTCGGGCGTGTTAAGATTTTCAAATTTCGAATAAAAAAAACAACAGGAAGTGCATTTGAAAATGGAACGTGTCATTTCGCTTTCGTCGGCGCGCGAAAGTGTCTGACGCGTCCAATCATGAATGACCTCTGCGACTGCACTGGTGTATTCGCTCTCTGCTATTAGTAAGGGACTGTTGGGGTTAAGATAGGCTGGTGTTTGTTTTAAAGAGTTAAAAAGGGATCCATGTGCATTCTTGTGAAACGTTGGACCAACGCGTCTTTATATAGCATTCTTGAGACGCGAGTCCCATTTGATCACGACATTTTCGTCACATATTATTTCTGATGCGTTTAGTTTCCTCGTGGCTACGTCGTATTTAATGTGACCAATTCTGGCGGTCATCCAAGGCAAGATATTACATCACGTCCGTGATATGACGACACTTTTGTTTATTTTTGTTGTTATAGTCAATTTGAGGCGTTAACTGCCAGTTCATAAACCTTTCACATGTTTATTAAAGGAAGCAATCCTCACGATTGATATACATTTTGTAATAAGTACGATGTCCAGTTAAGTCCTGGCAGCTTAGTTCTTTTTATAACCATTAAGCAATACGCTTAGAATTTAACTATTCGCAATTTAAATGTTATAGAACATAGCTTAATTCAATTGTTCTTTTAACGGACGTTACAAGGCAGCGTTTCAAATACAATGCCCATATCTATTTTGGCTCAGCTTGATTTAGATCGGAGTGAGTCACTCTATTCAGCGTTATTTCGTTTTGTCTGTCGAGTCTGTGCGAGCTTTGTTTTTACATCTGTATTGCATTACTTGGTGCCCACTCGGATGATAAGTTGTTTATTATTTTAATATAATCTCCTGATTTCCGCGAGTATTTCTATATTTATTTTTTTTGTTGTTAAATTGTAGCGGGACAATTTACTGAGATGTGTCTCCTTCAGAATATGGTATTGATATTCAAAAATATTTATTTCTGTTTATTGATATTTGACCACTACATTCCTGTTCTTTCCGACAGACATAGAAAATTCTCAGTGAATTAGAATCTTAATGTCTAAATGCTAGAACTCATTACAAGTGAGGAGAGTTTTAGATAGATCGATATATATAACCATGTGTACATGGTTGGAAGTAAACTATGTAATGACTAATGCTGTTATTTTTCTTGTAATCGAAGCATCATCGAGAGATATATATACCCCTTCCCTATCTCCTCAGATCGCGATTAGAAGTGCCCGTACAAAAATAAACAAGCGTACCCATGCATTTCTCGCAATGCACCCGTCCAGCCAATGTTTCCTTTTTTTTCCACGCTTCTAAATTTGAACGTGGCCGCGCGCCAGTGTTCGCGCAGGCGCACGTTCGTGCACTTCTTCGCTTAAAAACTGTTTCAATAATCCTCTTCTTGGTTATAGAAAACAATATCGTTCCCTATTTGAATTGTATTCTTTCGATGTTCGAATTCCGTTGCCGCCTTTTTGCGAGTCCTCGGTAACTATTGCGTCGTTTCTATTGGTTTGAGCTCACCCTACGCTTATGTGATTAATTATGTAAATAATTATAGTTTTAATGTGTGATTTGTATAGAAATGTAAGTTTGTACTAAGTGTTGGTTTTTCTAATTTAGATTTTGTTTTTTTTAGTAGAGCCCAATAATAGAGTCCTGTACTGGCCAGAGATAGTCGTTCTTAATTTGAAACTAACGTCAAAATAAAGATGTAGTGTTGTACTGATATTGTAATGTTGTGCTATAGTGTGATTTAAATACAGACTAAATAGATTTCGCATTGGACCATAGACAGTGCTTTGATTTAAAACCGGACCATAGACAGTGTTGTTTAATAAGTAAATCGACAGTGTTTTATGTTTAGCAAAACTATTAAGGAAAATGGGAAAAAAGAAGAAAAATAGTGGAAAAAGAGCAGGCAACAGGTTCTTTCGTTGGATAAGAAGGTAATAAAAATGTTTGAGACACTTGAAAATTTAAGTAACATTAAAGCTCCAAACGTGTTAAAATTGCATGTGTGTGTTTATGGTTGTTTGTAAATGTCAATGCTAACATCAATGAATCATTAAGGATTTGACATCGAATGCAAATTAAGTTTTGACATCATCGCCAAAGGTCGTACGTATAGACATACAAGCGTACTTTTATACATAAAAACAGAAACAGGTAATAAAATTCTCAAGTCATTGAGCATTTGTTTTCAATTGTCTAATAATTAATCAACTTTTACCCGCGGTTCCTGTTGTATTATTGACAGGCCCAATGGCGCAGATTTTAGTGATCCTATCGTGTGTGCCAAAGGTCATGGGTTCGATTCCCGCCCAGAGCAAATATTCATAAGATGATATTTGTACTTGTACTATTTCTGGATGTTAAATATATGTATTTAAGTAGTATATTTGTGATTCCTCTATTGTTTGGCGTCCGTAACGCAAGTCCTTTAAGCGGCTTATCACGGTGTCAGGTCAATGTATGAGATATTATTAATATTAATTTTAATTCGCGAAATAAATTTATGTTTGAATAAAAAGTTTGCTAAGTATGTTAAGTTCTTGACAATTTTTGTGCACAATTTCATGATTATCGGTTCAGTATTTTTTTAAAAGGGCAGCAATTTAATCTGATCTTACATACATTTACCCGCGGGTCGGCCCATCGAGGTAGGCAGAGGCTATGAATTTACACTTTCTACGATCTTGGCACTCTCTCGCTTTCCTTACTCGCCTGGTTGAGGATATTATTCTCCCAGAAATGGGCACTACCCGAGTAAAACCGCATGGCGTCGCTAGACTTTAATATAACCACATTTCAAAGATATTAAAACGTCGTTTATTAGGTTTATACATTTTATGTAGACGTCGACGTTCTTTTCTTCTTGACCTTTGTCATTACATCTTTTTTGAGACATCAGGTAAGCCGATTAGTTAGAGAGGTAATTGGTCACCTCTCTGGAAAGAGTTCCGAAGAGGTGCCGGAGCTATAAGTCTAGCTCACATCCCGTTATACTTTCCTACATCTCCCACTGTTCTCATAAAGCTGCTGAGTCAAAAGGCACTTATGTAGCGACTCATGGCACTTCCAGTCATCAGGTGCTGGCACCGGGGGTGCTTCCCGGCAGAGTAAATCAACTCCAACAATCCGCTAAAGGTTCCTCGGGCCTTGTATTCATCATTCGCATTCGCATTTTCGCATTCGTGAAACGCTCGGTCACAGGAATAATAACGGGCAGACAACATTGCCTCACTTGTACAGCTAACCACATAAGCTACTGCGAATTTAAACCTCAATTTCCTCAATGACATCGCGCGAAGGAACTCTGGCAAGAACTGCCACGCGGTCGGGGCTAGTCTTTGAGCCCGCAGTATCCAATAGTCTTGCCAGAGAACCCATGGTTTCTCTATGAACCCTATCTATATATACAAACTCTTCAATTTTATTTTTGTTTCCATGACTATGATACCACTAATATAGGTTCTTGAAAAGCGTTGTGTGTGCGAATACATTGGCATTAAGTTATAGGTTATCTGAAGATCTAAAATATTGACTGTCATCTAACAAGGCGCCACATCCGACGTTTGATTGGATACTTCCTAGACTTTTCTCCACAAGCCTGTTATGGTAAACAAGTCATTGACGTCAACATAAGGCTTACCAAATTAAAACACATGTGATAAGCGTTTACCTAATGAGAAAACCCTATTGTGACTTTTATCCTATGGAAGGCCTAAAAATAATTGTGCAAGCAATTTACACCTACTACTAACCACATATTAGTTGGTTTTGTGTTCAGCCGTGAGGTACCAGCAGATTAGAATAGTATCTTCCTCTGTACCAGTTGGCGGTATATCACAGGACAGGGTGGGGATGTGCAGCAGCATCCTCATCGCGAAAGCTGCAATCTGCGATTGTTTAACACGCTTGCCCAGCGCGGCAACTATATGCAAAATTCCCCCTTACTTGAGGAGGCCTATGTCCAGCAGTGGACTTCCAATGGCTGATATGATGATGATGATGATTATTATTATTAGTATATATACAGGGTTAGTATATATTATTATTATATACAGGGTCCGGCAACACGTGTGTGATGCCTCGGTGTTGTAAACGTCTGTACCCTGCGGTAACCGCGTACCATCAAGCGGGCCGCATACTTGTTCGCCACCTTTGTGCTATGAAAAGAATAACCAAAGTGTAATAAATAACGGATACTTAGGGTAGGACTCTAAAATGGAATTAACTGATTTTTATTGGATTGGGTAAGTCATTGCAGATTTCTATAATGAAAGACTACACTATCGATAGCATATATAATAAAAATAAATTAACACAACATCTTATACATTGACCTGGCTTTGTTTTTGTGTGTTTGATTAGTCGCTTAAAGCACTTGTGTTACGGACATCAGATAAAGAAGTTGTCACAAAAACAATATTAGAATACATATATTAGGACATACGACTCGCACAAGATAGGATCACCACCATCTGCGCTTTCGAGCCCGTCAAAAAGGTATCATTGGGGGTAACTTTTTGATAGAGTTTCTCTAATGATCTGTATATCCTAATAGTCAGAAAGGAGGGTCTTCCGGACGCCAATAATTTATATACATTTATTATTTTACCGACAAAGTAAATTGAGGTACCAGAACTCCTATATCGTGATATCTATCCAAAACACCGTAGCTTAAATCTAGCAAGGCGGTGAGGGGCAGTGGTATTTCCGTCGCGAAGATACGCTCTGCGATTGCCACCATGCTTGCCCAGCGCGGCAATTATGGGCAAAATTTCTTATAAATACCTTTGGCCTGATTGATGATGATGATATTTTAGCCATACTACGTGGGTCGCCTTACGCCTCGTAATTAATAAACTCATAATTTGCTTGACATTCAATAGACAATAAATGTTTGTTCCTTTAATGTAATTTACCGGGTAATGTGGCATAATATTTTGAAGTCACAAGGTTGGCAACACGTTAGTGATATCCTTGTGATGTTACGAGTGTCAATAGGTTGTAGACGCTTACTATCACGCTGATTGTATGCTTGTTTTGTTTGTCGACGTGGTATAATAAAAAAGAAGTAAAGTTGACTAAGATTTCTATTTATTTCCAAACATGTCTACCACGAGTATTTTGCATCGTCACAAACTTGGCTCGCAGCCTGCTTATCTATCAAGATTAGTACATCATGATAAACTGCGCTTCCGGGTCAACGGACTCTTACCGAATTAACTATGATACGCTATGGGCTTATTGTCTCAGTCTTTAATTGGATGACAGAGCGGGACGGGGCGGCAGTCGTGTAACTGGCACGTGGTCGGCTGAAATAAAAAAAGCAATCTAGTTGTCACTTTATTTTTCAGCGTGTGAAGTAATTAGTTAAGTTGGCGCATTTGGTTGTGTGCTTGTGCGACAAGGGTCGTAAGTTCGATCCCCACCCAGAGAGATTATTTATGTTGTTTTTTTTATAATCCACTTGTGTTCTACGATCTGTCACCATATTTGGACATTTAGTAGTATGTTTGGCTCTCGTTATAATCTGTTCGGTACGTGTCACACGCATCCTACTTTACTTTACACAATTAGATCCTGGGACATTTTTTGCTTAAGTCAGCGACTAGTCTGGGTTGCTTTAAGAAGTTTCTTTGTCAAATTCTTTCGCTGTATGGCTTGGTATGCTTCAAGACTTGCTGTTTAACCTTGTCAAATTTTAGATCATAGTGTAGCTGATCATTTGTGACATACCAAGGTGCTTTGGCTACCGCCCTTAACATTTAGTTCTGAAATTTTTGTATGATTTCTATGTTGGAGTAAAAAGCAGCCCCATAATAGGTACAATTTATTTATATATTTAGGTATTATATTTTTGATTGTTGTTTGATGCCGGTAAATCAAGTGCTTTAAGCGAATTATCTCAGAGTCAAGTTGATGATGAGATATTGCGTTAATTTATTATGTACAGACTATTTTAACTACACTTATAAGTTTATCGTAAAATAATATTGCCACTAGCTTGAGATATAAAATACCCTGTATCTCAAGTTTGATCAAACTGTACCCAGTTAGCGAAAATTTATTAAAACCGTTTTATCACGGACTAATAGAACAATAAACAATATAGTAAAATTAGTTAGCCGTGTGGCTACCGGCAGAGTCGAATAGTACCTCCACCTGTGGCTAAGGTGTACCAGAACCGACTGATGGCGGGTATATCCATCCGATATAGTGTAGCTCAAATGCACAAGGCGGATATGAGCAGCAGCATCCCCGTCGCAAAAGCTGCAATATACGATTACAAACACAGCCCAGTACGACAATTCTGGGCGATATTTCCCCTTTCGCCTTTTAAAGTTTGAGATTACTCGATTTGTTCAATACAAATCGAGTAATTGTATTGCTTCTGTATTGCCAACCATCTGTATTGCTTTCATTTGTATCTGCTTCTTGGCCAAGTAGAAAAATCTAGTTTATGTAGGTCGTCTGGAAAACTGCAATAATGGCACGTATCCATCTGGAGTAGTGCCATAAAATTCAACTTGAATGCACTAACCAGCTCTGGGAGAGTGCAGTGAAATGTTATATAGGATACTCTTTTGAAGTATATTGAAGATTAACAACGCTCTGTTCCTGTGAGAATAATAATTAATATAAGTAGCCTAAGTTACTCCTTCTAATAACAGATATCTATTAAACAACTGTCTTCGTTTCATTTTCGGTTTACGTAACTACGATCATATTTCGCATTACCGTTCTCTTCTCGGCTGGCTTCCTTTCGTAAATGTCACTAAATTCGAGTTCTAAACATATTATTTTCAATACTTTTTGATCTGTACGCACTAACTTAATTAAAGGACAGATCCCAATTCCTATCTTCCTCTCATGAACGTAATCTCCGTTCTTCTCTCTCGCTCTTAACTCCTTCTCATCACTCTAATTTTTTTACAAACTCTTTTGCAGTGACAGCTATACGACTCTGGAATGAGCTTCCGTTGAATATTAAGCAATCCCCAAACAAATTTATCCTTAAACGCTTTTTCCGTACTTCTCTAACCCTATTGACTGGGAGATAATGCCAGATAGTATTAAGTCCGCCATTTGTACATTTTGTAATATATTGTGCAATAAAGTTCAATAAATAAATAAATATCCGACAGTAGGTCCCATTGAAATGGGATCTGACGTTTCAGAGATTAACCGAAACAAACAGTTTTTTTGTATGTGCCGTGTGTGCTTTCATATGCTTTTAGTGAAACTTGTAATTAGGAACAACGGACGGACAGTTCAATTTTGTTGTTTAGATGTTTAGATTTTATTGAAACGATTACCTTCGTCTTCTCTTGGGTAGGTATTTCAATACTTCGTCAAATGTATTGCAATAATAATTCCGAGTCTTTACCATGTATTGTGAAAGTGGAAACCAACTCTGAAACGAGGCTCCCAAAAGGGTGAGTCCTTTTGGGAGCCTCGTTTCAGAGTTGTTTTTAAAGAGCATTTTATTCATCATTATATCAGCCGTAGGACGTAGGACAGTGGAAGGTATTTTTTTATATGACTGTCGACAATCGTCATCATCATGATGAATGATGATGATAGTCGACTGAGTCAATCTACAAGTTTGCGTAGAAATGCGTGACAGTACACCGCAGCCTATAAACACACGTATCACAAGGATATCATGACCTCGTTGCCATTGTGACTTGAAGATATTATGATACACTATCCAGTAATTTCACTGCCTCTCTCACCCCTCAAACCGGGACACAGCAATACGATCACTGCTTTGTGTTAGTAGAAATAATGAGGCACGTAAAATCTCATATATTTACGAATAAAATAAATGAGATATTACGCAGCAAATTATATTTTTTATTAAAAATTACAGTTTAGTAATAAATGAATTCAAACAACATCTCATACATTGGCCTGATTCCGTGATAAGTCGCTTAAAGCACTGGTGTTACCGTCATCAGAGGAATCCCAAATATGCTACTGAAATACATATCTTCAACACCCAGACACAATACAAACATAAATTTCATCATATAAATATTTGTCCTGGATAGGGATCGAACCCTTGGCGCATAAGACAGGATCACTACCGTCTACGCCATCGACATATTGTCATTAACATGATTCTACCATTGATTCAGGATGGAAATACTTCCCAAGTAACGTTCTTAGATATCAAATTAGTTTCTCCACATAATTGAAACATCTGTCTGTCGTATTACTTCGAGTCGTCTTATTTTTTTCTACATGTTCCTTAGGGAAACTTCTCAGTACGAATGTCACCTTATGTCTACTAGTATAGGTTTGACTTTCGAGCGAATTTTAAGGTCGATTAAGGTCATTATTTCATCATCTACTTTAAAACTCATGACTGGCTCCATTACACATTGTTGATAGCTCAATTGTTTTGTCTATCCGTCTTTGAATTGATACCATTTATATCGTCATCTGGGATGGGCGACAAAGCCTTTAGGAAATATACATATAAATTTATTTGATACGTTTTTTTGTAATGACAATGGCAGCTTTGAAGTGTAGGTAATAGTTACCAGCTTATAATTGGGAAAAATGCGGTATCGGTAGTGTAGAATAGTACCTCCCCCTGTGCCAAATGTCGGAAGGGGCGATTGTGAGGTACCAAAGCCGAAAGATAGCGGTATATCTAATCGGAACAGTATAGTTTCATGTGGAAACACTGCGGGAGTGGGCACCAACATTCTTTCTCAAGCGATTTCTACCACACCAGAAATTATGAGCTAAATTCTCCCTTTTCTTGAAGATACCTATGTCAGGCTGTAGACCTTCTAAAGCTGCTTTGATGATTATGAATTGGAAACAGATATACATTTATGCATTGAATAACATTTAACAAACCGCTATTCTAACTTGACAGGTTAAACTTAAATTTAAATGTATTTCTAACTTGATATAAAATAACAATTCAAAATAAACTCTGATTATTATAATTTATAGATTAAATCTTGTAAGATTAATTGAGTAACGCGATAAAAGTAAATGGCTCAACTGACTGCTCCATATACGGCGCATTGTTATTATAAAAAATAGTCAAGAGTGCGTGTCATACGTTATGAGAGTTCCTTATCTTCTGAGTTCGATCCCCATTTAAAACCAATATTTATATGACGAATATTTGTGTTTATTATGTTTAGATGTCGTGTATACTATGTATTTAAATATAATGTTTGTGATTCTTTCGCAAGATGCTGTGTAAATTTTTCGGTACCTCACTCTCACCTATTTCTGCGGTCAAATAACAGTATTCGCATTGCTGTGTGCTGGTCTGAAGAGTGAGTGAGGCAGTAGATTTACTGGGTAATGTGGAATAATATCCTCAAGTCACGAGGTAGGTAACGCGTAGTGATATCCTTGTGTTCTAGTAACGTTTACTATCACGAAAAGTGTATGCTTGTTTGTCGAAGTTGTCTAATAAAAAAAAAACAAATCAAAGAGTGGTTGCCGTACGGTTTGTGAACCCTTGCGTCGACCAACAACACCTATGCATTACTTTGAAGGTTTCCGCAACCTTTACCGACCATGACTTAAGCAATCGAAGTGGTCCCTCGTATCCACCTACAAAACCCCAAAGCAAGGCTCCACTTAATCCACGTGGGTTGTAAAAATACTTTAGCAATACCTTGCTATGGACAGCATTTCAAATTTCCAACCCACACAACCCAATATCTGCAATTTAAACTCTATTGTTATGGTTCTAAAGTTTATAATGAACTGTTTTTTATTTGATAACGTCTGCTATGGCTATTAAGTGTCCCAATTCCAAAGATAATTACAAGTATCTAGTTAGTTCGTGGGATAAAATTGTGTAGATAAGGATGCGGTGAAAACAAAATGACTGTTGGCGTAATGTTTGACTTCTTTATAATTATAATACGATAGATGAAAGTAGAATGACTACACAAATATATAGATTAGAAATGAATGGAAGAGTTGGTATAGGACGGCGAACATGTCTTAACGAGGTAGAAGAGATATTAAAGAAGGGCCAGGTTAGAAGTACCAAGAGAAAACGAGCGTGTATTAAAGGACTAATGCGAGGAAGGAAGAGTATGAGGTATGCCAAGATGGTAACAAGTCCAAGATCCATAGTCTTTGCCTACCCCTATGGGACACAGGCGTGATGTATGTATTTATGTATAATACGAATAATAGTTGTCCGTCCGCGATTTGACATACCAAGTTTTTAGTTTATATCATCTTATCCTGGAAAGAAGTCAATCTCGGTCTCTAAGAGCTAAACTGTGTAAATAAACAATCGTGCCGATAGGAAAATCAAAAGTCAGATAAAGTCCCCCGGAAATATGGTTCTTAATGAAATGTAATCTATGTATCTTTGCAGACCAGTAATATTAACAGTGCCAAATTTTATTTAGGTCTGTTCAGATGTTCCGGTATGAAAGAGTAACAAACATTTATATAAATTGAGGTTTAACATATATACATACATCACGCCTAGTCACATCAAGGTAGGCAAAGAGGTAGGTTATGCAAATTTCTGTTTTATGCATTCAAAAATTTTTCGTAACCACTTAACACGAGCTAAATGTCTTAGTAGCACAAAGGTATTGCAGTTCCCCGGTATAGGAACATGCAGGTTCGAATCCCGTATAAAACCTGAAACAAAATGCTTTTTTTTAAATGTCCTTTGCCCATAGGCTTCCCCAAAAAGGAGGTAATTTACCCATAATTGCCGTGCTAGGCAAGCATAACTTCGCGACGGGAATGCTGCTACCCATTCTCATAATGTTGTCTTTGAGCTACACTGCTTTGGATGGATATACTGCCATCTGTCGGTTCCGGTACCACAGTCGCCAGTCGACACTTGATACAGGGGGAGGTACTTTTCTACTCTGCCGGTACCACACGGCATATACACGCTACTGTGTTTAGCAAACATATAAGGAAGCTATGCTTAATAATTTTCCACATATGTGGAGCTCGACGAATAACAGAGTAGCGTTCAGGTTTCTCTCGATTTCTTTGTAGCACACCAATTATGCACGCCGTTTGAACTTTGCAAATTATGGACTAGCTTATCATTACTATCTAGAAAACCAACATTGGAATTCGTAGTGTTACCACTATTTGTCTTTATCTCTACTATAATATTATAAATGCGAAAGTAACTCTGTCTGTCTGTCTGTCTGTTACGCTTTCCCGCTTAAACCTCTCAACCGATTTTGATGAAATTTGGCACAGACAATCTTTAGACCCTGAGAAAGGACATAGGCTATTTTTTTTATTCGAAATAAGGGTTGTAAGGGGTCGATAGGGGGAAGAAAAGTTGTATGGAAGTATCGTTATTTTTAGAGCTAGACACTTGAAACTTATTTTTCAGGCCATTGATTCGATATAAATAAACATGACATTTAAACTTTGTATAAGTTAAGGTAAAGAGGTATGGTACCCAAAAAAATTTCTACGGATGAAGTCGCGGGCACAGCTAGTTGCAAATAAAAAATAACATGGAATTCGTAGTGTTACTACTATATGTTTTTTTTTGTAGTGTTACCAATATGAGGGTCACCCCTTTATAATGTAAACATATATTTTTTTAATTTTTTATGTAACCTAATGCAACTTTAAATAACATTTAATAATTGTTTATATCGTAGAATTTGAATTGCTCATTGTATGTTGTTAAAGAGTGTAAACGCATCAATGTTATGTATTAATATTTAATACTATCACCATTGGAAAGATGCATCGCCACCGAATTACAAAATCTTAATTTTTTTGTTGGAAAAATACAGGATTTCTATTTTTGTATATTCTCACCGTATAAACTACGGAATATATTTTAAAAAAATCTTTCACAATCAAATAACCACATTATTACTAAGTAACATAAAACTATTCGTATATTTTATCCTCGTATTCTACGGGAAATTTAACTATTTGGATAATCAGATTGATTTTCCAAATAGTTCAACTTTAATTGAAGTGGTAATATTTCGTTATGACTTATTACTTTGGAATTATAATTTACACCAGCGTTCAAGTTCTATAAAACCTAAGGTTAAAACTGATAATGATAATATTAGTCCAGAAAATGATAATATTAGTCTAGAAAATGATTGCGTGCTAAGAAATATATTGGGTTATCACAAATGAAGACATTATACAAAGCATACATTTAACAAAATAATAGTATGATATCTTTATAAGTCTATCCTCACTCTATAATAAACATATTCGCCGAAAGGTTGAAAAATTACGGGTTGAAATTGCTCTTGTGACCCTCAAAAACCAGATGATAAGTTCATAAACGCAATAAAGCATATTTAGTTAAACGACTTTAAACTAGATCGCCGCCAAACGGGTCTCGCAAACAAAGTTTCTCACACTCAAAACAAATTCTTATTTAGTAGCAAAATAAATTTCAAACGATTAAGATGAAAACATGTTACACGTATCTTTACGACTGCATGCCTGTTCCTGATATAGTAAACGCAACAGCCAGAATTACGTAGGTTAAAAAAACAGACTTATTATAAGAGACATCTGTTTATCAGTGTTCATCGGAACGTTGCCACGTGCCATCACATTACTTGGATATAAACAACATCCAGCAGCCAATACGTCTGGATGCGGTCCCCCTCTTTCATCCCCCACCATGGCATTCATCTATCCGAACTAATCCAACAAGTCGTCAACGCACACTATCCATTGAATCGTCAGAATATAATGTTTTTCATGCGGCCGACTCGAATGAAGCATTGGATAAAGTGGATCACGATCGAAACGGGCCGGCGTTGTAACGGAACACGAATTAGTCGTCAATGCAATACCACGTCATACGGTTGTACCGCCCACGGAAAGGTAGACGTGCGCTTGCGCTCCCAAATCGAAGTGAAATTACATGGTGTCTCCCAAGGCACTATATTCGGACCTCTTGTATCAATGTTTATGGCTTTTCCGATAGAGTAGTGTTTGTGTTGTGTCAACGAACTCTGGTTTCCAATAAGTGAAATTGACATTCTCAAATGAAAACTATCGACACTTTCATAAGTGAAATCATCTGAGAGTCTCATGGTTTAATAACAATAGTACGAATGAAACCTTGAAACTCAATTACATGGAAAGTGCAGTTCAAAAAATGAATACTTGACATTACCAATTAATGGAAAAAGTTAAAATGCATGAGATATGTAAGTATTGTGTTTCTCTCGTTCGACTTTTCTTGAACCTTGAATCCGCAGTTTTTGCTAGTCTGCAGCAAACGGTTACCGTAAAGTTACTCGATTAAAGTTTATCGCCTTCTAGCCAAGACAAATGAGTTGGAAGAAAAAAATAGAAGTGGGCCGACGCCGGTATCAGATAAAATGAAACTTTACCCTGTAATTAATAAAGCCGAGTTTTTACGAACAGCTGTTGATGATGAATCATGACCTGGGGAATGGTAAAGTCATTGGAAGCCGAGTGAAATTTGTTTAAAACGTTTGTTATCAATTCTTTTGCTCTTTAACCGTGTATTTGGAAAAATATCTTTAATAGCCAAGACTATGTTTCTTTATTGAATAACAATATTTGAATGATAGTGTAATAATGTAGCCCTAGTTGTCTAATTTTACTAGCTTTTGTCTGTGGCTTCGCTCGCGATAATACAAAGAGTGGCTCATGAGACTTTTGTTAAGTTATTTTATGTAAAATTCTTTTTACTGGGAATTTCCTGTATTGGAGGCATCTGTCTATTTAATTAATTAGTATATTTTTTATAATGAAATAGAGCTATTTTGGAACCCAGAAATATTTATTTCTAGTTCACGCAAAACTGGATTTCGCTACAGGTTGGTATTCTATACGTGCAATTTAATCTAAATGCATTTAGAGTCATTAAATACAAATATGTTAAAAATAATACTTAAACAAGATCTGGTGGAGTTTGTGTTTAAGCGGCGCTCTTGTAAGAAAATGTTCATGAATGTTGAGTAATCTAGGAATGTATGCCCATGAATGTATGTTCAATGCAAATTAAATAAAAGAGATATTTCTTTTGGATAGTTGGATAGTTATAATGTCTGCTACCTGAGTATTATAACTAGTATTATGGTGACGTCTGGTTAATGTTCGAGGTATAATATGAAATATAAATTTACTATATTTATGCATATAAATAAATAATAATATATACAATAAACCAACGGCGGATGGTAAAGTGGTAGAGTAGATGGTAAAGCAAGCGCAGCGTAGCAGGACCACCAGGCGGGCAGACCAATCCTATTGGATACAATTGGGGAGGGCTATGTCCAGTAGACGTCCTACGGATGATAAGATAGTCTTTCTAATTAAAAATGATTACAATTACTGTTCCAAGTTGGATAAATATTTTTTTCGTGTTTGTCAGGATCGGAAAGCTTGTACCGATTAAATTGTATAAACAAACGTTCGTATATTATATACTTCATAGATCCATAGACGGGATCAAATTCGCAACTTTACGGGATTACCAGGTTAAATTATATCTAGACATAGTCGCGGCGGGCCGCTATATGTAGACTAATTTTATAAAGAGGAAATATTGGTATTTTTTGGTACCAATTAACTCAAAATCTACTCGACCAATTTCAAGTTCTTCTAAAGTTGTAGTTCTTTTACCATTATAGCGTTTCATCTTTTTCGAGTAATATAGGCTAAATTATATTTCATAAAATACAAGCCACATACACCTAAAATGGCACTAAATGGCAATGAATATGGCACTTCCTATATTATTGTGCGTTTGTAATTAAGTAAACTCAAAAACTACTCAATTGATTTCAAGAATTGTTTTACTTATGAAAATGTACGTTAGCATCAATAAAAACAATCTATATTTTATCCATGTATTCTGATGGTAACGGAATGTAAGCGGGCAAAACCGCGGGGCCGTACTAGTATGAAAAAATCTAAGCGACAATAAGAAATCGACTTGAGGCTCTATCTATTTCTTCATCTGTCAATGGTCTTCACGTAATTCGTCGGCTGTACGCACTGCAGCTGAGGATTGATCAATTAGTACAGATATATGGGTCGGCGGTTAATTGGCAAATGAAAGGCATTCGTCGCAAGCATTCGTGCATGCGGTAATTGTCGCAACACATTCTTGTTGATACTTTAAACTTGTGCATGTTTTAATGCACTGATTCTGAAACTTTGTAGCCGAAATAGGTTGGGTATGGCAGAAGAAACATCAATGTAGAGCTTTTAGTGGTTTTTGCAACCTTAAATGACGGAATAAAAAAAAGGATAAATCAGAAATAGGATCAGTCAAAGTTAAAAATGCCTTTAGTCTTAAAAAGGCCTATTACTTGAACCGTTGAAACAAACAATATTTTATCTGTTAAAGAGATTTACTTATCACAATATAACTCAAATGACCGATGACCCTGATGATATTATCGGGGTCATATGAGTCATTTAAACAAATAAGTCATAGTCATTAAGTAGCCTACTTTAAAACTAGTCAACTGGCACCAGATAGATCTTAAAACTAAGTTTATAGTAGGTTTATTACTCGAGAATCCTGAAAAGAACCCGCAGTGCAAGTTTGATGTGGTAGATGTTATTGTCATTAATGGAAAAGGCTGACTTTAGTATTTAAGCGTATATAACACTAGTGTTGCCAACCTTGTGACTTGAAAATATTATGTCACATTATCCTGTAATTTCAATGCCTCTCTCACCCTTCAATCCGGAATACAGCAATGCGAACTCTTCTAGTAGAAATAGGTGAGAGTGAGGTACTAATGCGACCGACATTTGTATAAGGTCTACCTCTTGTAGATGCACAGTTCCATTTGAGCTCTCCGATGGATGTACCACCATGCATCGGTTCCAGTACTGCTTGCTACAGTACCATTCCTCTCCACTCCACTCTGCTGATACCACATTACTTTAGTGATTATTTAAATGGAAATTACTGGGTGATATTTACTAGAAAAAACTAACCTGTCTCAGTAGTCAGGCGGAACTCAAACCTTAAGCTTATCCATACAGTACTACATCATCATCATCATTACAGCCATTGGTAGTTCTTTGCTGGACATAAGCCACCACAAGAAAGGGGGAATAATGGCCGCGCTGGGCAAACGCGTTGGCAATCGCAGAGCGCAGCTTTCGCGATGGGGATGCTGCTGCCCCCTCCTGTGCATTTGAGCTATACTGTCTCGAAAGGATACACCGCCATCTGTCGGTTCTGGTACCTTAGTCTTTGACAATACTTGGTACAGGGGTAGGTACTATTCTACTCTGCCTGTACCTCTCGGCACTGGTACTGTACTACATATAGAAATTATACAGAAATAAAGCATATATTACTATATAATCGCGTGCGATGAAAAAAAACTTCACGCTCGCACACAACGTAAAACACTCACCAACCTGTTTATCTATTGATTTTAGATAAAATTGTCGGCTTCAAATGTATCTGTTGAAGCTTTATGGCTTGTTTGATTTTGACGGTCGCGTTTGACATAGAAAAGTGTGTGTCTGAATCTGAGAAATCTGGTGGAGTTTAGGAGGAAACTTCACCAGACCTGAACCGATCAATTTTCCTAAATAAAGCTATAAATAGGTAGCTTAAAGTGTAACGGATATCAAACAACAGATGAATTACAAATAATATTACTTTAATATTTATACTAGCTGACCCGACAGACATTGTTCGGTCTCTCAAGTTGGATCAAACTGTAAACAGTGAGCAAAAAATCATTCAAATCGATCCAGACGTTTAGTTGCAATATAAACAAATAACCTAGATACCGACGGCAGCGCCATCTGCCGGGCTGATGTGAGAATCTGAATCATCCATATCACTGAACGCCTCCTAAATGGTAGGACTGATGTGAATATTTAATAAAAATATTCATGCTAGCGAGCATACACTACTAGTGAACTTTAGCATTAAAACCCATAAATTTTATCAAAATTTTATGATAATACTGACGAAAATGATTATTTGCTTATTAATTTACAAAATTGTGAAAGTAAAACTACCCATAATTATCAAATAAACCAATAGTAACATTTGAAATGGTTTATTGCTTAGGTGCCCGTCTTTTTTGCAAATGATTGTATATCATTTGGCATAGAGAGGAAGAGAAGTCTTTTATAAAGCTAAAGCGCTTCTCATTTGTATTTCCTTTATATACTGCATTGATGCAAAACTGAAAGCGTCTGACTAACTCGATACCTTGGTTTTTATGCTTTCCCTTTTAAGGCAGCGCCCGCCCGTTCAGAAGCGTTAGGTCATTTCTTGATACAGACTCAGGTTGTGATTATGGATGTTTTAGGTTTTATATATTCCTTTTTTAAAGCCCGTTCTTTAATACTAAGAATATAGTGTATTTCGTTTAACTATCAATCTGTCAGAAGCCATTTTTAAAAATATTTTAGTGTCGCAGTATTTACGTTTAGGAACTCCAAACCGGCTTGATAGATGATTGTGATTTTTGTTATGTGCATTTGATAGATAGTATATTTCAGAACTGTAAGTGTTTAGAGTTTTTATTCAGAATTTAAACAGATTTTAGCTTGCATTCAAACATACCTATAACGAATTTTCTCCCGCCTGCCATACTTTCTTTCGTGTTGACCTCACTTTATCCCTCGGTGCCAAATTGTCTGAAGTTTCTAATAATATATTATAAATATTATCTTTAATAGAAAATTTTGACGCATTATAACCAAATACAATAACTGATTAAGTATTTCTTCCTTATCGATTCTTTAAACTTGTGTAGGTTTAATTAGCATGTTGTACCGTTGAAGCGGTGGTGTTGACTTTTCAGCATTAAAAGACCCCACAGTTCCCCGGTAAGGGAAAGGTGCATGTTCATATCTCGCTTGCAGCCCGAGAGACCACCGAACAGCAGTGTTTCTATTGCTGTGTCCGGAATCCTGTTTGAAGGGTAAGAGGGGCAGTTAAATTATATACTATCATCCCAGTCACAAAATTGGCATCGCGCTATAGTAGACCTGGTGTATTAAAAAAGAGAAGTTGATTTTTTTTCTACTACTATCTATTTGAGAAACCTTTATGAGTGTGGGGTGAAAATCCACATTAGAACCATGATTCTTGTATTGTTTTGCTTAATTATCACTCGTTTGTCTCTAAGATAAAATATTTTTCTAACGTCACTCAGTACATCTTCGCCATTTATAATTACAATGTGTATGGGTTCCCACAAACATAAGAAACACATTCAATTGTCTTTGGGATTACGAAAGTTAAGATGTAACCTTTTGTCTATGACTCAAATGTGCTTTTAGAATAGATGCGGTTCTTAACCTTTTACTAATGGGCGACTTGTTATGTATCAGCTTTTACCCGCGACTTTGTTTTCATTTAGGTCTGATGGCACTTTCGCTAGCGTCCCCTATATCTTGTGAAGTATGTCGTGGGTTGTTATCGACGAAACATTTGTATTTGTTCTGTGTCTGAGAGTTTAATATGTATTTAAGTATTATATTGCTTTTTGCAATTAGATAACTATACAGAGGTCGTCTGCTTTAGTACCTCACTCTCACCTATTTCTATCGGCAAACAGTAGTGTTTGCACTGTATTGTTCCGGTTTGAAAGTTGAAAAAGAGAGGCAGGGAAAATACTGCGTAATGTGACATAATATCTTCAAATCACAAGGTTGACAACGAGTAAGTGATATCCTTGTGATATTACGAGCATGTATAGACTGCAGTGATGCTTACTATCTCGCGGGTTTTAAACTTGTTTCTCGACCTGGTGTAATAAATAAATAAAAAAGCATCTCGGGGGTCGGGTCAATGTTTGATATGTTGTGTGAATTTATTATTATTCTTCGGTCTCTATGTAAAGAGTGTAGTTTTTGAGGAAAAAAGTACATTATATCCTATTTTGTGTGTCCGACAATTTGTATACGAAATTTCACGTCTATCAATTGAATATAATCAAGGTACGACAGTTCAGTGATGCAACTAAATAAGATAATGACGCATTATTTTATATAGAAATCTATGGCATTATTAACCTTTAAACTATGTACGGTATTGGTTATCACGCGTATTATAACCAATGCTTCCGGGTTCGTGTCCAACAGGATTTTACACAGTGACCTGGATATACCCACTGTGAGGCAAGAAATTGAACGCCATACTAAATGCCTCAAGAAACAACGGATTGAACATCATTCAAACACCCTGGCACGGCCATTAATGAGAACAACTACAAATGCGTAGATTAAAACGCAAAATACCTCAAGACTTAATCCAGTCATCATCATTATCATATCAGCCATATTGGAAATCCACTGCTGGACATAGACCCTCCAAAATACGATGAGTTTTGCCTATAATTGCCGCGCTGGGCATGCGTGTTGGCAATCGTAGAGCGTATCTTTGGCGACGGGGATGCTGCTATCCTTCCACGCTTTTTGGAGTTGAGCTGCACTGATCCCAATGGTTATACCGCGATCAGGTCTGGTATCTTAGTCATCTCTTACAACACCTGTTATAGAGGGAGGTACTATTCTACCCTGGCGGTATCTCACGGCCAATCCAATCACATTAGTATAACTACTGTATGTACAATTAGGATGTGACACATGGCACATGCCAAGCGAGTCACCATCAAAACTAACCAATATACTGCTGATTGTCCCACGAAGGAGACAGTTAGCAGTAGATAAATATAATAACAAAAAACTGTTAAATTTTATTTAAATTGAGAGATTTGATAGTTTCAAATCAAATTTGTTTACAAGTCAATTTATTGTCGCAATATTTTTTCATGCCAGCTTAGGTATATAGTAAAAAAAACGTCTGTCGAGTTAGCTAGTAACTCTATAAGAGTCTGTTGGTAATAGAATATGGGAATCGCTAGAAATGACGTTCGATTAGACCAGCTTTAGATCCGTTAAGAAATCTGAGTTCTCATCCTTACTAATATTTTAAATGCAATAAGTTTGAGAGTAGTTATGTAGATAAATTGTAGTACTTTCATACGTATTTTGCACCTCCTTTTACCCCCTTAAGGGATGATTTTAGAATAACTATATCACATGTTTCATAACTTTTAATAAAAATCCTTTATATTACATTTCCTTTATACACATTGTGAACTTCAAACTACTTCTAGTGCAGCAAAGTTTCATACTTACTTTGCACCTCCGTTTTACACCCTTAGAAAATTAATTTTCCCCTACATTATAAGATAATCCCTGCAAAAAGTTTCCAACCTTAATAGTAGGCCCTTGGTTGATATGTCAGTCAGTCAACTTTTCTTTTTATATATAAAGATGTTGGTTACACTTTCACGTTGAAACGGCTAAACAGAACTAGTTGAAATTATGAACAGTGAATGTTTACTGTCTGTAATAATAATGTTCTATGATATACTGAAAACATGTTCCCTTAGGATATCGCATAACTTTTTGCATAATTTAGCAGTCTTAAATAATAAGGATTAATAAGAGATCCTCAGGGATGCGATAAAGACCTCGCGGAAAAATTTGCGAACAGAAAGCTAGCAAAAATAAGTGGCTTATTATGACATTTGGCTGAAACTATACCATGTGTTTAAAATTCGAATAACATTTCTATTTCTATTTATTGTATGCTATCGAAACGAATCTTTGAATTTACCCATTCCAATTTTAAATTAATTCTATAGCTTTGTTTTTTTTTTAACTTTTTACTCTATAAAGTCTCTATTGTAAAGAAGATAAGGTAAAGAATAGATTGGAAGTTGCGTTTGTTTCCAATTTGCATATTTTCGCGGTTTAGACATGTGGCCTTTGTTTTGTATCATAACCTTCGTTTTGTTTCGAAATGTTGGCAAAAACAAGACGTTTTAAAAAATAATAGTTATTTGCATCTGCATCCTAGAATTAATATAACTAAGGTAACGAATCCACAGACGGAAAGTAATAAATCCTTTATATTGTTTTTGGTTAAAATAATATCGGGACTAGTCCGACTTAAAATAATATCGGGACTAGTCTGACCGCTACCCTGTACTTTCGTTACTTAGGTACAAGAACAAAAATTGACTGAAGCTTTTTTAGAGACGATTTATTTAAATTATATGTATTAAGTCACGGAATATCCGACTTAGAAACATGCGATCTGTAAAGATTACTTCCAGACAGCAATTAACTATTGCAAACAATCTAAATAGGAACTCAAACGGAATCTAATTGGATACTAACTAAAGCAGTTTGCTTTATACCAAGAATGTCACGTCCGTTCTCTCGAGGAAAACTGTAGTCTATGAATTTACTTATCTGTAAGGTAAAATGGACTGCATTTCCTTGTAATAGAAGCTCGTATCACTCGTAATAGATATGTATATTATATTGAAGAAATCCAATATAGCCGGCTGTTTGTTTTTTAAATTGACTACGCCCGAGCTTTCATACTGCTTTCCTTGTCTATGGAAAGATTTATATTGACGATAATGCCTATGAAAATGCGGCGTATATTTTCTTTTTTTTACCTATCAGTTTATAGACACTCGTGTCATCAGAAAGATTTCACTAGTGTGTCGAGAACCTTGTGAACTGAAGATACTTTGTCACATTAATTTCAGTAATATGTCTTCCTGTCCCACCCTTCAAATCAGAATACAGCAATGTGAACACTGCTATTTGGCGGTAGGAATAGGTGAGTGAGGTACTAATGCAGACGACCTTTGTGAGAGGTCTGCTTGTATTCACATATTCTTTGTTTGAGGAGGAGGAGGCAACTAAGGTAACAGAACCAACAGATGGCGGTATATCAGTCCGAAACAATGCAATGCAAATGCACAGGGCAGAGATAGGCAGCAGCACCCCAGCTGCGAAAGCTGCGCTCTGCGATTGCCAACACGCTTGCCCAGCGGGGCAATTATAGGCGAATTTCCCCTTTCTTTGGCAGGCCTATGTCCAGCAGTGGACTTCTAATGGTTGGTAAGATTGTGATGATGATAAGGAATAACTAAGACTACTTTTATGGTTCATTATGCTCACGTAAACGGATACAACGTGGGTGGAAACGCGGGCCGCCGCTAGTTGTCATACTAAACTGCGGAACAAATTACATTGAATTTTGGTTTATATAAAAATAGATTGGTGTTAAGAAAAGAAAATAGTTTACTCGGAGTACTAACTATGCGCACACGATGTAGCGGGCATCACACATACTCGTACATACATCACGCCTGTGTCCCATCGGGGTAGGCTGAGACTATAGATCTCCACTTTTTACGATCTTGGCATACCTCTCTCGCTTCCATTTCTCGCATTAGTCCTTTCATACACGCTCGTTTGTTCTTGGTACTTCTGACCTGACCCTTCTTTAATACTTCTTCTACGTGGTTAAGATATATTCGCCTAGGTCGCCCTATACCAACTCTTCCATTCACTTTCGCTCTATATACTTGTGCAGTCATTTTACTTTCACTCATCCTTTCTACATGTCCAAGCCATCTCAACATTCCTTTCTCTATTGTTGTCACAACATCATCTTTTACACCACATCAATCTCTCGCGGACATTAACTGGTAAAAAAATATATGTCCACCCATACGAAGCCGAGGCGGTCGCTATTCGCTGACAATCTCAAGGAATGCACGCACGCTCCGACCCCAGGGCAGCCATACATTTTTACAATCGAAACTAATTTATAATGGCCGCGCGGCTAATTCGATTTTGGGCCAATTGGCCGGCGATTAGGCCAATTGAGCGTGACTGGTCTGTGAGAATCGATGTGATGAAATTTTATACATATGCAGACCAGTTTTAAGAAGCGCATATGCAGGAAATCAATCTTGTGGAAAGAAAACTTATATTTATTTCGTAAGAATGTGAGTCTTATTACACTAGGTCAACAAGTAAGCGTTCAGTCCGCGTGATAATAAGCATCTCAGCAACTTATCATTATCATCATATTAACCATTGAAAGCCCACTGCTGGACATAGGCCTCCTCAAGAAATTTTGCCCATAATGTCGCGCTAGTCAAGCGTGTTGGCAATCGCAGATCGCAGCTATCGCGGCGGGGATGCTGCTGGCGATCCCCGCCCTTTGTATTAGAGCTGCGCCGTATAGGGTAGATATATACCTGGTACAAGGGGAGGTATTATTCTACTCTGCCGGTACCTCACGGAAGCAACCTATAGACGCTCGTAATATCACAAGGATATCAGGAAGATATTATGTCATATTACTCAGTAACTTCACTGCCTCTCTCACCTTTCAAACTGGAACACAGCAATGCTTACAAAGATATTTTGCGGTAGAAATTGGTGAAAGTGCGGTACCATTGCGGGCGACCTTTGTATGAGGTCTACCTTCTGTAGCCCCTTGTCGTAGGATACTTTTATGGGCAGTCAAACTTGTCAAAAATGGCTCGACTGGCTGTTCATAGAGGTGTATTGGTTATTTGGTGTTAATATGAGAGCACTTCGAAGAATTTAGGTATAGTTTGAGAGATGGATTAAATAATAGTGTAACAAGAGATCAATATTGTGTAAATGATGATGTTGTGTCCACAATACAGATAGGTATAGTCGATGGCTCTATATAATTGTGTTTTACATGTCAGATAGTTCGGACATGTAAAACACAATTATATAGAGCGGAAGTGATGGAAGAATTGGTATAGGACGACCGAAGCGAACATATCTTAACCAGGTAGAAAAGGTATTAAAGAAGAGCCGAGATAGAAGTACAGAGGATAAACGAGCGTGTATGAAAGGATTAATGCAAGTAAGGAAAGCAGAAGAGGTATAACCAAGATCGTAACAAGGTGGAGGATCCATTGTCTGTTCCTACCCCGATGGAACACAGACGCGTTGTATGTCTATAGGAAGATAGATCAGAAATATATTCATACAGAGATATTGCTTTGACTTATTTTAAAAATAAGAAGAGTAGGTAAGTTAACATCATAACTTCGCTTATAGAATCTCTATATATTAAAATACGTGTCATGTCGTGTTTGTCCGTTTATCACCCGAAATAGCGTAAATAAGAGTAGCGATAGGCTACAGCATTCCCGCTGCGAAACTATATTATGCAATTGCCACCAGTCCGATGTCCGTATTCATCCTGCGTGCTCCGCGTTTAGCGCGGTCGCGGCCACAAAGCTCGCGAGATCGGAGCGGTCAACCACGAATGCCCAGTGCGGAAATTATGGGTCAAATATTTGTATTTAAGTAGTATATTTGTTATACCTCTGTTGTTTGACGTCCGTATCTCAATTGCTTAAAGCGACTTACCACGGAGTCAATATATGAGATGTTGTGGGAATTTATTTATTTATTACTATAATTCCTGCTTCTTTGGCTGCTGTGGACATCCCACGGCTGCCACAATGGAAACTCCAATGAATTACCGCAATTAACTTTCAATGGATGACGAAGCGAATTCAAACTGGAATTCACTTATATTTATGAGTTCTAAAGTCCGTGGGACTCGAACTAAATTGCATTACCCACATAAAAGAAGCGATAACTCACTAGACGGACGGACAATCATTCACCTGCAATCACGAATCTACGGTACACGAATTATGCGGGGTCGTCGACCCGCTGGCTTTGCGTAACTATTGTTTATGGTTCGTTTTTTCCCCCGGATTCCTTTGGTGGACTGCAGTTGGTTTTTTCTTTTTATGGCCAAAGCGATAATTGCATTCCGCCTTTGACATTTAGATTAATATCAGAATTTTTTTTTGTTCTTATGGGAGACCGCGAAATACACCACCAACATTCAATATTGTTTATGAAGAATATATTAGGTTAAGCAATCGTTTTATGATCAACGAGCGCCACGTGATTTCACCCGCGTTCATTTTAGAACGTTCATACTAACTTTGCTTCCACTTTTTAGCCCCTTTAGGGGTGATTTTCTTTTTGTGATGAACCTTTGTACTGAATTTTATATAAATAATTTTTAAAAAACTAAGTTTTATCCTAAATTTTTACTCCTAACTTGGGGGGGTACATTTTTTAGAATCCTTTCTTTTGGTTCGGTTAAGTCGGTTATACATTTCCTTCAATTTCTTCTAAAAAACATTATGATAAAACAAAATAAATAAAGAATCAAGCAAATTGGCCTTGGTACCCTCGTAGAGTAGAAAGTACCTCCCTATAAACTAAGTGTTGTAAGAGCTGACAATGCTACCGGAACTGGTAGATAATAATATTTTCGTCCCAAAAAATTGTCTGCGAAAAATTACATTGTCGGCGAGCAACATTAGCTATATTTTATTCCAGAATCACTAACAGTATAAAACAGAGGCCTTCCCGCTGTCTGTCTGTCTCTATGTATTATGCGTAGATCTTTAGAACAACGCAACGGATTTTGATCCGGTTATATTTTCAATAGATACTGGAAGAGGAAGGTTTACTATTTAATACATGCATAATATAGTAGAGAAACATCGATAATTTTTGAAATTTCCAATCTGATGTCGTAAAAAATCCTTTTTGTTTTGCGCTCAAATTGCAAATGCTGGCTGAACCCGACGAGATAGATCAATATAATGTACTACACAGTACTGTACACCTAAAAAAGGTTTACAAAAAAATCCGCGATGGCATGTTTATCTCTTAAGCACAACCCACAATAAACACTTTTTATACCCAATGCACCCGTGCGAAGTCGGGGCGTGCCGCTAGTTCATAATGCAATATTGTAATACGGGTAAAATAACGGAACGTGACTATCATTTTATAAAGATCTGTTGAGAGAGATGAGAAAGAGATGTTATCGAGAACACGTTCTGTAGAGAATCTTTATGTGCTTCTGCCGGAAGACCAGAAAAAATAATTAAAAATATCATCATCATCATCATATCAGCTATTGGAACTCCACAGCTGGACATAGGTATCCCTACATAAGTGGGAATTTTGTCCATAACTGCCGCGCTAGGCGAGCGTGTTGGCAATCGCAGAGCACAGATTTCGCGACAAATGCTGCTGTTCATCTCCACCCTGTGCATTTGATCTACACTTTTTCGGCTGGATATACCGCCATCTGTCGGTTTTGCTACCTTAGTCGCCTCTTACTACACATGATATAGGGAGAGGTACTATTACCTCACGGCAAACTAAAAATATAGTACATTAAAATATTAGATTTCAAAATTTCTTATTAACGGCTCTAAAACGTGATTTATTTAACTTTTATACTTTTTAATAATTTGTCAATCTCGAGAACGGTTGCCGTAAGGTAACCAAAACTTCGAACAAATAATGTAAAAATATTAGAAAATATGAAAATATTCGTAGTTCTTAATACTACAGATATAATATAATAAAACCTAGATTTGTCTATGGTCTAAAACAGATACAGAGATTTAATTTTTAATACATTTTAACTTGTAGGTATGCGAACGAAGTCGCGTGCGAAGACTAGTTTTTTATACACAGCGTAAGGTTATTGTCCCCGGAAAGCCTGCCAAGCTGTTTAACGAGCAATTTAAAAGAAAAGTTGCGAAACTATTTGCATGTGTAAGCCGAATCAAAAAAGTTTGCACGCGTGTTAAAGATAAATTGGCCTCACTTAGAAAGCTGTGCCTATTTCAACGCTCGTTTTTACCACAAATCGGCGGCAATAAGGAATTAATTCTTTCTTTATCGATTGCGTTATGTAATCGTGTTATTTCCTATACGATTACTTTTTAATTTTGCAACGATAAAGTAATTAATTGGCATAGGGAAGCGTGTATGTTTTGAATGAGACTTTTTTTTGTGTCTGCGTTGTTGTATAAGATTAGTGTTGTTAAAACCAATGGTGCGTTTTCTTAATACAGTCCGATGATGTTCCTTGATATTATTCGATTTTAAATTAAATTTACCACAAAATCTCATATAATGAGTCCGTAGTATGTCGCTTAAAGCATTGTTACGGACGCCAGGCAATAGAGGAATCACAAATATACTACTTCAATACATATATTTAACACCCAGACACAGAACAAACACTAATATACAAACAGCTATAAGACGTCCACTGCTGGACATTGGCCTACCCAACCCACGTAATCTCCAATAGGACTGAACTGTGTCCAGCGCGATCCTGCACGCCCAACCTAGGCGCACAAGATAGGATCACACACAAGATAGGGCCCGTCAAATTTCAAATTCAAAATCTCTGAGAGGTCTTAATCTAGTAGTTAACTTCTTCTGATCAGGAATTGGAAGCGCTCACTATTAAAGTGGTGTTAAATTGTGTATTTTATAGACTTTCGCAAACCGACGACCCGATTTTGGTAACCGATTCGTTAACTTACTTTTTAACTTACTTAACGAAAGATTTGCCAAATAAAAACAGAGATAATGCATCATCATCGTACCAGCCACTAAAGGTCCACTGCTGGACATAAGCCTCTCCAAGAATGGAGGTTTTTTGTCATAATTGCCGCGCTGGGCAAGCGTGTTGGCATTCGCAGAGCGCAACTTTCGCGACGGGGATGCTAGTGAGCTGCAGTTTCGGATGGATATACCACCATCTATCGGTTCTGGTTCCTTAGTCCGCTCTTACGACACTTGGTGCAGTGGGTGGTACTATTCTATTATTCCGGTACTTCACGGCAATATGTAATAGAAATAAATTAACTTCCATCAGGCTTAAGGTGCAACTTTAACCTGAATATTTTCCTTCGCCAGAGAAGTGCGGCACCGTTGTGATACCGAGGTCTTAGTGGACACGTCCAATTTTCCTTTTTGTGCTAAGAAAATAGCATTATTTCATCAATGTTGTAAGTAGCACAACGCTAGGGCATGCAGGTTTGAATCTCCCAAAAAGCTTGAGACAAGTTTAATTATTTCTAGTAAATATCTTGTATTAAATATTCATCATTCTTCACAGCTTAAAACCGCATAAGTAATTGTTTTAATAAGTTCGGATAAGCATCTAGCGTATCCATAAAGGCGTTACCGAAGCCTTTGGACATTTAGAACATCAAGACGTCATTTACGCGTGGCAGAAAACCTCTTTACTATATTTTTAAAGAACCACATGCCATAGTCCTCTGGGAAAGCCCTCGCAGAAAGCTCATTTCACAACCTTAATGCTTTGCAACACTCTGCGACTTCGTGCCCGACATAGCAAAAAAAAAATAGGATTGAATACAAATAGCAGTACTTGTTTTGCTGTGTTCCGGTAAGAGAGGCTGTGCAATTACTATTTAAACAAATTATAAGATTCTCGTGTCACAGTGTTAGATACAATACTCCTCCGAAACGTCTCGACCGATTCTTATGAAATTTTATATGCATATGGTTTGAGAAACGGCTACTACTTATTATTCATACCCCTAACATTTTTTTTTGTAATGTTGCATTATAATATACGTACAACCCTAAATTTTCACCCTGCTATCACCAACCCTTATATTTTAATAGGAATTTTAGTGATTTAATAACTTTTTGTAATTCATATGGCAGACAGCCAGTGTGATATAATATCTTCAACTCATAAAGTTGATAACGCACTAGTGATATATAAGAGCGTATCGACCTGGTACAATAGCAAAAAAATACAGCCATAGATAAACCATACAAATGAAATCGGAAATAGTTATTTTCAATTTGTACCTTGCCTCATTCTTTCCCTTAATTAACTCTTTTAAAATGGCGTGCGTTTTGCCGTAAACGTTGAATTATCGCTGCGTCATTTAATTGGGGTAATTGAACACACCTACCTACTAGACCATAATTCTGTACCATTGTTAAATATATGCCAGTAATTACCCATTATGTCACGATTAGGGTTGTTTTGTATAGATTCCACGAATATATTCACCTTTTTTCATACATACATCACGCCTGTGTCCCGTCGGGGTAGGCAGAGACTATGGATCTCCACTTGTAACGATCTTGGCATCCTCTCTTGCTTCCCTTACTCGCAGGGCAGGCGTGGCCGCAATCGCAGAGCACAGCTTTCGCGATAAGAATACTGCTGTCCATCTGCTGTAATATTTAAGCTACGCTGTTTCGGATCGATATAACGTCTTCTGTTGGATCCGGTACCTCAGACGCCTCTTACGACACCTGGTACATAGTAAGGTACTCTATTCTACTCCGCCGGTACCCCACGACTTGATATAAAGTAAATGTATAATTATCTATATTATTATACTGTTTGTTGAATGTTCCCACAAATATGGTAACAAACCGCCATTTTGTGACTCGCTATATGACATGGATTGTTCATCTGTTTTAATTTCTCGACATGGTAATTACCCACACATAAATTAAGTTTAGTATTTTAATTAACGTATCATATGATCAAAATATACGTCACAACACCTTGTTTGAAACTTGTATATAACATTGTAGTTTGGTGTTGAAACAAGTGTTAAACAATACTATATTCAGACGAATTTAAGTACAAAGCTATTGAATAAAGGAAGTATTGTAAAAATATGTATGAATTCACACATCAAGTCCTTTAAGCGTTACCGTCATTAGGTAACAGAGAAATCACAAATATAATACTTGAATATACATATTTCAAATATTCATCATTATAAATATTTGTCGTGAGGTACCGGCAAAGTAGAATAGTACGTCCCCCTATACCAGGTGTCGACTAAGGTAACGTAACCGAAAGATGGCGGTATATCTATCCAGAACAGTGCAACAGCATCCCCGTCGCGAAAGCTGTGCTCTGCGATTGTCAACTCGCTTGCCCAGCGCGGCCATTATGGGTAAAATTTCCTCTTTCTTGGGGAAGCCTGTGTGGCAGGTATGATGATGATGAAATATTTTTCCGGGGTGGGGATTAAACACACGGTTTTGGGCCCTAGGATATTTCATTAAGCCGACAGCCAAAAAAAACAGGAGAAAGAAGTGCCCGGTTCTTTAGATCCCAGGAGTCTACATCACCTTCTAATATGCACATAATTAGTGGCATCAAACTATCGCTAAAATGGTAAAGAATAAAAACACTGCACAGAGACATGTATACACGCTGAGAAAGAAGTGCCCGGTCCTTTAGATCCCTGGAGTCTACATCACCTTCTAATATGCACATAATTAGTGGCATCAAACTATCGCTAAAATAGTAAAGAATAAAAACACTGCACAGAAACATGTATACACGCTCTGAGAAAATAACATAACAAAATTCTCTTGGGAACGATGCCACGGCTCGTCCGCTAATGAGGCATGTTTGATGTCGCAATGTCTATTATAATGCATTATCTTTATTATATCGTATTTATGTTGTGAGGTACCGGTAGAATGGTATAGCACCTCCTTCTGGGTCAGGTGTCGGAAGACTACTTAGATAACGGAACCGACAGAAGACTAGAGGTAATATAGTTCTTCTTCATTGGTACCTAACTATCACCTATTTCTACCGCCAAACATCTGTGTTCGCATGTCTGTTTGTTCTGGTTTGAAGCATGAGAGAGGCAGTAAAATTACTGTGTAATGTTTAAAATACTTTCAAGTCACAGTGACAATACGAGTGACTATAGGCTGTAGACTAAGTCTATTAAAAAGAATATTATTATGTTGAGGATAGTCAGATAAAGGGGAAATATTGCCCATAATTGCCGCGCTGGGCAAGCGTGTTGGCAATCGCAGAGCGCAGCTTTTGCGGTGAAGATGCTACTGCCCATCCCAACCATTGAGCTGCACTGTTTCAGCTGGATATACCGCCATCTGTCGGTTCCGGTAGCTTAGTCACCTTTTACGTACACCTAGTACAGGGGGAGTTACTATAATACTCTGCCGGTACCTCATAGTATTTACTCATATATAAATTATATATATATATATATAACGAAAGAACATTTAATATATGATGATCGCGATAAAGTCAGTTTTACTCATGTACCATTATGAGTCTGAGTTGTTCGCTTTATTGCAAAGTCAGCTGATTTGATGATGCATCTAACAAATATGTCGTACTGCAGCGCGTGCGCAATCTTAGGTGTCACCCGGATTTTGACGTAATTGGTGAAAACGTCAAATCATTAAAAATTAAGTTCACTGTAAATTATTTTTTTTTTACTTGATAATAGTGTTATTGGGATAACCCGTATAATTATTTTAATAATAAATAAGTAGCTGTTATTTTGTCACCACAAACGGACATTTCAATTATAATTTTTTTTGCTGATCTATTCTTGGCACAATGAATATAGATACAAAGTATCTACGATAGTCTTAAAAACGTTTCCGTTTCTATACCGCTAGGTGCGGTCCAACTAATAACATGCTAACTGCACAGGCCCAATGGAGCGTACGCCTTTGCCGCGGGTTGAGTGATGACAGCCTAGGGAGACGGCCATATCGATAAAAAAGTGCTACTTGTTTTTTCATTTTGGATTGTTTTTGTGAGCAAAAGAAGCTATGCTCAGTCAACAAAGTAGCATACTCAAGTTAATTATTATTACTTGTAAATCATCATTAATGCAGCCATAGGGCGTTCTCTGCAGGACTTAACAAAAATATATTAAAATAGGACCGGTTATATCTGGCCTGTAGAAAGCGCGATCCCGCGCCAGTCTGAGAGTCAAGAACTGACGACTTGCTATGTAATAAATGCTTGTGTCGTCCTCTTACTGGCACTCCATAATCACAAATATTTGTTACACATTTCGTAGAGCAGTACACCTTGTTCGCCAGCGAACGCGTGCTGTCCCTGCTCCCTCAAGTGCTAGTGTGGCCGGGCTGACTTAGTTCTCTTTTGCAAACAATTACTGCCACCCGAGCCTAGGTCGAGCCTCAGAGGTGCCCTTGGCCTATCCTGCGGTGGTGCTAGAATTGACGTCAGATGTTAATTTCAGAATTAGGATCTTCAAAAAAAGAAAAAAAACGAAAAGTGCACGTCCTAACATTATACTGCCTCATCATTAATTAATTGTGCTCTTTATCTTACTAATTTAATGAGCTATGGCGGAACTTTTGCTTTTCACGCATTAAATGGTAAGGAATTATAATACCTTTGTAATATTAACGAAAAATCGGAACTCATCGATATCGAGCTGCGATTGCTTCACTATGTGGTAGCCGCACCGTTGGTCAGACAAAAGCAAATTGCTCTATCGCACGCAAAACTAGATTACAGACGGACAGACAAAACGGTCGCCGCCACAATAGATGTGACCGCAGATACAGAAATACATTTGCAGTTCATCGGACGGATACCGTTTGGACTTCCCTATTATTGCAAACCGTTTGAGGTTTTAGTGTTTTCTGTTATATCTATGGTTATGTTTTATGACGTGGCTGTATAGTCGTAATCCTTCGCTACTTAAAAAAACAATCTCTCATGTTTCGTGATTCTAATTCTAGATCTTAATGAATAAATCTTACTTTTATGATAAAATAATGTTTTTGAGGATATATGGGATGTTTTTTACTACACACAAATACGACTAAATTGACATTAATGTAACATTACTGTAGTATTGCTCATACATCAGAAAAACGTTAACTTATTGTTTAATGGTTTTAAAACGAGGTTTCTTTAACATTCATATAAAAATATCAAGTTTGCAAACTGCCTAGCAGTCTCTTGCTTTCCTCTTATACATAATTAGCGAATCCGACGATTTTCTGTCTTTACTATATACCTATGTTTATCGCGAAAAAAATATTGCGACTATAAATTGAGATATAAAGTAATAAAAAAATATTGAATAGTTTAACAGTTCACCCAGGACAAACACCCTGACAAGTTATATTTATATATAAACACTAGTTGTCCCGGCAAACGTATTTCAGCGATATAAATTATATACAATTATTTAAATTACCATATAAAGATAGGAGTTGACGATAAAAGGGTGAAGATTTGGGGTTGTATGTATTTTAATATGGCATTATAAAAAAACTAAAAAAGATGTTAGGGTTGGATAATCCTTATCACTTAGGGGTATGAAAAATAGATAATAGTTGATTCTCACACCTACAGAACACGCATATAAAATCTCATAAGAATCAGACAAGCTGTTTCGGAGAAGTATGGTAACTAAGTCTTAAGGTACCGACAGAGTAGAATAGTCCCCCGTCGTAGGTCGTAAGAGGCGACTAAGGTACCGAGAGATGGCGGTATATCCATCCAAAACAGTGCAGCTCAAATACACAAGGCGGGAATAAGCAGCAGCATCCCCATCGCGATAGCACCCTTGCCCAACGCAGCAATTATGGGCAAAAATCCTCGTTTCCTGGAGAGGCTTATGTCCAGCAGTGGACTTTCATTGGCTGGTATGATGATGGTAACTAACACTGACACGAGAATTTTATATATCAGGTAAATGGTTTACAGTAAAGCTTTATCAATTGTATACAGATGTTCATTATGAACATAGCGAACGTACTGTCTACAAATTACCATCCCGCCAATCTTATAAGTAATTTCCGAACCCGAAAGTTCCAGGGGTATTCATCAAAGTTGGAGACATAGTGGTTGTTATTAAAAGACGTATACCAAATTGCTCCAATAAACAAAAAAGCTGGTGCATTGCACGGCCTGTTACGCCCCTTTGTTTGCTTTTTTATGGACAACTGAACGCGAGTTCTAAGACCAAAATAGGTGCATGGATTAATGGGTGAACATCATATTTCTTTGTTACCCTTTTCAGTTATAAATAATTATATGTTCGCAATTACTTATCAAGGAGTCGTTGTTTGAACAAATCTTATCGCCCTATCAGTTAGTTGTAAAATTAATTTGACGGGCCCGATGGCGCAGTGGTTGTGATCCTATAGTGTGCCAGGGTTCGTAGGTTCGATTCCCACCCGACGCAAATATTTATATAATGATATTTGTGTTTGTTCTGTGTCTAGGTGTTAAATATATGTATTTAAGTAGTATATTTGTGATACCTCTGTTGTCTGGCGTCCGTAACAAAATTGCTTTAAGCGACTTACCACGAAGTCAGGTCCATTTATGAGATGTTGTGGGAATTTATTATTATTATTATTATGATTACGGCACATTGTAGTCACACTAATAGGGTTATTGTATTGGTACCTCTCTCTTACCTATTTCTACCGCCAAATGCTGCATTCCGATTTGAAGAGTGAGAGAAGCAGTCACGAGGTTGGCAACGCGCTAGTAATATTCTTGTAATTACGAGCGTCTATTAACTGCGGCGACGCTTACTATCATGCTGATTGTATGCTTGTTTGTCGACCTGATCTAATAAAATATGAGTTGTGAGGTACCGGCTGAGTAGAATAGTATCTTCCTCTGTACCAGATGTCGTAAGCGACGACTAAGGTACCAGAACCGACTGATGGCGGTATATCCGACCGGATCAGTGTAGCTCATACGTACAGGGCGGGGATGGGCAGCAGCGTCCCCTTCCCAAAAGCAGCGCTCTACGATTGTCAACAAGCTTGCACTGCGCGGAATTATGGTAAAAAATTCCCATTTCGTGGAGAAAATATTCTAATAAAAAAAGAAACCTTTTTAATCTGTAATAACTTTAAAGAGAGCAGACCACTAGTTCTATTACCACATCTCGTGTGTTGAACAAATATAAATGTTTGGCATACAAGCCTACAGTAGTAGATGATGCTGTACAAGGTAAAGACAATATTGAATGCGCCTTCGCTCATAGACATATTAAATTTATCAATTTACTTCCTACTTCTTTTTCTATCATTTTTAAGTGACAGTAAGCGTTTTGCGTATATCAAACACTGCAAATTTCAAGTTACACACAAGGAAAATTCACACATCATATTATACATTGACCTAATGTAATGTAATGTGATCTAATGTAATGTAACAAATAAGAGGGTTGGAGGCCTGGTACTCTACAATACAGGCAGATCACTGCCTAGTTTAGACTCCAGTCTCTCACAAATAATAAATCCAAAGATTTATTGTATTAGTATTAAAATAATGTAATGTTTGTGGAGAGAAAAATAAAACTTATTATTATTATCTTTGAATAAACAATACATTTCTTATACACCAAGCGACTAGATAGACTAGATATTGAACTTTATGTGCAAATAATTGAGTTGTATATACGTCAATATAGAAAAAAACATATTTATATACCAGTATAGGTAATTTTTTTATCAGAGAGCAATGCTTAGGAAAAAATATCTATGAAATGACACTAGCAATTGTGATGTATTTTTATTTTTTTTTTTTTCTATTTCGTGAACTGTGATGTATCCTTCATTTACAATAAAGAGTATTTAATATAAGTGTTAATATTTCTTCTTATTATTATTATTATTTAATTATTAAACTTGTGTGTTTTTCTGTTTTTGTTCTAACATGTGTTCGTGTGTTTACTGTGTGAGTATTTTTTGTTTTGTTTTTAACACTTCGTTTTGAGCGCTTTCCATTTTTTTCTGTTTTCTTTACTTTGTTTTTTACTTATTTCTGCTTTATTGTATTTTTGTTTGTTTTATTTCTAAATGATTTAAAATTTTGACCTCAAAAACAAAAAGCATTTATGTTCAGTTTGCAAGTTTTGGCACATCAACATTTGTCATATTATTCGCTAACAACGACATTAAATAGAAATCATGCAATAAAAAGTAACATACAAGAAACTGCAAACATCCGCTTGCCAACTAACAGCTTTGTTATATGCTGAACAAGTTTAAGACACAACAATATTCAATCTTCTTTATCTTTACAGCGATCTACCGGACGAAGAGGACAAGAAATCGCCGGTCCTCCTTCTAGGAGTCAACAAGATCTCTGATTCCCCCTCCTTTGTGCGCAGGAGGTCCACAGAACCGCACACCACAGGCTCAATAAGGTTCTTCAGGCCCCCCAAGTCCAAGTACACTAGGGGACTCCACGGCGACGAGCGCCTGGAAAAGATCCGTCAAGACCTACTTGTCCACAAACACAAGCCTGACAAATACATTCCAAAAGACCACAGTCTGCCAATTGAGCCTGAAGAAAGGAGGTGCCTGAGACTCAACTGTGTTGGCAACTGCATCTGTGACAGGAAGAAGAACTCATCCAATCGAGGATCATTTTCTTTTCATAGGCCAGAGAACAGGCAATCGTCTCTCTGTCCGTCTGAGCCCTACGAAAAATCTGAGGAAAAGAAAGACTATTCGGAAAACGACATCGAATTTAAGTACACAGAACACATTCCTAGTTCCCAACCGTCTAGCAGCAAACAGAGCTCTTACAACGTCACCCCGAAATCTGCAGAAAGGAGGCACTTCTTACTAGCGAACCTCAATGAACGATTTCGGAAAACCCTCAGCTTGGACTCCAGAAAAATCGAGACAAATCGGGTCCCATTGAGTCTACCGCAGGAATCTCGACCGAAATCGCTTGTCAACACGAGCAATATTTGTGTTCAGCATTTGAAATCTGGTGATCCGTTCGTGGCGCCAAATTTTGAGAAAGCCAGCCAACCAAAGAAAAAACGGAAATCGTTCTTTTCCCTTGACACTTTCTTTGATTCCAAGAAATCGGATACATCATCTATAGACGACTATTGCTCTTCTAAATACAAGCGTTTCGAGCTAGAAAGCGATGACTCTCCTCTCTTCAAAAGAGAAGCGAGCCAAAGAGAGAAAACACCAGATTTACTGAACCTTCCAGTGATAATAGACTCTGTCCGGAAAAAGCAGTCGGACACAAAGCGACAGTTGGAGAAATTAGAGAATCATTATTACAGGAGTCTAATTAAAACGCAACCGGTAATCGACGCTGTCCCTAAAGACGCCACAGACATACAAGGGCCTAGCGGAAATACCAACCAGTACTTGGACGACGATGACGTAGAATACATCGAGCCTATACGAAGTAACTTCACAAGCCAAAGCACTCTTATATTAGATAAGAACATTCCAGGCGATTTCAATCTAGAACACGATTCTGTACTAACAATTAACACTGATGAGACTGATATAAAATTGCCTAGTTCTACAGTATCGCCCAAATCGAATGATCTGAAGAACCTGGACAATGATTTAGATAGTATCGGAATTTACGAAGTGGAAGTGAAAGAGGCAGACCTCTTGAATTGTGCCAAAGATTTGACGGTGAAAGTTATGGATAAATCCGTGGACTCGATAGGGAGTTGCTCCCTGGATGTGGACGCAAGCACTGACTTCTCAGGTAAATTCTAGAGTACCTATTTCAGTCTCATGTAGCATGTATATTAGTCATGTCTTTTGTTTTGGTTCATGATGTCGGTGCACTTAAGCTAAATTGACGGCATTATGTCTTTCCTATTTCTTAATAATAGGAAGGAGAAAGATGCCATGATTTTTGTCAAGTTTAGTTTTATGTGCAACGTACCATTATATTTACGTATCATAATAAAGTATATTTTATTAATTCTCATTTCGTTATGTGTTTTCTTTTTTTCCTTTTCTATGTGTACGTCGCACTTTGTGATGCATAGATGCTGAGACATGGAATAAGTAGAAGGCTTAATGCGTGTTGGAGTGTAAATACTTAATTTTTTGTCAGACGAACTAATCACTCACACAAAGGCGTATCCAATATCACACATTTCTTAGTGCGTGTAATAAAAGACGCTAAAGGTGATCAAAAAATAACAGTAAGCTCTCAATAGATATACCAAAAACATCTATCTCTCTTATTTATGTCACACGCATATAAAGCTTTCTCTCTCTAGCTAGATAGAGCTAATGTAACATAATTGTTCCATTTCTCTTGCATTTACGTTGTGCTTGCAAGCTATTTTGTCTGTATGCTCATTTATCTATTTCCGGTGTCTACCTTTTTCTATTATCTTGTTTTTATTATCATATTAAAATAATACGTGCTTACAATTCTTCGCCGCAATAACAACCACAACATGTTTATGACGACAATTTGGCAATCATATAATTAAAATTTAATACCATATATTCAAAATCGCACCTTTTGATGTCCAAAAGATGTCGCTATAGGGGTAAGTATAAACGATTTATAAATACGATTTAAATATATTAAGGAACGTAAATAAGTATTAAACATTGCAACCGTGCAATCATTTCACTTTGCCAAGTGTCTGCTTCCTATCACTGTCTTCTGGTTTCAATCTTGTTTAAAACAAAATAAGGTAATAGCCTAATTTTATACATCAGTATTTAGGTATACATACTTCATTTAAAAATTGCGATGTTATTAATTCTAAGTCGTACCACCTGAACCCACTAGATGGAGTATGAGGAAATCCATTGATTTATTCATGAAATTTAAATGTCATTTTATTTAAATCAGTTGAGTCATATTAGATTTCTCAAAGTTTAGTTAGATCCCGCAATTGTTATGCAACACTAAAAGTGTATACAGTACAAAACAGGTATTTCGCGTTGAATAAAACGCGCATCTAAATACAACAGACTATTATGTAGGTCGCAAACAATGCAGGTTGCAAAATGCAAGTCACAAGCGAAAATATTATACGCATATACACTTACGGATACCGGCCTCGTTTAGCCCACGCGTGCCTATTGAAGTCCGGTCATTGTCGCCAATTCGTCGACGAATACAGATGAATTGCGTAGACGTATCTAATAAACGCAAAACACATAATTTCATTTTTTCTTACAAAGTTAAAGCTGTGTTGAGAATAAATTAATAATTAAATAATAACGTGAAACTCGCTGGCCGTGAAACGGAACGGTTCAGACTGGCCGCAACAAGCGCACCGGTCGACGTCTCCGCGAAAAAAATAAAAAGTTTGACGTTTCCCTTCTTTGTGGTGTGATGTCATAGAATTTTGTGTTGTTTGAAGTGTAAAAAAGTATTTAAAAATCACATTTCCATCGTTGAAGTTACAGTGTGTTTTGGTTTTTTACTTGTCTATATAATATTCGGTAAGTTGTTAAACATTTTACGTCTTACAGTTTATTCGAAATTATTGTTTTGAAGTTTGCTCTCTTTTCCTACCTCCAATTTTTTTTCTAACTTTATATTAGTTGAAATTGGTCAAATCTAACGGACTTTCCTAATAATTATGAAAGTCGCAACGCGATATGTCTCGTTGCCACTTATAGCTTTCGCACTAAGATGAGTAATTCAATAAAGTTGCTCCCCTACAGTAATCTTTGAATGAATCAGTAGTATATTTTCGTATTTTCTATAGCAAACGATTCTCTTTCTATTTATTAGCAATGGTTTTCATTTATCCTTCGTTATATTCAGCTTCTTCACTTGAAAAACACTTACATATAATTTAACTTTTAGGTGAAAGTAAATTTCTGAACAAAATTGTGTTTAGACTATTTAAAACAAATATTAGTTTTCCTAAAGTTACAAATGTGCATGCATAAAACGTGGGAGCATTCATATACATACATTATTTTTGCTATCATAATGATAAGAACATGTCCATAGTGCATTGATAAGATGCTCAATTTATAGCTAAGGTAGTAATCTTGGCCAGTTCTGGTTGTGTTGACAGTTATCATATCCTCAAATTATTAATTATATAGCAAGTGAATAAATAAGGATTTTTATCTAAATTATTCTAGTAGTCTTGTTTTTTAAATAGAACATATAAATATTGTCCTTATATAATTGAGAGGTTACTCTAAAAATAACCTGTAGAGATAAGTCTCAAACATAAATAATATTATCTTGTCTTTGTTAAGTATTTTTGAGGATTTAATGGTAGTTTCATAAAAAAGAAAAATAATTTAGCAGTAATCATGCAATGTTCTATTTTATTAAATCTGCATAAATACATATTATTTAGTTATTAGAACTGATTTATTAAAATTAAAATGGTGCTTTGAAAGATTTTTATATACCTAAATTGTATTGATTATATGATTGGTTTTATTATAGGATACAATATCTTACTAAACTGAAAATAATCATTGTAGTGCATATTGTATTTTTATGGAACATTCTAATCAAGTATTGAATTTTAATTGCTATTTTGAGATTCCCAATTATGAAGTATTTTATATTCATAAGCTACAAAATGAGTTTTTGTATAATTTTCCTGCATATAATTAAATTTGAGTACATTTGAAGTCCTTATATTTGCTAAAATAATAAAGTCAGTGTTTTCATATTAAATCAAACATTACTATTTAATGTAATCAACCTAATACAACATTCAATGTTTATGTTTTTTTAAATCTTGCACTGGCTAGGGTTAGACCTGTTGTATTTCTATTTTCATGCTAAGCAATCCAAAAGGAAATCACATTAGCGATAAAATCTGATGATGTTGAATAGTAACAATTAAGTTATCATAACTCAGACACATAAATGATTTTATTTAATTGTAGTAGAAGTAGTCACATATCCTTACCTACTTCTAGGCGTAAATTAGTGTAATTTAAACACTGTTTGCTTTTGTAAAAATTCTATTATATCCATGATTTTTGTTTGGGAAAAACTGAAGTCAATGTATGAGTATCACAAAATTGATTTTAACAACCTACTAAGTGTCACCTTGACATGCTGAAAGTTGTCAAGGTTGATTATGAAAATACCTCCTTGGGTACAATGGAAAAGTCACTTAATATGTAAACTCAAACGTAAACAGGCCATATTTGGTATTAAGAACTTCAACCTTGATGTAATATTGTATTTAGTTTTATTCAAGGTTCACTGTATTTCTATAACCTTTGTAGTGAAAAGAGGGTCAGTTCTGGTGCTTCATTTTTAATAGTTTATTTCTCTTTTACCTTTACAGCCAGTCATTAGCTTCTGTTTACATGGCATTGACCCAAACTCATTAAGTGTTGTGTGCAATGCATATTTGCACATAGATAGAGAAATCCATACTTAATAAAAATTATGAGTACTTCAGATAATTATAAAACTACTTTATTAACATCTTTAAAACACAGGTAATATTTAGTTTTACCTTTGTTTGACGTTCCGCTTACCCCTTGGCAATAGTTCTTAAGTAGTATTATTGGTGATACCGGGGTTCTATTAAATAAAAACAACTTGTAAAGAATGAGAGTCCAATGAACATCCATAATCAGTAATATTTCCAGTTAACACACATAAATAATGGCTAAGATCACCTTGTTGTTCAATTCATATTATTATGTAAATTAAGTACTATGCACATAGTTTTTATGAATACAATACCAATATTCAATTAAATTGGCTAGACTCCATTTAATGTTTCAATTATGTAGCAATCCAATAATCATGATTTTGGCCAGTTTATGGTTGCTTATCCAGAGATAATTTAAAGTTTATGAACCAATGGAACATGAACATAATTTCATCAACTGCACCATATCCTGTACTTGACATAAAAACAGATGAAAGTTTCATAATGCTATAAGTTTATATTAATGAACAGATCATAGCTGTAATAAAACACATCACACATGTACCTGATTCTGATTAAGTTGTATATTATCTGTCAAGATAAGATAACCTTTTTATTTTAATGCTCAATGACTTATCAGTTAGGTCATAATTTGGACCGAGTTAAGAACATCATGTGTTTATTGTAGTGGTGAGAATGTGTGATTATTTCCTGATGTATCTATCTTGTGAGTATAGTTTGGATTTGTTTTAGTAGTATTTATACACATTGGATATTTTGTGGAATGGCTTCAATAAATAATGTTGTAGTATGAAGCGTCCTTGACCAAGTTTATGTAACTGTAAAATGTTATGAAAATTAGAATGCTTTTATTTATAAGAGTTTACTATACATAGTCATAGGAGTTGAATGCTGGGTTACAAATTGTAACAATTTAATATTTTGCTACAATTCAAAGATATTGACAAATCTCTGAAAAACTATTTTTCAACAGTCAACAGAGACTTTTGTTAAGTTGTTAATTATAATATAAAAGAATTTTAATACATTGTAATGGAATGGCATCTATGTAATTACATAGGAAATACAACATGCTACCATTTAAATTATATCTTCTTAAATTACATAAGATAGCATTAAAAAAATCTATACACTAATCCCTATAAATGTTATATATGTTGATTGATTTCCCACTGAGACACTATAGAATGGACTTGAATAACACTACCAAGATATATATCATATGTCAGAATAAGACATGCTGTAATTTATAAAGACATGGGTATACTATAGTTTGTTTTCATTGCTTTACCAAAATTGTTATTAAGCCATCGTTATTATTATGGAAAGTGTTGTTGTCTGTGTGGTGAGACTTATTGTCACTTGACCAATTGTTGAAAATGTATTGTAGTTATAAAAACTATGTGAATTTACTGAATAATCAATAAATACATTGTTTACACCACAAGGTCACAGATTATTGCATTCCATAATTAATGTTTGTATTATTAGATTAATGCGTATGTAACGATTAATGAGGTTATCTAGTATCAAATATTATATGAACAGGAAAAAAAATCCAGAAATCAATGTTCCACTAAATAATAGATAGTAAACACTCAGAAGTCTGTCTGAATTGAGTGAATATTATTAATATATATATATATATGTATATATTAAAAATATATGTATATATATATTAGCTGTCTATTGTTAGTATGATTGTACACAGTATTGTTTCAAGGATGCTTTAAAATGCATTATTGCTATAGTCTGGTCAACTCTAAAATCCAACATCATTAGAAATGTATGTCAGATTACCAGAGTATTTCTGTATTTGTAAATTAAATAAATTATCATTAAAAGTGGGAATGCAGCGAAATGTCCATCTTTATAAATTGCTTACTTTTTGTTTATCATTCCATTCATTACAAAATTATTTGATTGACATTGTGTATGTTTACATGTCATCCGTTGAAGTTCATCGTCCATCGTCGTCTGACTAATTCAATAAATGTAATTTAGGCTAGTTTTTTTGTTACCATATACTTTTTTCAAATATATTGCATATACCACAGCATATTCCTCGCAATGTGATAAGACAAATGTAAGATAAAGATTATTAATTACAGTCATTAATGTATATCGATAGAAATCATATTTTTTCAAATTAATAATAAAGAATATGTTCTCGTTTCAGACACCACATCGGGAAGCTTGAATCTCTTGACTCCATCGTCCACCACAAGCCGTATTCGGGACTTCAACTCTCGTTTCCAAGAGCGGGCCGCCTCTAACCTACATCCCGTCAGTCAGCATCCCACGCCGACGGTAACACCAGTGCGCACCCCGGAAGACGCAACACCTACACCCAAGAAGTCAGAGAATCTCCTTAAACCTCCCCCTAAGGTCCACCTGGATGCAGGCAGCCACAGGTCTCGGGGGCACCACAAGAAACGTGACGAAGTACCCCAGAAAAAGCCGAGCTACTTAAACCTCGCCTGCTCAGTCAACGGGTACACCAACCTCACGACCTACGATTCTAAATTGAGACAAGATATTAACAAAAGCAGGGAAGCCTCACCTATCAGGCCTATCACCCACACATATCAGTATAAAAGTGAAAATAACTCTCTGCTTGTCCCAGTGCCGGTCAGCGCCAATAAACTGCTGGTCCCGACGTTTGGACCCCATGATACAAGGGCGGATTTGACATCGAAAGCGCCTTCTAAGGCGCACACGGATCCTCATCTTGCAACGTCACCATTGCACGCCTATATGGCGGCTGAAAATAAACAGCTGAAAAACGATTTCTTAGGAGCCAACATGACCACCACAAGCAGACCATACATATCCAGTGAGAGCAAAAATTTTGCCGCGTCCATGCTGCACCAAAAGGTGGACGAAGTGGACAACGCGAAAGAGATCACTTTCAAGTCCAGCTATTCTGAGACCAACTTCAGGAAGACGGTCACAACAAACGGAAAAGAGTCACGGTTTAGTTCTGAATCCTACACCATTTCTTCTAACGGAGTATCAAAACACGTCGAGATTACCAAAGAGAATGGTGAGAAACTCACGAGTCCCATGAAAAGCTTTATACAGCAGCGAGTGGAGAGATTGTATGGGCCAGGGGCGTTAGCTCAAGGCTTCTTCAATCAAAAGAGACACAAGTTGAAAAGCCAGAGCGACGACGATGACTCAAAAGTACTGACAGAGAAGTCGATCAACTGCCCAGACAGATTCGTGACTCCGAAGAAATCGAACAGCTTTGAGAGTGAAAACATATATACTAGTCCGAACGGAGAGATGGATTCGAACGTATCTCTGCCAGTCCTCAGGCATTTAAGGCCAGAGTTCCGAGCGCAACTGCCCATACTGTCACCAAAGAAGAGTTTGAAGCCGGAACTCTCCCCTCAAAAACCCGAAGACATTCCATGTCCAAAGACTGAACCAGTGGAAGCGAGTGAAGTGTCGGTTACTAATGGTGTATCTGTGATAAGTTTGAATGAACCAAGTGAGCCGGTGAACGGATTGAACGGGACCGAGAACGGTGTGAAAGAGGTGGTGAAGAATGGACATTACTTTTTGGATCTGGAGAAGAAGGAGACTGAACGTTTGATCGCGTTGGCTGCCACAGCTGAGAAAGAGTTGGAAAATTTACAGGTAAAGTATTCATATAACTTTGTCTTTATTATTATATATTCTTAATAGAAATTACAGGACAACAAGTTTAAGAAGTTCAGTGTTAGCGAAATTATAATTATTTCATTGATAGAGCTGAGTGCAATGATTAGATCTATACTATTCTAGTTGCTATTCAGTCGAGACAGTTAACACCTTCCTGACGTATTCGTTTCCTCTTCTAGCGCTGGTATTTCCTTTTAAAAAGACATTATAGAGTGGACATTTTTATAAGGAGTGTAGAGAGTGATCTCCAAAGCAAAACTAAAAATACCAATAAATTATTAGGAGTTCTATAACAACGTAATATTAGATAAAAGACCAAGATTTATCAGGTTTTCAATTCTTTAAATAAGCAAATCGGCCGAGTCACCTATCACCGTAAACCGTAGCGTATGCTTGAGACATCAACTTATAAATTCAAGGAATCTAGGAATAACATATTATTTAGTAATTTTATTGTAGAACTTTTTCTTAATTTGTGGGGTACAAATTAAGAACAATAAAATTAGGAATTATTTTCGAAAAATATTTACACGTGTTTCATGACTTTCAAGGAACCTTTAGAAGAACTGAATTACATTAGAATAATAACAGAAACGGCAAAGTTTTATACCAACTTTTCACCCCTGTTTTACCTTTTTAGGAAAATTTATTTTCCAAAATCCTACGTTGTAAAGGAAACACCTGTGCTAGTGTCAAGTTTGTAACCCTTATATTTTAGGCCCTGCGTGATATGTCAGTCAGTTAGCTTCTCCTTTTATATTTATGGGTGGACTCCTCAGGTTTAGTCCATAAGTAATATTGGCAAGTATAGGTGACACTGGCATTTTTAAATAATACTGGGGATATCAATAGAGAGGAATTGATTACGATATGAAAATTGTGTATGGTTTAGAGCCGTTAGACACTGCCCGAGTAAAATAGCACCTTCGTAACATGTATTGTAAGACGTGAGAGTTGGTCTAAAGTAGCAAAACCATTGGAGAACTATGAGAATGTCCTCCAGCTGATTAGATTACTTAGTATCAGAACGAAGGAAAAACCTCTATATCTCTCCGAACAAGGAGTTTTGTTTTCAATTTAAGATGTCACATAACTAGATGTAACCTTCCGAACCAGTTCCTTGAGGTCATCCGGCATTTTGTAGCTCGATAGAAAGAGAACATTGACTTTGATGAATGACAGCCCACACAGACAAATGCGTTGTCTAATAAGGAATATAAAAATGCATTATAGTCGGCCTATTGTTTTAAAACAATGGCGCAGTACGAACGGAATTACTTGGCCGATCCGATGTTGGGTGTTTCAAGGCAAAAGTGGTATAGGCAACAAATGGCCACACACTAAGTTTGTAAAATTGAATCGGTGAAATTACTGATTTTTATTTCCGCTTGACGATAAATCGTTAGACACTCGTGTCACCACAAAGATATCACTATCGTTTCGCCAACCTTGTGACCTAAACATACAATGTCTCACTATTGAAACCGGAACACGGCTATTTGGCGTTAGAAACAGAGTGAGGTATCAATGCAGACGACCTTTGTAAGGGGTCTACCTCTAGTGAAGCTAAGCCCCTTCTATCCTACCAATGTTATAAATGCCAAAGTTGGTATAGATGTTTGATACTCTTTTACGCGATACTAGTTGGATAGATCTAGACGTAGACGACATTTGGCACATAGATTATTTATAGTCTGAAATAACACATAAGCTACATTTCCTCCCGAAAACCAGATCCAGTGGTATTATTTTTCTCTATAGAATCTACACTATTCCTATAAGTGCGTCTCAAGTTAAATCGTTCTAACTATACTGCGCAGATGTGCGTTATACTATGCGTTTACAGTTCAATGTCAATGGAATTGTATCAAAGGCTACACAAGATCAATGTTAAAACATTAATTGATACCACTGTCTCAGGCTGAGAAACGGTTTTTTTAAATAGTTGACGAACTAGAGGGAGACGCCGATTTTAAAAGTATTTCAAAGCAATGTCTAGAACTGGTTATATCTGACAATAGAGTTTTATTTAACAAGGGCTGATTTTTTATTGAACATCTGTATCAAACACTAAAATATTCATCATCAATCGCTGGACATAGGCCTCCCCAAGAAACGGGGATTTTGCCCGTAAATGCCGCGCTGAGCATGCGTGGCGGCTATCGCATAGCGTAGCTTCTCGATGGAAATGCTGCTGCCCTACGTCCTGCGCCTTGATGCGTTTAAATTGTGCTGTTTTGGCGGGTAGGTACAGCCATCTGTCGGTTCCGGTTCCTCAGTGGACCCTTACAACATCTGGTTCAGAAGGAGGGTACTATTCTACTCTATCTTCACCGAGCCAAGTAAAGATTAATTATTAATTTCCATTTGCTCCTACCCTGATGTACCTTGCTTCATTGACATTCATTTATATCATATATGAACTACCGATGATCTGCACCAGACTTTTAAATCAGTAGTTTTTTTTTTATTTATTTGACAATTCGAGCTACAACAATCCAGCCTATACCATATTCTGAGTGTACAGATAGCATCTTTGCCAGTGTCGCTGGTTAATAAACGCGGGCAACAACACTCCAATTATTCGGTCTCAGTATATCCTCACTTTGAACCGTGCACTTGGAGAATCGATTGACAAAGTAAAACCCAGAATTTGCGTCTTCTAATATATAAAATTCTCGTGTCTGAAGTGTTAGTTTTCATACTCCTCCGAAACAGCTTGATCGATTCTTATGATTTTTTTTATATATGTTCTGTATTTCTGAGAATTTTCTACTATTTATTTTTCATATTTCTAAATGATAAGGGTAATCCAACCCTAACATTTTTTTAAACATTTTTGGATTTTTTTTTATAATGTGGCATTAAAAATACATACAACCCTAAATTTTCACCTTTCTATCACCAACCCCTATTTTGAATGGCTGTTTTAGTAATTAAATCATTTTTCAATCATTCATTTTTATACAATTTATATGGCAGAACAACGTTTGCTGGGAGAGCTATTTTTAATATGAAATATTTTTGTGAATCGTCTTGAGGGCTCTGGTGGGCGTGAGCGGGCGGAAGACGTTATGTCCCATTACCCCAATAATTCATTTGAATCTCAACCTTCAAACTGGAACACAGCAATGCAATAATAGTTGGACCGAATAAAACTCCAGTTTCTTCCCTTCTTTTTAAAGTGTAAGTTTAGTAAGTTTTTTGTTCCGACGGTTACGCTGCAGCAAATGTCTTTTCAATAGTGATAATGATGTTCTGACTATAATTGTATTCTTATACGTCGTACAAACACTAAAAATAACGTAACAGTAATTTAGTGAAGATATGTATGCTAGTACACTATAATTTCCTGCGAGGCTTCGATACTTAGAAATTTAATCTCTGGAGACATTTAACGATAACGGTACTTCGTATACCAGGACACTAGCGGTGCTGAGGCTCATATAATAGTATCAGGAGGGTTGAAATTACGAGATTAAGCATGTTTTGGCTAGACCCCAAAAAAAGTGACCAACTGAAAATTAACCCTTTTTTTATTTTTGCGACAACCCTATTCCTGTTGATGTGGATTGATTCCCTTCATAGGGCGTGGGGACTCGGAAGCGAAGCGTTTCGAGGGCCATCGGAGGCCGGATCTCAGCTCGAGTGGCTGTCGTCGGGTCCCAGTGCATTTCAAAAAAGCTTAGACTAGAATACAAAAAACTGTTACATTTTTATAATGCAAATCCTTTACTTAGGGTGAGAACAACAAATCCTTATCTAGAACTACTCGTTTGCTATGTGTTCACCCTTTAACTACCACTACGGTTAAATATAAAAGACCCGCAGTCCCTGAGAAGACTCGCGTTGCATTCGAGGACCAGTACCAATGCTCCGAATGCGTCAGAGATCTTCCCGATGAACCATATGACATTACTAAGTACGCTAGAACTAATAGTGAAGAGAGGTACCGCAACCGTCCGCAACCGTAAAGTCGCTTATCACTTGTACCAATGTCGCTTCGCTTCGCAGCCGAATTCTTTTTGAGAAGACGCCGTGTTCTGTAAGATACATCAGATCAAAATACACATGCGTACATCTTCCGAGACGTATCTAGTGTAAGAACACTGTATATGACGTTGTTCCAATTCAATCCATATCTTTTATTTAACGCTTTTATGGCCTTACCACCGCTTTTGATGAAATATTACATGGTGAATCTTCACCAAAGATATAATCTAGTTTTCGATCCCGAAGGACGCGTAATAAAAGTGAAACGAATGCGGTCGGAAAGTCATTTATTTGTTTTCTCAAATGTTAGCGTATCTACCAGAATCTAGGCCACAAGACAATACCTATAAAACAAGCAGCAATGCGTCGTATAGAACCATGTATGGCGCGCTCTTTAGATCGATCAGTATTGCCTCATGCATTATTCATGTGAGGCGCTCCGCTACTGAATTATCTTGTGTAATGTGTGCGTGGTAATGCGATATGTGTTATTGATTCTATGACGTCAGGCATAATGCTCTAGACGTCTATTCTATTGAGGTTAGGCCGTTGTCCAGGAAACTGGAGCGACCCTATGGCTCTCATGCGGTCTGGATGTCCCCAGAGATTGTATCGGGACCGACTTTGATTACTGAATAGCGACCATAACGCGGAGGCCTCGTCTCGAGTGGCCGTCGTTTCGAAGCTTTGCAAGTGTAATGAGGTTGGGTACACTTATGAAATGAGTAATAACCAACGAAAATTAAGCGAGGTCTTTCAGCTTCGGAACGCTCGTTAAAGAATCGTCTATTAATTACGTAATGTTTTTAAACATACATACATCACACCTGTGTCCTGTTTGGGTAGGCAGAGACTATGGATCTCCACTTGTTACGTTGCCCTTCTTTAATATCTCTTCTACGTGTCCAAACCATCTCAACGTTCCTTTCTCTATTGCTGTCACAACATCATCCTTTACACCACATCGGTCTCTTATTACACTAACTTTTAATCTATCTTTCAAGCTCCCACCATACATACTTCGAAGTGCTCTCATTTCAACAGCATTTATTCTACTAGAATAAATGCGATAGAACTAGTTAATCCAGCCTACTCCGTCCCTGGTGATACGGACGGAGGTAACTAACACCCACCTAACAAAATCAATATTATCTTTAATTAAAACACCGGTGTAAAAAAGCATATCTCATTACAATGTCGATATTTTAGGACTGTGATAAAATATGCACTTTGGTCCGGTGCGCCAACATGAAAAAAATAAATATGTAGACGTGATGTCTCGTGATTTATTCCGATTATAATAAAAAGTTTTTGCATAACCTGTTGGAAATATTCGTGACTTTGTATATATCCTTGTATAATATGAAGGAAATAAAGAATCTTCTGATAAAAAAAATTTGAGAGTAGCAATTATAAGTAAATTAATAATAACTTCCCATAACATCTCATACGTTGACCTAACGCCGTGGTAAGTCGCTTAAAGCACGCGTGTTACGGACGCCAGACAACAGTGGTATCACAAATATACTGCTTAAATACATATATTTAAGAAACACAAATATCATCATATAAATTTTTGCTTTTTAGTGGGGATCGATCCACGAATCACTACCATCTGCCCCATCGGGCTCGTTGTGTGTATACAATTGTCTTTAATAACATTCATACATTAAACAAAAGTTGTGTATGGTTCCAGGACCAGGAAGTGAGCGAGGAGGTACTGGGGCTCCTCCGGGCGGCGTCAGGAAAAGCTCGCCTGCTCGCCACACAGAAGATGCAGCAGTTCGAAGGTGATTTTACTTTTTTTTTTTACTATATTGTATATGTGTATTGCTGCTGTAAATAAATAAAGACACATCGTCATCATCACCATATCACAGTAAGTCCGTTACAGCCATAGTTGCTGCGCTAAGTAGACGTGGTGGCAATCGCAGAGCGCAGATTTGCGGAGAGGATGCGGCTGCCCATTCTCACCCAGTAGTATTTAAGCTGTGCTGTTTTAGATGAATATACCGCCATCTGTCCGTTCCGGCATCTCAGTCGCTCTTACGACACTCAACCTTTTACCCAACGGGTTGATTAAGACAACACAAAATAAATATTATTCTAAAATAGAATCTTTTTATTTGTTATCATCATATCAGCCATTGAAAGTCCACTGCCGGACATAAGCCTCCCCAAGAAAAGAGGAATTTTGCCCATAACTGCGTCACTGGGCAAGCGTGTTGGCATTAACAGAGCGCAGCTTTCGCGACGGGAATACTATTCCCGCCCTTTGTATTTGAGCTGCACTGTTTCGGACGGATATTCCGCTATATGTCTGTTCCGGCACGCGTCTTACGACGCTTGGTACAGTGGGAAGTACTATTCTACTCTGCCGGTACCACACGACAAAATTTGTTATAGATACAAGACAGGATCGCCATCGGGTCTATTAAAAATTTAAACATGAACTTAAAATTAATTTTTCATCGATATACGCTTCACAACATTCCAGGTCTATGCTACAACAACATAAACGAGCGGCTAGACGAGCCGTTCCCCACCACCGTGCAGGACCTGCAAGGGTTCTGGGACATGGTATGCCTGCAGGTCACCAATGTGGACGCGCTGTATGAACACATCGCCGCGCTCAAGGCCAACGGGTGGAAGGAGGTGAGCAAGGAGTCCTAGAAAGATATGCTACGAGTGCGATATATATTTATTTTTATTTATTTATTATTAACCTAATTATGGGTTATCCTAATTAATAAAATTATTCTATATTGAATTTAATTGTTAACGTTGAGTGCCTGCTGCATGTGATGTAACGTCCCATTCCCGCATTTGAGCTAAACTGCTTCGGATGGATATACTGCCGTTACAGGGGGAGGTACTGTTCTAATCTGACGGTACCACACCATAAGAGGCTTTTTTGTATAGGGTCAACTAATCACTGACCCCAGGATCCCGTAAAACATTACTCATCATACCAGCAATTTTAATTCCACTGCTTGACATTGACCTCCCCAAGAAAGAGGGAATTTTGCTCATAATTGTTGGCAAAAGTTGGCAATCGCAGAGCGCAGCTTTTGCGAAGGGTGATGCTGCTGCCCATCCCTACCCTTTGCATTTGAGCTACACTGTTTTTGATGGATATACCGCCATCTGTCAGTTCAGGTACTTCAGTTGCCTCTTACGACTCCTGGTACAGAGGGAGGTACTATTCTACTTTGCCGGTACCTCACGGCTGATACTAATAAGCTACTACTAATACTAATAAGTGGTAATACATATTTTCCAGGTGTCTGCCCCCGTGAAGAAGCCGCCGTCGAGTCAGGGCGCGCCGGCACGCCCGCGCGCGCGCGCCGCGCCCGCGCTCAAGAACGAGAAGGCGCGCCTCGCCGCTGAGAAGCGGGAAGCCGACAGGAAGGCAATGCTGGAGCAGAGAAGGTTCCGTCACTTTTGATTCACTTATTTACGTACCACCAAGTCTATGCAAGCATCTCCATAAAAACTGAAAACTACAAAAATCTCATAACTCGAAATATTATTAGTAAGTTTAAGTATTTTCGAGTCGCCAAAAAAAGCAATAATATAAAAAAAATTAAGCATTAAATTCTTTTATATGTACTCGTATTACTGATGACCTTAATGACCCCACATGATCATAAGGTCAGGATCAAATAAGTACAACACTGCGATTGAACGGCAATTTTGGATTTCTTTTTAGAAATGCAAATGTGTGCATCCTTTACGCCCCCTAATGAGGTGTGTTTCCTTCAAAGTCAAGGCAAAAAAACCTACATTTAATTAGGCCTATCAAATGCACTTTTAATTCGGCAAAATATAGGTCAGCTAATCACAATAAATAAATCAAATGACTGATGGCCCTGATGACCTTGGTTGGAAAGTTGTGCCTTGTAGTACTAACCCGCAGCTGGTTACTAAAAGTGGACGGGCCCGATAGGGCATTCGGTAGTGTTCCTTTCTCGCGAGCCAAGTGGGTTCGATCCCCGCCCAGGGTTCGTTCTGGTTCATTCTGTGTCTGGGTGCTATATATGTAGATTTAACTATTTTATTTCTTACTTTTCATACCTGTAAGTATTATTTTTAAGCTAGAGTCAGATTGTTTTTATACGAATAAACGAACAAATTGTAAAGCCAACCTTCAGTAAAATCCCTGCCTGTGTCACCCTACAAACCGGAACAAGTAACGCGAACACTGGTGTTCAGCGGCAGAAATAGGCGAGAGAGGTACCAATAACGACCTACGGTAAGGCTATTTAAGGACTACCTCACGAGACCATGTGATAAGTAGTCTTAAATTGTAAACGGTGTCCCTTGTTCTACAGACGCGCGGCCCGCGAGCGGCAGGCGGCGGGCGCCAGTGACGCCGCGCCGCACGATCGCAGCGACGCCGCGCAGGTGCGTGCCCGCCTCACACTACGCCACTTTCGATACAGCTCGGTTACAATGACAGATGTCAGAAAACGGAACGCCATAACCTTGTAGTAGCGTTCGTATTTGGCGGCAAAATATGTTATCAATATTGTTTTTTTAAAAGGATTTACATGTAAAGCGTAGCGTAGGATTGACCTAAAGTTATGACACATGAGATTCGTTTGACAGCTGTCATTCTATTGGAAATATATTGAAAGAACTGTACTCACGATCGCTCATTCTTCCCACGCCAGCACTTCGTTTGACAGCTGTCATTTTAATGAAGCTATATTGAAAGACTACTCACACGTTTGATCACTCTTTTTCCACTCCACCTCTGTTTAAATATGGAATGGGATGGATGGAATGTGTCTATACAAGATTTATATTTTTTGTATATTTGTAACACTATTTAAAAACTACTAAACCGACTTTAAACATTATTTTTGGTATTATTTTATTATAGTTGTTTGTTAACATTAATTAAGTTATTTGTTGACGGATTTAAAATATCATTTATTTAACTATTAATGATTTATTGAATATTTTGATTATCTTTTTTATGTACTATTATTCGTAATTGCAAGCAATAAAGTAGTACTGTCCTTTTTCCTTTTTATATTTCTTAATTTTAATTCTATTTAATTATTTCGATGATATAATATGTGAAAGAAAGGTAATATTATTGATGGTATATTATTGATTCGATATATGTCGAGAATAAAATTATAGTCTTTTTATTTAATTATCTATTAAATAGATATTTGATATTAAAATCTACACAAAAGCTTAGTTGTTTTTAATTTTAAAAAATCTAGTTAAAATATATTTTAATTATAAATAGGGATCGAATGTAAAAGAGAAAAATAATACACACAAATAAAGTCACCATTTTATGCATATAATTTGAAAATATTCTTCGGCTATTTCACAGGAAGTGGAGATCTTCGTGGGACGACCCAAACCCACGGCGCAGGCGCCCGCCGGCGACCGTGCGCTCAGCTGATCCTGCCCCGCCACCACCCCACCACCACCTCCATCCGCGGACCGGAATTAACTTGTCTCTAGTACATACCGTAATAACTGGCATACGACCCGTATTCTAAAACTACGCCTAGGCGAAGACAAGCAGGCAGAAGATCTGCTTTTTGGTGCGAATATTAAACAAGTGTATAAGATACTGTGGCGCTTACAATTTTTAAATCATTACTAATTGTACTGATAATGTAAATATCTTGAGGCGAAGACAGGCAGGTAGATTGCCTGCGTTTTGGTGATAGGGACAACAGAATTCAAAAATTAGCGATGTAACAATGGACCTATTAAAAAGATCTTGGGCGCGGTGTATGTCCAACAGTGGACGCAGTCTTTAATGGCGGTATGTTCATCTATATTTTTGCCATTGTCACATTCCACTTAAATTTTGTTTGATGAACACACCTAATATTATTTATTATCCGATCATATTGGTCGATAAACGGGTTATATAGAAATGAAATATTTTTTCAAACAGGATAAGTTGTTCCTGAGATAGCGCGTTCAATCAAACAAACAAATTCTTTAGTTTTACAATACTTTATGTAGACGTTACGTCGCTTATCGACACAACACTGTACAAGTCGAAATAATCTGATAATATTCAGCATTGTTTACAAGAATATGGGATATTTTTAACTTTAATTAAAGCCCTCGTTCCTGATATGAGCAAAATCAATCCTAAAATATGAAATACCTATTATATTAAAGTACTTGGAAACTATTATTTGGGAACCATACACATTAAACTATACAGAACAATTATTATTTTGCATATAATCATAATATCATCTTAGTAATTATAGCAGCTGTAAAACGTCAACTGCTGGACAAGTGTGGTGACAATCGTAGAGCCGAGCTTCGCGACGAGAACGCTGCTGCCCATCCCCGTTGTGTTGTTGCATTTAAGCTACACCGCATCGGGTGGATATACCGCTATCTGTCAGTACCATTACCTCACGCCTCTTACAACACCTGGTACAGTGGTACACTGTATGTCTGATATCTGGTCGTAACTGATAGTTCCTTACAACTTTGTTTTTGAATACGGGTATAGTATTGCAGTATAGGAGAGGACACATTAATGAAATTACATCAAAATGTATTTTGCTTTTCTATGTATACCTAAATTTATCATGTCTTACAACTAAATCATGTATAATCAAATTTAACCGCACATTTTTATTCGATGAAATTTTTATTTGTATAGGAAAACTTTCAGTCAAGATAATAGCTGAATATAAAACACACTTGTATGAGATACCCTGACGCTTACAATATTTAAGTAATTATTAATTGTATTAACAATGCAAACATTTTGAATTTGCTTAATTCCTACTATTATATTTTAAGGAAAATAAAAAACTAATGTAAAAGTCAGCGTTTTAGATAATCTTAGTGATGTCTTGTGTTGTGCTGGAAGTTTGCCCTATTGTTATTATTTAATTTATTGGATTTGCACATAATTTTATTATACCTAAAATTAATATAAAACAAATTTAAGTGGAATAAAAGACATGCAATGTTATTATTGATGATTAATGTTGAATACCAATTCTATGAATTACAATGAGAGGATTGTCTATTGAATATGCTATTTTATAATTGTAGGTGGGACTTCTTTATTGGTTTTGGATTTCTTCGCATAAAGATATTTTATAGAAAATAATGAGATGAAAAAATATATGTAGTGTTTTAAAAACAAAAGATTTGAAAACGCGATGTAAAGATAGGGAATATTCATTGTCATTTTCAGCGCCAAGGTCTTCTATAAAAGACAAGTTTCCGCGCTCTTCACGCTACGACTTTATTAGAAGACAATATCTAATCACGGAATTTATTTTAACGAATACTGGCGCCTGTTAGAGTAAGATCATTCAGTCTGTTACCGCTTTGATGATTTCGGCTTCAAAACAATAAAAAATATCTTGTACACTATAAATAATCATTACGTTTTATAGTAAATTTTATATGCATTGAATGTTATCTGTTCTACGCCTGTGTCGCCACTTGCTGCAGAAACGTCTGGGATGTCCGATACAACAATAAAATGTATGCTAGCTATCTGTAAATTGAAAAAAGGTTTCTTCTGTATTGCCTTACCAGACACTTGTGATAGTTTAATTATGCGGAACAGTTTATCAGGCACTTTATCAGCAAGTTGTGAAACTAAATCGTGTATTGTTGTTTTATGGGGGAATGCGTTGACCGTGTTTTAGTAAATTTTACTCTAAAATAAATTTAATTAATGAAATGTAATATATGTGTAAAAATCGAAAATAGCTGTTTGATAGACATTTGTCGGTTTTTTATGTACAGACTAATAAGGAGTAAGGCATATGCGGGAAAGTGGAAGTCCCTGTGATGGCGAGGGGTGGATATATAAATAATTATGATACTCATGGAATATAATATAAAAATCGTATTTTTTTTGCCCCTGTATTATGAAATTATGTAATGTCTGAATAAATTATTATGTTGAACTGTATGATTCTCTTTTTATTTTTATAGCGATGTTGACATTTGTAATTGTTTAAAAACAATAGTTGTAAAAAGTAGGAATACGATTTTAGATTCCCTATTTATTATAGATGGCAAATAATGTTCAAAGCACTAATGAAATTATAAAATATCGCTTTCTGTACTGACGATACGAGGAGGCAAAATAGATGTAGCTTCTAACACTCACTCCAGTTACTTACTATACATTTCACAACTTTAAAATATGTCTTATCTATAGTATAGCATGAAATAACCGAATTACATAGCTAATTACTAAATACATGAACTTACTAACGGTTTATATTGAGAAGAAAATCCTGGCAACTTTAAATTTGAATACAGAGGCTGTGAACTTTTTCTCAGTATTGCCATTGTAAAGATTATATAATCGCTTGACGAACACATGTAGCTCCTAAATTGTATATCTGCTGAATATTATATAATTAATTATGGTTTTTAGTCGTTAAAATCATTAAGTCTATGGAACTAATTGATATCTACGTGAAAATATAGTTTTAGCAAATGTTGTATAGAATGTTTTATTTGTTTGTTGCATAATAATAATATAAGCAAATCCTCGTATATAGCTCGCTTGATTTTAACTGTATGCTCTCTACAATAAAACAAATTGAATGACCTTTTTCAAATCAATAAATGTTTTTGTATCGTGTAACTGTAGCGTGGTCTATACTTAATTTGGCAGCAGACTATCTAAATCAAGAGAACCGTAATTATCGATCGTGTATTAAAATGCATTTTTGCTTTTCTTTGGACACAAATTAAATATGTACGTACAGATTGCGCGTTTAATGCTAAACTTGGTGACAGTTTCTCATTGTAAACATATCGGCTTTGTTGTGTATGACGCGGGCCATCTGTACTTCGTGTTACATTAATTATAGTAAATACATATAACTACAACTTACTTCTACAACTTTATAAAATCTAAATTTTATTGCTGTACTTGAAGAACGAAAAATCTGTTACAATAATTTCTACCGCATTAGTTAGCGCAAGTTAAATATAAGAAATAAAAGTTATTTCGTGGTAACATTAATAATAATTATAATAAAGATACTCTTTATTTTACACAGTTAATTGCATAAAAAAAATATAACTAAAAAATTTCAATACAATTGGCGGCATAATGGCTCAGAGCGATCTCTTCCAGGCAACCTATGGACATAGACGAAGAAAATGTGATAGGGCAGTTCGATGTGTACTACTATTTAATACTATTAACTAAAGTATATTAGAACAGAATAACTCCGAATTCCATTATTTATCTTAGCCTTTTTTATTTCGCGATTTATTTGTAATTTTAGAAGATGTAAACGCTGATGTTGCTCAAACATATTCACTATTTCTATAGCCTACCATGCATTTCATGCTGTATGTATGTATAAATAACTTTCGCCTAACTCATTACAAATTAAAGCTATTACATATAACAATGGTGCTCAAACTGTGAAACCATTAGAAAGTAGAACTATTCGAGCGATAAATCCAGATATTAATCGTTAATTTATGAGGCTCATTTGACCTAATGAGTCAAACACCGGCCCTCGCTTAATCGCCGGCGAATGCGTGCGGTTCCCGTCCCTTCATAAAGTCTTCAACGCCAACTCTCAAACGATTACCAACAAACCCAGGCCCGTGCCTTGCTTGAACACCTTTAGTCACGTTTATATTTAACAATTAATATACAGCCATATTACACGTAGCCTGGAAATCGTAGATTAGTAGAAATGCACTCGCTGGCCATTAGCACATTAGAGGCCATTCATAAACGCTGCAAAGAAATTGTAATTACTAAGTCCAATTATAGACATTCTTCAATTAGCAAAGTGAGATATTTAGTAATAATTGGTTTTCGAGTTAATTGTTAAGTTTTGAATGGTGTCCGTATGTGTTTATATATTTGTTGATTATTGTAAGTCAAGTGAAATTTTGTGAGCTTAAATCGTTATAAATCAATGGGGTATAGAACCAATTTCTTTTTTATTTATTTAACTCTATTAAATATAAATATCATATTTTCTGCTCATAATGTAGATGCTCGTGTTTAATCAAATGATATAGCATGGTTTTTGTTTTGTTATCGCATCTTACTTATATTCTTAATGACTACTTTATTAGCACTTTTCTACTTTATTTAGTTCAAGAGCTTTGATTTAACTAAACACATCTCATTCTTAAATATAACGATTGATCTTGTTTTATATCTAAGAACTTTTCTCGATAACTTAAATGTCAGCTGTAAATTACTGTAATACAATAAAATGAATATTATAACAACTCATTTTTTTATTTAAATCAAAATCATTCGCGATGAAATTCCTAATATTTTACGGCGATCGTTAGAAACATGACAATTATTAATCAGTTATGTCCTCATCTGGTAATCCGGTTCTATTATGACATTATATATACAGCCATTTATAATCATTCATATTAGGATATCCTCAAATCCGTTATTTACAATAAAATGCATAAACATCATACCCATTAGCCGGATTGAATTTTTTTTATTTGTTAATTTAAATTTTATATCGACTAGGAGGTGCACACTAGAGGCTGTTGAAACATTTTTTTTAGAAAATTTTAGGAATATTTCCGCTACGTCTGTGCATGCTACATGCACAGACGTAGCGGATTTTGTCTATGAAATACACCTACCTAGTTTCAGAAGAATTTCAGAGCTGTATCTTACTTACCTTAACTGCTTGGAAAATTATTTTGTGAGGCCGGTCTGTAATTAGCAGTGGATGTTCTTATGCTGGTATCACGATAAAGACTATAAAAAAATATATTTTAAAAATCGCTATAAATTAACGCTATGAACACATCAAGTTTAATGCAGCCGTAAAAATTTAAATAAATTACTAAGTGATTGTTGAAAAATAAACTTTCTGCTTTAGTGTTACTTTTAGGCTTCATGCTAAAAATTTTACTACAACGTAAGCTTTCATGTAAAGAACCTCAATCTAAAAATGAATTTTAGACACGACATTAGATTAGTTCACATCCTTAAATACTTAAGAATCAAGAATACGTAGAGAAACAAACTTTATTTAACTACAAAAATATATTCTTTTGTATTTATAATTCTGTTTAACCTTACAGCCCATACGAATTTTGACTTTTGTATAATTTTAATCACTTAACTAACATACAACAAATGAAGTATTTTGAAATATAATTTAATGAACTTATTAATTTTAAATTTATTATATATATTTTTTTAATCTATCAATTTAGACATTTTTGAATTTTATTTTATTTTAATTGCAGTACTTAATTAAACAACCAAATAGACTCCTTTAAAATGTAATTAACTGTGAACATTTAATATTCAATAATAAAATACATTTTTTTGTATTGTTAATTTTATCCAATGAAAACATTTATCGTGCTTAAATCGGAACGCAAATATCAACAGTGATTGTCTATGGTACTCTCGACAAAATGTTCAGTCAGTTCAATATTTATTTTATGTACAAACTGTAAATCAAAAGAAACATTATCTATATTTTATATATATAATATTAAAATTATTTTTCAAAACTATTTTGATGTTAAATAAGTGGAAAACATAACAAAAAAATATAAAAGTGTAAAATTATTTAGCGTAGGCTCCGCGTGTTTCCTTCCCGCGCACGTCGCGCTAGGTGGAAGTTGGTCATGGTCGTCCGCCAAACGGAAAGCCGCCATGATGGCTTTCTGTAAAGTACGCTCAATATGTAAAGTTTCGTTATTGTTTTTCATTAATTGTGACTGAGTGCGTGCAAAAATTAACCATGGGAACGAACTAGAGTGTGCAAAGTGCAGTTTAAGGTCCTTTGGGACCTCCTGGAGGAGCTATAAAGTGTTTTATAAGTGCATTTTTGTGTCGACGCTAGCGTGTTTTGTTCTGTCAACAAAATGTCGAAGCTCTCGTTTAGGGCGAGGGCCCTGGATGCGTCGAAACCAATGCCAATATATCTCGCCGAGGAGCTCCCGGATTTACCGGACTACTCGGCGATTAATCGTGCAGTACCTCAAATGCCCTCTGGAATGGAAAAAGAGGAGGAAAGTGTGAGTATTTTGCGCATTTAGCTGAGCATTCATAAAACTGTGGTGTGGTCCGCCATTATGTTTTTGTTTCTTATTCTCACCGCTAGAGGCGTTGAGATTTGGACGGAAATTATTTTTTGGGAGATTTATGTTGAAAAGCCTATATTTTAGACTATTTACTATTCTATAATTTAAGTATAAATATCCCGTATTATATCTGTAATACGTACCGCACCTGTTTCATGTGAAAAGCTATAAATGTCAAAATTTGGCGCGTTTACACCACATGGTATTTTCAGATTGCGTTTGGACGTAACTTTTCTCTTATTTCCAATTTTCTCTTTTAATATGCACGGATAGGGCTCAGTATTTTGGCGTTTGACGGTCAAATATGTGCGGAAACTATAAATTTAAGATATCTAAGAACCGGCGTCTTGATCATGTGTTATTTGTTTACAAACAATACATGCCGGTACGCCGACGATGTGTTGTTGGAGTATTTATTTTTATTCTTATTATTATTGAAATCTTACTGATTGGTCATCGGCTGATCGAGAGTCTCCAATGCTTTTATATTTTGTTCGTTTTCTTATAACTACATGTCGTTTACCGATGGTTAACAGGCGATTTAAACAGACCTGTTAGTATAAATTTATTTTATGCTGAATCAGTTAAATAATTCCATAAGTAATTTATTTGTATGCAAACATTTTTTTATTGTTGCTGTCCCTCAAATTTAATGCAGTCTTGTTACAACAATTGGCAAACAGTGGTTGAGTAGTAAATATGTTAAATAGGAAAGTCATATATATTTATTTATAATTCAGAGTATACATACAGAATTATTTCATTCTGGTGTGAAAAAAAAGAAAAATTAAATTCTTTTGCTAAGCGATTTCTAGTAGATGCATAGTAGCTGGTCGGAAATTTTAGCGCAAACAGATTTTCTGTCACAACTTTGTTTCTTTGTTTAAAATAGCTGCAAATTTAAGCTGTGTACCTTTTTCAATATAAACCTATATTTTTATATTCTTTGTTTTTTACCTTATGATTTATCCATTTCTATTTCTAACATATCTAATCCTCTTTCCTATGATTTATTGTACTATTTTATGTCAGATGCTAGGTCTGCTAATTGTTATTAGTTGATCATTCTAGTTGGATGTTATTAAAGTGATAACTGCAGAAAAATCAAGGCATATGATTTTGAGAATGCAGGGGTAATTTACATAAATAAGCAATTTTAAAACATTTCTACATATCGGAAGTTTTTTTCAAAATAAATCTATCATAAAATGGTTAAATAGTAAAGAATTTAAAATGACAAAAATAATTAAAATGTAGGTTTTATAAACACATTTCATTATTAGTTTTAACACTTTAAGCTATATAAAATTAATTTAATTTAATATCTTTTGAAAACACAATTATTGTTCATAATTTACTATTACTTATGTTGGTAATCTAATATTAAATAAATAAATAAATATGCTCCGGAGGGAAACAACTTAATATTCTTCAATAGCAATAACAACTCAGAGACTACCTATGTTCTTGTCAATTTGTTTTTCACAGGTATCTTTACTTCTAGTGCTATCTTACTTCACCTAACATACGAGGGTATTGACTTACCTTTTGTATGTTCAGTTAGTGCTTTTTGCCAATTAAAGGATTGAGAAGATTTATGTATTGATATTTGTATTACCATTACAATAAATTACTCCACCAAAAATATAATCTATTACTTTACCTAGTCTATTAAATGAACAGTTATAATACTTTTGTTAATGTGACATTGTTGTGAACAATGTTATGTATATATCAATCACTAGAATTGATAATAATTGTTTCTAGTGATTTGCATTTTTTAAAAGGGTCCTATGCTTTGAATTATCATATCAGTATAAAGTTATGCAAGTAATTAATAATTATCTATACTACAATATAAATACTAATACTTAAATAAATTGATGTTTCTGTTTGTGATATCAAAAAACATTTATTTTAAATATGCATATGAAAGTATGTACCTATAACAAAAATAAGCATTTAAAAGTATTTTGTCTGTTATATGTTTGTATAAACTCTGAAATAGCTGGCCTGGTTTTAACTTTGGCTACTTTTATTATTTAATAATCTCACGGGAACCGAAAATATGCGGGTGTAACCGCGGGGCGCTGCTAGTCTCATTTACAAAATATGCCTAATTATAATTATTGTACAATATATAAGTATTTAAGAGTCGTAATTACGATTCCCACTTCAGCCATAGCCTAAAAAAAAACATGTCTGTAGTAGTTTGGGTGGTGACTGTTGTTGTTGTCCACATTCATTCTAGTAAAACTGCCGAAATACTAAATAAAAGGCCTTTGCCCATAATTGCCGCGCTGGGCAAGCATGGTCGCAATGGCAGAACGTAGTTTTGCGTTGGGAATGCTGCTGCCTATCACGCCCTGAGCTACGCTGCTTCGGGTGATTACACCGCCGTCCGGTACCTAAGTCGCATCTTACGATATTTAGTAAAGGGGAATGGACTATTTCACTCTGCCGGTACAACACTTCCTTAAATATTGTCAAAAATGCTCCTTAACACCCTCATAAATACATAGATAAGAATTGCAATTATGCCTAATCCTAATCAACCATCGAGTTCATTTAAAAGCTATCACCGCTCGTAAGGTGATCTGCTGGAGATGTACCTCTTACATAGGTCGTCTGAATTGGTACCTCACTCTCACCTATTTCTACCGCCAAATAGCAGTGTTTGCATTACTGTAAAGGGTATGTGCCGGTTTGAAGGGCGAGAGAGAATAAAATTACTGGGTAAATGTGACATTGTATCTCCAATTCATAGGGTTGGCGACACAACATATATTTGTGATGACACGAGTGTCTGTAGGTTGCGAACACGTTTATCATAAAGCGGTCCGTAAGGTTATTTGCTGACTTGATATCATAAAAAAAACAAATTATTTACATAGACATACGCGTTAATTTTATTTACATATCGGACCGAAGTTGTTTGGAGACACATACTTGTACATTAATATAACAGCATGATTAAGACGATTTATTGTGTAATCAGCTAAGGCTGTCTACTTGATGAATGATATAGCGAAACCCAGTTGACGGTTTGTCGTCTAAATGCATTCCAAGTCGACCGTGACTAAGTTGAAAACCAACTTTATTACTTTTATAATAAGGGGCACGGAAGTTGAGAAAGAATAGCGGTAGGGCCCAATATGTTATTTTAGATGTATGCATGTATGCGTGTATGGTAGTTGGTATTTGATAGGTATTTATTGAATTTTTATGTTGGTACATATCCAAACTTTTTCGTAAATCTTAGTTTACTACATTTCTTCTCATATACCATCTTTAGCATTTCGCCTAATACTTAAGAAGGATTTCAAAATTCTCTTCGTTTTACTTCTTTACCTTATTGAAAGAACACTGTCGTTTATAGCTCTCGCACATACATACATTATGTCACGCCTGTGTCGTTTCCCTTTGGGGTAGGCAGGGACTATGGATATCCATTTGTTACGATCTTACAATACGCATTAGTCCTTTCATATACGCTCGTTTATTCTTTATTCTTTCGCCTGGTTTAGATGAGTTCGCCTAGGTCGTCGAATACCAACCCTTTTCTACATTCCGCTATGTATTAATGTGCAGTTATTCTATTTTCATCCTTTCTTCACATCCAAACGATCATTACGAGATTATCTTAAGATTATAAAGAGAATATGTTTTTTTAATATAAATATTATTTAATATTTTCACCGTGTTGACTTATATAGCCATATAGTCATAGCGACTTTAGGATGGTGTTTAAAACAAAATTTAACAAAACAAAAACAAAAATGTGTTCTGGCAATATGTCTTCCACGTGTTGTGCCAAAGGCATAAAGGGTCGTCGAACATTTAAAAATGTGTCTTCTGCCATAGGAAACCATTTTTTTTCTTCACTCAGCAAGGAATAATAATTAGTTATTAATTCTGCGTCTGTATAAGTAAAATTTTGCTGCTGCTCCATCGAAGTCTTAAATAATTTTAAAGAGACTTTTATTCATTTCTAGAAATTTACGAGGTTAAATTGAAAATATAACCTTCTTAACATTTTCACGCTAAAATTGCACCAAACATGTATGTACTGCGTTGATCGACTGCGCGCTCGTACTTTATTGATTCGCAACGCAAACAGTGTTCGTACTACCGACCACGTATCAGGTGCTCTAAACCGGCATAGAACGACCTCTGTTCACCATCGTCGCGCATATACCGAGGGGCTCTTAGATATGTTACGCTCAACCTGTGTTGTACACGGAAAATCTGAGATGAAATCGGAATGAGTAACTAGATCGTAACGCAGTTAAATACCATACTCTACAAAATGTGTTCGCACAGTGTCGTAATATAGCCTTTATGCGCCAGGTGCGAGAGTTCTACCCGGCACAAAACGTGATCCTGCTTAGTACTTTTTGTGATTTAGCAAACAGGTTCAACGCTCACTGGTAATAATAATAATAATGCCATAATCCAGACATAATCAATAAATATGAATATAAAATACAAGGTATACAAGGTACAACTACAAATGCTCATTCGATATAGTTAAAAAAATCACACAAAGCCCATGTAATTGTTACTACGTATCTCAACTTTGAATCTGAACAATCTGAACAGAGGACTGCAAAATCATTTGTATAGCGTCCATTGTAAGGTTTATCTGAGATAGTTACATAACTACGTTCACATAAAGATCTGTGGACATAAATATTAGCCTTGCCTATTACGCCGGCAAACGCTACTGTGATTTATTTGGTGTTGCAGGTGTCTATGAGCGACGCCAATTATTTACCATCGACGCCATCGTCACCTCGTTTGCCCCCCTATAATATAACAAAATATTGCGTGATCTTATAAAGCAAAACCAATTTTTACCTTAATATTGGAAATTATATATTAATGCGTTTGGCAGCATTTTTCTGGGTGAAAATTTTTGACTCTCAACTTAAAACTTGTACTTTCTCTAACCTTGACCCGGCAGGGAATCGACCCGGTACCACCCCATGACGAGGGTCGGTCCCTTTCCCTACGCCAAGCGAGCCGCCAGACGAACCCTCCCTGTTTGATTTTGAATCGATATGTTTCTACAACAGCCAAATATATTGTTAGCCGTGCGTCTGAACCGCAGCGTATGCTGTATATGAATTATAGACTAGCCGGATACTGGATATTATGCCTTATTTTGTTGTTATAAGGTCTAAATTATTTAAGATATCAATGTCTCCCGTACACAGCTACATCCCTGCTTCTGTTGGTTCAATTAAAACTATAGCTAGGTAAGCTATATGAAATTCTTTGAGATACGTATTTTAAATGAACGAAAATTCCAATTTTTATCAAAAGCTTCAATGGAACAATATTTGCTTGAAGAATCACACATAATACTTATATATAATTCTCAACATACACAAATATTAATCATATAAATGTTTATAAAAATATTCGTTCTGTGTGGTGATCGAACCCACGACACTTGATATGATCGCTAAGATGTGCGCCACTAAGCACGTCAAATTGTACTTGACCAACCATTCCGCTTTTCAAAATTACCGTTGAATAGATTGAATATACGCATTCCTTCGAAAAGCGAGACACTAAATACCAAAGGAATGAACTGCCATCCTGGGACCCAGTAACGATAAAAGATGACGTAGCTGATATTAAAGGCCGGCCTGGGAGCAGTTTACGGAGGAACACTGTATTATCTTTGGACTATTCAGGCCCGGTTCTATTTATTACGCACCTATTTACCACCTTCAAGCCTTGGATATGAGTTCGTTTTTGTACGTAGTAAGCCCTTTTGATCAATGACTAATCGACCTTTAGACAGCTTTGTTAAAAAGAGTATATTATGTTATAGAGATACTCTTTTATATATATGTATATCTTGGAAATTATTATTTGTATTTATATTGGTAGGTTCAATTTATGTATAGTCGTATTCTTATTAACTTATAGTTAGTTATACGTACGTATAACTAAGTTAATAAGTAACTTAGTTATACGTACGTATAACTAAGTTAATAAGAATACGACAACTAATATTTAATGAAAATGTTAGCTCGTCAGAAAAAGATAAACATTTTAACTAGACGTTGTTCCAAAAAGATCGCATCTCATACTCTGACCTGACTCTGAGATAAGTCGCCTAAAGCACTTGTGTTACGGAGATCAGAAAACAGAGGAATCACAAATATAATACTTAAATACATATTTAACACTCAGACGGAACAAATACAAATTATTCTTCATAAAAATGTTTGTCCCGGGTGTATATTAAAATAATACATAATTTTTATAATAATCAAATTAAATCCAATCTCACGCACAGACCGCACCAAGGACTCATAAACGTCTATTTATATCCTAAGATTGGTACGCCCAGGTTTTATAGTTTTGCCGACTATAAGAGTTATAGGTTTTTGTAGTTTAGCACGGTCCATAGAAAATAAAATAAGAATCCAGATCTATCTCACCGGTATATTTTTTCGGTATAAAAATTAACTTATGGTCTATTCCAGTCTATCAATAATATAATCTTTGTGCCAAATTTCATTCAGATCTATTTAGCCGTTTCGGCGTGATAGAATAACAAATATCCATACAGACGTCCGCGTTTGTAATGTTAGTAGATAATGCCTATATAGTTGTTAGGCATATATTTGACAAGGATAAAGTTGTATAGGTTTTTACATATTATCAAATGTTTCTACAGGAAAAGGAAGTTTGGGTGCGTTGCGCGTGCAAGCAAGGATTGCGTTGTTATTTTTAATAATATTATTGAGTATTATTGAAAATGTATTGTTACCTGTGACCAAAATGTACATAACAAAACAATGTTTTTAAAACGATTTTATTTTTATATTGATTATTTCGGTTTCCCTTTCTTTTTGTTTTGTATTATTAGTTAACGAGAAGAATTCGATATGCTTTATGTTAAGTGTCACAGTGGCCTCTAGACACTGGTGTCGTCGTCGACGCAAAGCTATCACTAGCTTATATTTCAAACTGGATCACTGTTGTTTGGTATAAATAGGTGAAACTTTTGTAAAAGGTCTACCTCTAGTACAGCAATTAAAAATACTCGCAACGAACTTAAAAAGTGTGAAAGTTAAACAAACCGCGTTTTAAGCGATAAAATAGCAGTTTTAAATGTTGAATTGATTACTTATTGGCAACATTCCACACACAGGTCACACAAAACATTGAGAATCAATCTATCTCTAGGACTGTAGAGACAAGCATTAGACCCGTCCGATCCATGCAAAAACAAGCTTTCCATTTTAAATGGCGTTGTACATTTTTTATTCCGCCTTTTTTCTTTTATCATCTGCGTTATTCGACACCGTTCCAATACCTATTTTGAAGCTTGTATACCTAATGTAAATTGTTTGCGTCTTTATTGTAAAGGAAGGAAAAATAAAAATTGTATCTTTATCTATATTTGCCGTCTAGCGACAGGATCGAATGCTGTGTGCCGGGGAGTTACTGGGTAATTACTTTATTAGGTTTAAGGCTCTTGCTAGTTTATAGTTTACCGTTAGGTTTGTGTTGCAACGTAGTCCACCGTTGTTGATGCATAATATACTCTACATATTTTGTATTGCTCTACAAGTGCTTGTCAACTTTGATTCTACTACTTTTTGATTACACAACATCTCATACTTTGCCCTAGCTCCGGGATAAGTCGCTTAAAGTATGTGTTTCGGATATCAGATAACAGAGAAATCACAAATATAATACTTTAATACATATTTATTAAATTTATTTCCTATAATAGAATAATACTCTATTTGTTCGAAGTGCTTAAATAATTGAAATCATAACACGTATTGGCCCGCCCGATTCACGACACTTCTATAAATCTCTCCTTCAGCCGCCCTTTCACTGACTCTCCTCTTTACTGTATGCCTTACTAGAGGTAGACTTCATACATAGGTCATCTGCATTGTTACCTCACATCTATTTCTACCGCCAACAAGCAGTCTTCGTATTGCTGTGTCTGGTTTGAAGACTGAGAGAGGCAGTGAAACTACTGGGTAATGTGACATTGTATCTTCGAGTCACAAGAATAGCAACGCGCTAGTGATGTCCTTGTGATAACACGCGTGTCTATAGGTTGCAGTCATGCCTAATACCACACGGACCGTATGCTTGTTTATCGATCTAGTTTAATAAAAAATCCGCCAACATGACTGCAGTTTAAGCTGAGGTCCGTGCATTAGTGACGTCCTTGAGTGGTAATCGTCAATTCCGTAGGACCGGAGAGGCTTCTTCGGCTAATGTAGGAGAGATATCGCATAGCGAACGAGAAATAAGATATAGAAGAGATACGTGATACAAATAATATTCATGTTTAAAAAATACGATGTTTATGCATAATTATATGTACTAATATTAGCTGAATAGTTTGTTTATAAATTATAAATAAAGCTGAATAGTTTGTTTGTTTGAACGCTCTAATCTCAGAAACCCCTGGTCCGATTTGAATAAATCTGTCAGTGTTGGGTGGCCACATATCGAGGAAGGCTGCTTTAACCCCTAACTCTCTAATTCACGCAGAAGAATAAGGCTAGCCTGTGCTACTATAATTTAAAAGAGTTCCTATGCGATCTGATCTGATGTTTATCTTGTTAGTAATACTTTAAAGCCCAATAGTTATTGTTACCCACAAATAAACGTTGTACAACCATGAGGCACATTACTGCATGTACTATTTTGAACAACCGTATAACCTGAAATGGTCTATCAAGCAAGAAGTAACTCATTTCGCGAACTAGCCTACTTCCTCGATGGCACTAGATGTTAGAGCAGTACGGCAATAGAAACAATCGGACAAACGTTCGTAAAATTTTAAACATGCCATAAAACACGCACCGAAGAGTTAAAAATCAGCACTTTAAAAAATGACAACTTTTACTGGCACTTTCTCTTGTAAGCTTGACGAGTTCCTGTTTGTGTCGCAATGTCAAAAAATTCTTAAATGCCTACAATAGGAATAAATTCATGATAAAAACGCCGTGTGTATTTTTTAAATTTTGTATTTTTAAATGTGCTTTAATATTTATGTCGTAGAGCGTATTATCGTTTGACGGAGCAGCACGTGATATACCACGTGACTAGAAGTGCTGGGGACGATCAATTTTGTAGTTCTAGTCACGTGCAGAATAAAGGGAGAGAAACTTGTTTCTGAAAACAAAACTTGTGACTGCGGAACAATTTCAGCTTTATTTGCGGAATGAATACGGTTTCAATTTGTAGCGCGTGTGGTGTTTAGCTAACAGTCAAGTTAAATATTGCTTAGAATACGAATTGGATATGTTTTTTATCCTTGAAATAGGCGGTTCGTCTGGGGGATCTTATTAGGAACATTGTGTGCATTTAGTTTTCTTCTTTTTCCTTAATGGATGGAGGTAGAAAATTGGCCTTTTTATTATTGCATATCCATTGATATTATAATGTTGAAAGTTTTTATGTATGGGCTACTCTTTATCCCGGGAAGTCGGGCTCCCGAGGGAATTAATAATTGTAGAATGAATGTTAATAAACACGGCGCTAGAAAGATTATATTAACAAAAAACTGATGTGTCATTAACCACTGAAAGACGTCAGCGTTGTTATTTTAAGTGAATTACGAAACGTTTAGTTGTAATGTCAAAGTCCACCAGGTATCAGGTTTCTGCCTTTCATTTCTTTAAAAGTAAATGTAGTTGTAGATTAACGGATATATCACCGTAATAAAATATATAAATACATAATTATATTAATACATAATAAATTCACACATTGACGGAAATAAGTTGCATAAAGCTCTTGTGCTGTGTACATCAGATTATAGAGAAATCAAAAATATAATACATATATTTAACACCCAAACACAGAACAAACACAAATACTCATCGTATAAATATTTGTTCTTTCTCGGGATGGAACCCTACGATCCTTGGCGAGATGGGATCACTAACATCTGCGCCATCGGGCCTGAAGATATATAATTGTAATTAATTTAGCTACAATGTATTTGTAACGAGGGATGTAAAGTTTCATTGAGCCTCTAGCGACTATACTCCGGCATTTGTATTGAATCAGTTAGTCGGGTATAGTTGTCAAAAAATGTCGCGTTTTAGGGTTACCATTATCTATAAAAGTAGAGTTTCTTTTTTACCTGAGTTTATGTTTTATATTTAAATTAGACAGTGTAATTGCAAATACATAATGTAAAATTAATCTATACTACTTTTATTAAGAGAAAAACACGTATTCTTGTTTGTAACGGATAGGCTTAACCAATTTTGAAAAATAATTTTAATTTTACTAATAGCATGCTATATACTCTTCTGAAGTAACATAGGCTATATTAAATTTACGAAATACTAGCGATTTCTACCTAAAATGGAAATATAGTAACGGGATTTGAATGTATGTAATAAAAAAAACTCAAAAATTACTAGATCGATTTAAAAAAATCTTTTACTATTTATAGTTGCATTATCAGTGAGTAATGTAAGCTATATTTTATCCCCGTGTTTTATGGGTAAAAGTAAACTATATACCCATATAGGTAGTTTTCATTGCGAGAATTTACGCTGTTCGAAATATTCATATTTATTTATCATTTAAAAAATAAGTGCTTCTTAACTACCTATGCTCGTTTACCGAAATAAATGGCATAAGGAAAACGTCACCATAATCAGTTATTAATGGATTTGAGCCAGACACGTAATTCCAAAGTAGTCATAACAGTGTTTAAAAGATCTTTACAAACCATTAATTTTTTTGTCACACTCACAAAGCTAAATGAAGCTACCTGATTTTTGGGCTAAGTAAAAATAATAGTTTTATATCTACTTTTTCTAAAAACGATAAAATTAAATATGAAGTGAGGTACCGGTAGGGTAGAGTAGTACCGCCTGTATCAGGTGTCGTAAGAGGTGAACCGAGACCGACAGATAGCGGTACATCCGTCCGACTCAACGTAGCTCAAATGCAACGGCGTGGTGATGGGCAGCAAGAATGCCCATTATGAGCATAATGCTTCTTTTTATGGGGATGCCCATGTCGAACAATGGTAATTTTATACCATTGAATTTAGTTCTTTTGTCAATATGTACAGTCTTGCTTTGAGATGATTGTGTCTAGGTACTTGCATTCTTGCCATCTATTATTTCAATAAAATCACTAGCTTGCTTTTTCTGTAAAAAAAAAGTGAGAGCAAATAGAGTGTGGAATCAGCTTAGACATTATCGATTCGCATCGTTCTGTCTCGTAGTAGATTGTCGATTGGGATTGGTTAGAGAAAGAATCAGCAATCAACTCAATAATACATTTAAACAACATCTCATACATTGACCTGACTCTAAGATTAGGTTAAAGCAGTTGTTATGAATGATAGACAGAGGAATGACAAATATATTTAAAACCTAGAGATGAATATTTGTCTTGGTTGGGTTTCGAATCCATAAAATAAGGACACCACAGATTGTGACACCAGGCCGGTCGCTCTTTGATTTCCTCTTCTTGGAACTCCAAAGCACTGTAAAATGTTCTATATGCGTCAATTTCAAGAAACGGCAGCGTCGGATCTTAAAGGGTTTGTGGCTTCAGCCTCATCGTTACTCACCACTATTCGAGGTCTAATGCAAACTTACCACTATTGCAGTCACTATCCCCGGCATGTGTATAAAAGAGATATCAATAGCCAGTGTTTCTTCAGCACGTCTTCTCTTTTTAATGTCTCCATACATGAGCGTCAATGACAGACATTTTGAGGACGCCATTGATTGATTCAAAATAAAAGCTAATCCGTGTCGGTCGCATCCTAAAAAATTACAAAGTATGGTCAGCGCAGCCGTCCAAAGCGAAAAACATGCGTTTATTTTCATCGAGAGTTCCCTTTACTTGGAAAATGCAGACGGAATGCTTTTGAACATATCCTAACTTTTTTATACCTGGGTATACTTCTCTATAAGGGTCCCTTTGAGGCAGCTTTAGTCGGTTTGAGTATCTTTTTCGCTATTCTACGTAAAATTCTGTCTCCTGAATAGATTTTAGGGATTGGTGTTCTGTTTTTGGCTGTGATGTATTGTATGTATTCTCGTAATGTATTTATTCTCTTTTAACATTATTTTAAATGGATTTATTTTTCAAAATAACATTGGAAGGGGAAATATGCAGGTTCGTATCCTGCCTGAAAGTAAATATTATCTTAAATAGAATTCAGCATATTTGAATGCTTAAAAAAATATTATTTTTTCTCGATCTATATAGAAATTCACTTAAACATTTTTACAAAGAACATTTTAACGAATATTTATCAGCCTTAAAATGTCCACTGCTCGACATACGCCTTCAAAAGAAAGTGAAAAATTGCCGCGCAGGGCAAACTTGGTGCTATTGTCTATCCCCGCTCTGTTTCATTTTAGCTTCACAGCCTCGGGTGTATATACCGCCATCTGTCGGTTCCGGTACCTCGGTAAATATTTATAGTAGGCATGAATTAAATTTTCAATCAATGTCTTTTACATTTAAGATAATACAGTAGAGGCATATAGCCTTGACTTGTTCTCGATTGCATTTTTTTTAATTAGCTCTAACTTACTATCGACAGTCGAGCCAAGACGCGGAAGACCACGTATTCTAATATCGTTTTATCTTGGTCAAATAGTAAGGACATTTTTTATTTGAGTGTTTGCAAACAATATTTCTCTAATAGACATATGTTAATTGAAAGTGCGGTAATTAAACCCCCAAGACAGGGGGAATTTTGTCCATAGTAACTTCGCGTCGGGAATACTGCTGCCCGTCCCCGCCCTGTTGTATTGGAACTGCACTGTTTTGGAATGATATACCGCTATAAGTCTGTTCTGGTACCTTAGTCGCCTCTAACGACACCCTGGTGTAGAGGCATCGACAGAGTAGAATAGTATACCTCCCCCTGTACTTTAGAGTATTAATTATAAAATGAGACGAAATTAATAATTAACTAAATGAAATATTGTATTATGTTGACTAGGTTACGGCGATTAACATCAAGCAAAAACGATTTTCCCATATAATTTTGTTTTTTCTGAACAAAATAATTATGGGAAAATCGGAAAGGATTAATTTTCACTAATTAATCGTTTCCTAATTACTGGTTGAGTCAGAATGGTAAATCATTAATACACGACATGTACTGTATGTATAGCAAATAGCCTTACATACATCGTAACGTGGTATACTATAAATGACAGAACCTTGACTTGAGTCAACATTCAATGAACTTTACGAATCCATACATACATACACACAATCAAACTTGTACCCAATGCTGCAGTGCCGGCGTTGTATGACATCTGACCCAGCCTCCGACGAGTCATGTAAATGACGTAATCACACAGTTAATATATACAAATAATTTGTAGTGTCTCGTTTGTAATTCCATGATAACAATATTTATTAAGTGCATGTATAACTCTAGCTTCACTTCGTTCGCGTGGATTTCGTTAAATATAATAAATGTACAGGGATCTCTTGTTATCCACTAAACCGTATTTTCATCTGGGATAGTAGCTTATGTATTTTTCCAAAGTTTAATGTATCTCAGTGCCAATTTGTATATAGATTCGCTTATCCGATTTAATGGGAAAGAGTAACACACATATATAAATACTTTCCCGTCTATAATATTAGTTGGATACATTATACTACTTAAAATAAGAGTAACAAAGAGTTGGTTTGTCAACTCAACCTTAACCTAACCAAAGAAAAGAAAATGTAGCCAATTATTACATAGACCAGAACTCTCGAGTTAGGTTTCATTTAGCGCCTCACAGCAGATCTGAGTGAACTTTGAAATACCGTTTTTCGCATCTAGGACAAGTTGCACGCCATTGTGTCTGCAGCGCCATTGTTGGTTTCGGTATCCAGCGTGCGTAACAAACTTGCAAAACAAAATGAAAGGTCCTTGCTGGATGCAATACCTCATGGTAACACTGCCATAAGAAGTAAAAAGTTCAAGTCATCTGCTGTTTTCTGATGAATCATCAATCTATGTTTCATCTAATACCATTATAATCTAGAAAATAATTTGAAAATATTATATTTATGATATCAGCTATAAGATGCGACCGGTCGGTAGGTTTATCCAAAAGATTTCTAATAGGATAAGTCAGGGGTTTTTGACCATGATTACCACATTTATCAGGCGTGGTGGAAATCACAAAGCGTAGCTTCGACGGAGATGGTGCTGCGCATTTCGGCTGTTACATTTTACGCTATTTCAAATTATATACCGCCATCTGTCGGTTCCGGTACATCAGTCATCTCTTACGACACCTGCTTGCTGCAGCGGGAGGTGATATTTTTATCTGCCAAAAATATCTGTCGGCTGTGAGTTGATATAAAATGCCATTAGATTGTATGATATTACGGAATAATTCAATTGATATAAGAAATAGTATATATTGTATAATTGCATATTTTTCTTGAGTTTTTAAAGTGTTTGTTTTGTAAGGGGTATCCAGTTCATCATCATACCAGCCATTGAAAGTCATTTGCTTGAGATAGACCTCTCCAAGAAAGGGGGTTGTTTGCCCATAACTGCCGCGCTGGACAAGCATGTTGGCAATCGCGACGGGATTTTATTTTTTATTAACTTTATTGTACAGATGGCGGACTTAATGCCAGATGGCATTCTTTCCCAGTCAACCAATACACAAAACAATTATTAATATTATTTATACAAAATAGATAAACGTGGCATACATATTTGTATAATCAAACGCAATAAATGCATATGATATAAAAAAAATGGGATTCCCGCCCATGTGCATTTGAGCTGCACTGTTTCAGGTACATATACCGCCATCTGTCGGTTTTCAGTGGGAGGTACTATTCAACTCCGCCGGTACCTCACGGTAAACACTTCTTACAATTACTTAATATATAATTCCGTAGTCAATTGGGCGACCCGCATGTTGCATTGGAAATATGAATGAAAGGAAATGACTCAATTAATTACGTTTACGTATTTATTTGATTATACCATTAAATTAAACGACGATAAAAGGCCGTGGGTTAATTTGTAAAATATGCTTATCTTTCCAGTGAACGACCTAGTTTAATTTAAAATTATTCAGCTCTGGTTCATATTGTCAGTAATTTGATAATTACGTTTCGGTAATTGTATCTTGTTCATTTTATTTTATTTGATAGGGGTTTGATAGGTTTACATGCATACAGCCTTCCTAACTAATATTGCTGCCCATCTCCGTCCTGTTGCGTTTGAGTTACGCTGCTTCGGGTAGATATAACACAAAATATCGGTTTCTATACCTAAGGCGCCTTTAACGCGGCCTGTTACTGAGAGAGGTGCTATTCTATTCAGCCAGTATACCAAACAGCGAAATATGTCGCCATCTTTTAAGAGTTTCTTTTCTCGTGGAATGTTTGTTTGATATTGTTGTCAGTGTATTTATGTTCCTAACGGTCTTATCTCATTGATAAAGAACTATGACAGTATTTATCTCACTTATTTTAAACAATAACCTCTTAATATCAAAAAATTATCGAGTAAATTTGTATTCTTTAGTTTTTATGTCTCCACTTCAATAATTCCCTCTTTAATAACTCACCCATATAAAGTATAATCATATAATATTTTTATTGTATGTTCGTTTTATTTATATATTTGAAGAAAGTACAAATGCATATGTATTATATTTTTTGCAGTTTTGGTCCCTTTTCTGCTTTGCCCGATGGTTGACTGGTAGATAATGCCACTTGGCATTATGTCCGCCGTATGTACATTGATTTATGCATTTTTTTTATATGATTTTATATGTCCAAAAAGTAAAAAAAAGATTGTGTCTTTGAAATTACGAATCATAAAGCGGATGAAAATATGTAGAGTTAAAAAATCTTTTCGCTAGTTGATGATTCATTAGCCTTTTGTTGAAGGACCCTAAAGAGATACTGTGAGAAATCGGGGACGATGAAAAGGTTGTATGCGGTCTACTTACTCTGTGCAAGCGTTTTTGTATGAAGAGATTAATGAATGTAGAGGAAGCAAAGGATAGAAATAAATGTAAATTAACAGCAATTTAGGTACATACGTACATGTAAAATCTATATTTATGTCTAGGTGCATTATAATACAGGGTTTTTGATCCGAGCCACCTTTACAGTAGCTGAACATAATAAAACCTTAGGTTCAACATTAATAATACATACACACTTTAATATTATGTACATAACTTACCAAATCTGACGTCAATATATATTTAAAGATGGTCAAAATGTTTATTTTTAATATGTCATAACTTGTTTATATTTATTTAATATTATTATACTAACATTTGTTTGAACACAATACTATTTGAAAGTGCCTGTTATATTTAAAAAATAAATGCAACTCTTTGCATATTAGGCTATTAAATATAACGCTGCAATCCTTGGAAATAAGAAAAAAATGAAGTGAGAAAATACCTAAAGCAAAAATGCGGTTCTTAATAATCTTACTGGTGTAGGATAATATATTAAACAGTATCAGAAATTCTGCGAACCATATCTTTGTAAATTATAGCGATGTGCTCTCTTGATATCTGAGACTTTGTTATAATGCAGTTTCATTTAAATTAAGTAGTTTTGGTGTGATATTTCACACCCTACAGTCACAAACATTCGCATGGCCTCTCAAACTTTCTCGCTTATCATATTGGTTGATATTTGTTTAACTTTTCTCGAAGGTAGAGGCAAGCAAGTTCAAAGTGATAAATTTATTTTGAAGTAACGCAGTAAGTACACTTAACTAGTCACTGAACATTTGAAGTCGCATCCTCACGGGAGGCGAAGTTACCGTTTGCTGAGAATCGGATTCGGTATGCATTGCAAGTTGAACTGATACGCGCGCGTTATGGTTGGATGGAGTTTAGACATGTTATTGCTTAGCCAAGATTCGCTCCCCCGTGTTTTGTTTTGCTGTAGATTCAGTATCGCAAATCGATGAGCAAGTTCTTGCTTCTCACGTTGTGATAAAACCGACTTGGTAAATAATTTTATGACTAGAATATTATTGAGTAACTTATTTCTTAAATTTAGATATCATACAAATGTCGTCTGCATTTGTAGCTCACTCTTACCTATTTCTGCCACCAAACAGAAGTGTTCGCACTTGCTGTGTTCCGGTTAGGAGGCTGTAGAGAGAGATAAATTTAATGTGATGTGACATAATATTATCAAGACGCAATGTTGGCAACGCGCATGAGCGTGTATACGCTACGATGACGATTACCATCACGAGGACGCATATTTCTCGACATGATCATATTAAAAAAAAGTGTCGCGAAACTACTTTCAATGATTGGCACCACGCCTTCTAGGTAATTCATAAGTAATCATTTTACATACTAGTTTATCATCTCTTGTAACTATGCGTCAAACAGTGAATGTGTTACGGCTCGTATGATAATGATGATAATGAACATCGAAATATTTCTCCATATTGACTCTGATCACAAGAGAGTACAGTTATTTATATGTAGGAATAACGTAGTGGTTGCATACAGCTCCAACGAAATCCGTAAAACGTAGTTTTATTTGTGGTGAACGTGAAGGGTAATAAAATATACGGGTTAGTTTCAAAATAGGGATGGTTTACTGATTCGGTGCTGTTATAGAAATGTAAGGTGATGAAAAAATTAATTCTAAAGACAGATAAGATGGCGCATTCGGCTGTGTCCTATCTTGCGCGGCAAAGGTTGTGAATTCGATCCTAACCTAAGATAAATATTTACATGTGATTGTTTTAAGACTGTGTGTTAAATATTTAATTAAGTGTTATATTTGTGATACCACTGCTGTTTGGTTTCCGTAACACAAGCGCTTTGAGGGACTTATCTCGGAGTCAGGTCCTTGTATGAGATGTTGTGTGTATGTGGTTATTTTTTTTTTGCGACTTTCCCCTTACCTTTCGTTTACTTCTTACGACTAGAGCTAAAATACTTACGCGGCAGTATTACTATACTAGGAATGTGGTATTTTTATTAGGTATTTACATGAAGTAGACCCCATACAGAGCAGAAGTAGTCTGCATTGGTACCACACCTATTTCTACCGCTAAATAGAATGTTCGAATTGCAGTGTTCCGGTTTCAAGGGTGAGAGTGTCGATGAATTTACTGGGTAATGTGTCTTAATATTTTGAAGTCATAAGGTTGGCAATGCGCTGATGATCTTTGTGATAATACGAGCATGAAAGCCTCTCCGGTGTGACGTAAATTGTAAGTGGCCTCCGACAAAACAAGAATAACTTCAATTAATATTAATTTGAGATAATAATAATGATTAATAATAATTACAATGAACACCATTGTCATGTAGATAAATTGCTTATTAACATTTCATAGAACACGGACCCCTTATTTACGAAGCGCATACTAAGTCGAATTATAAAATAATATGAACACGATAAAAAATTGCTGCCCCGAGTAAGGGAGGGGGAATTTGCTAGCGCATTGAGGCAATTACGCGCTGGAGGGAGACAGGTAGAAACGGCAGGCGATAGGCTCCATGGGTGGGCGAGAGACGGTGGTAGATAGATGAGACTTTGCAATGATAAAGGAATATTTTTCGAACTTGGCGATGTAAGTAGAATCGTTATTTATGTGGAATATATTATTGAAATTTCTCTTATGGGATTTAGTGATGGTGGTCTTACAAGAAAGCTACAGGATGGATTTTATAATAATTTTTAAATAAAAGATTTAGTTTTAATTCATTGTTTTGGGGGGTAATATACTTACTATAATATTATAAATGTGAAAATTTTGTAAGTATGGATACGTCGGTCATACTGTCTGTAAGAACTGTAGAAATATCTGTTTCATAGTGTGTTTAACACGTACAGAAAAAAATTTAAATATTTGCATTGCAATTTTTTTTAACGACCAATTTTTTCATGGCATCATGTATTTAAGCTAAACTTCGCCATAAACGAAGAAATTATGAAGCATGGAACGTAGTCGTTTCATACTTCTTAAGTTCTTGGACGATAAATGCTGGGAATCCTCACAGCGATATTTCTTATAAATTTTCATAATAAAAAAATACACATCTCATATATTGACCTAACTCCGAGATAAGTCGTGTAAAACACTTGTGTAACGGACATTAGACAACAAAAGAACTACGAATATAATAATTAAATACATACAAATATCCACCATATAAATGTTTGTCCTGGGTGGGGATCGAACCTATGACCCTTGGCACACAAGATGAAATCACTACCATCTGCACCATCGGATCCATAATTAGAGTGGTTACATGAGGATTGTATTTACTACAAATTTATTCAATGCAATTGTTGTCCGCTAAACCCATTACTAATTAAACAATATAATATACTAATATGAAACGCGAAAACTTATGACAAGTTACATCCAATACGAACAATAAGTTCCTATAAGAAACACATAGTCAAAGGAGACTAGTAAAGAAGAATTCCTCGACACGGCTCTTGATTTTTTTTATATGACCAAGTTGACAAACAACCGTGGCGTCCGCGTGATAATAAGTGTCACCGCAGCCTACACACGCTCGTATTATCGCTAGGATATCACTAGCACTTTGTGACCTGAAGATATCAAGTCACATTACCCAGTAGTATCACTACACTACACTGTCACCTATCAAACCGGAACTGAGTAACGCGTACACTGTTTGGCGGTGCAAATAGGAAAGTGAGATACCAATGCAGACAATCTTTGCATGTCTAGGAATACACGATGTCACCGATTTTCTTAAATAAAACTTTTAAAATATTAAAAAAAAAATTAAGTAACTATTATAAAATATAATTATTGTTCGTAAACTGTCAGTTTGACAGTTGACGCTAATGACAGTTGTGCGACAGTATTTGAATTTACGGCTACTTCAACAGACAGATCCTACAAAGAGGTCTGAGTTTAATGCAAGTTAGGAACGTAATCTTTAACTGTCACTTATAATTTACTTACTACTTTTAATATATATTATGATCCTATAAAGAAATAATTACTTTATCCAAGATAATTTCGGCTTTTCCTACTATATCCAGTAAAGAGATGATTGGCTTAGAAACAAATAATCACGCCCGCCCAAGATTAGTCTCAGTAATATTTGCTTGTGATTACTTACTTATTCATTTAATAGAATTTCACGGCTTCCGAATTGGCTTACCAAGGCGACAGACAGCGGGAGGGATGGGGGGGGGGGGTTGTAATTCGCACAGCATATTATTACTTAATAATCATTTGTTATTATATTATTTCATTTGCACTAGTGTTGTTTTTAATACCAATAAGATGGTATGTAAGCATACGGTCCGCGTGTTGCTTAGTGTCATCGTAGACTCACCTTCACTAGCGCATTGTGACTATCACCTTCACTAACCTTGTGCTCTGAACATCAACTTAGTGACTTGAAGATGTTAAGTCCAAAGTTTTAATTTTTTACCAAAATTTTTACTAAGTGAGAAATTAAGTATCACTGCCTATTTGTTTATTAACTATCGTGTGATCTTCGATACTATTGGATTGCTTTCAAAAACTACTATTATGTTTTTTTTTATATTTAACAAATATTAGGTGTGCAGACAAGGTCGTAGTATAGCACCAATTAGTTTTTAATTGTAATTTAAAAGTTAAAAATAACATGCTTTGAAAGCCGTGCCATCCATGCAATATTACAAATACTTACTTTCTAAATAAAGGTCTAAACACCATTGTTAGTTCTTCAATGCACCCATTCAACTAACTGGCAATTGATTGACATATATAATTCTATTTTAAGTTTAGCTTTACCCGATGTCTTGGGCGAAAGGATATGTTGGCGTAATTACACCGCTATTCACAATGCAATATATATTCTACGCAAATAGGAAACTATTTTACTGTATTGACAGTTCAAATTCCTTTAGCACATTGTGAATGGGGATGCGTCTTGCTCTATTTTTCGCATATGGTATTATTATAGTTAGTCAATACAATCAAACTCAATATATTCTTTCTTGAGGTAGGCCATTGATATGAAGTACTAAATTCTAATATGGATATACTCCAATATGGATGGCCCAATTGCCAACACGATTGCTCAGCGCGGAAATTATAGACATACCCCCTATTTCTTGGGGAGGTCCATGTCCAACTGTAGACATATAGACCTACTATTGGCTGATATGATGATTATTGTTGACCTCACAGCATCGTTAGACTCATCTAGTTTATATAAATTGGGCCTAGTTTAAACTGGTCTGCCGGCACCAGGCGGGTCTTATAAATAAGTTTAACGCAGGTGCACTATATGAGCTTTCGGAAAAGAACCTAGAAGGAAATCTGGTGTAACGCAACAACATAACCCAATCCATAAGCTACACATTGCTAATTCACGAACATGTCTCGTCACTTAGCTTGGCCGCGAACTTCACCCACGATGTTGCAATGTTACCATTTGCGACGGAAACGCTTTCAATATTTATTGATCTGCGTTGGTCAGCGTTAACTGAAACTACTTTAATCGGATGTGAATTCACTAATTGTATTTTTGGTGTTTAATTGCAATTTAGCGTGTTGGACTTTCAAGGTGGGCGGACGATTTGATGAGAATCAGGCTCGATTCAATTCAATCTGATGTCAATGGTCGTCTTATGGCTGATATGATAAATAACAATAATAATAATTCATACAACATCTCATGCATTGACCTGACCTTGAGATAAGTCGCTTAAAGCACTTGTGTTACGGACATCAGACAACAGAGAAATCTCTCAATATATTACTTAAATACGTATATCCATACATAAAACAAATACAAATCAAACACAAATATTTTGATAAAAATGTATTTCCGGGGTAGGGATCGAACCCACGACCTTTGGCGGAGAAGTTACGATCACAACCATCTGCGCCATCAAGCCCGTCTTTAATCTGGAGAACCAGTCTTCTTGTGTGATTTCACCGCTGCTTATAAACGTCGGCGACATCGCAAGAATACCGTTAGAACGTTGGCGACGTTGTACTACCTCAGATGTAGTTGCTAAACAAAATATTGTTTCTAGTTTTTTTTTTAATGATGACTAACACAGTCTTATCTATTTCTATTAAATGGATTACGCTTAGCTTTATAGAATTTTTGTTGCTAAGTGGTTTAAAAAACAAGAATTAATTGACACAACATCTCACCTGACTCCATTACATATAAGTCGCTTAAAGCATCTGTGTTATGTAAATTTTTAAAACCTAGACTAAGAATAAACACAAACATGCATCATATAAAAGCATACCATGGATGGGAATGGAACCCTTACACTTTTCGCTTTTGCAACTTAGTTTAGTATCCTCGTATTTCAGATCATTCTTATAAATCTGAACGTATAATGTTTGTCATGATTTTACTTCGGAAGAGGATGGTATTCCAAATTAATTATAATAATACCATAATTAGAAGTAGGCCTTATACAAACGTCTGTTCGCATTGCTGTGTTCCGATTTGAAGGGTGGACGTGAATGTACTGCTGCCCATCACCGCCCTTTGCATTTGAACTGCACTGTTCCGGATGCATACACCGCCATCTGTCGGTTCTTGTACTTTAGTCGCCTCTTACGACACCTGGCGCAGTGGGAGGTACTATTCTATTCTGCCGGTACCTCACGGCAAATTTATTGTCACGGCAACCTTGTTTGTCGACTCAGTCGTATTAAAAAAAAAATCATTATCTCATGACTGACCGACTCCGAGATAATTTGCTTAAATAATTTGTGTTCCGGACTTCTGACAACAGAGGAATTAATACAAATGTTTGTTATGTGAGGGAATAGAACCATTAGCGAATACAACCGAATGCCCGCCATCGGGCCAGTCAGTTTCCCTACTGGTGTAGGCGCTAACAAACTATTGTCTTTAAGCTAGTGAAATGTCTAGTTTATGTGACATAATATCTTTAATTCAACAAGATTGGCCACGTGTTAGTGACATCCTATATTTCTCCTAGACACACGAGATACAGCAGCGCTAACTGGCGCGTTGTTTGTATAACGTAGCTCGCTCCCGCCGTCTGTCCGGTAAATGAAAAATCGATGAGTGCCCTAATTGAGTGATCTGATTATGATGATAAATTCGATGCCGAAGCTGCGTGCGCATGTACTCCGGGTAATTAATGGGCTGCACATAATGTGAGCTCGGGTTGGTGTTGTATACATATGCATATCGTCGTTTAAGTTCTAACACAGCGTAAGTCAAAATGTTGACACTTTGTACAATTGGGAAAATATTGCTCAGGTTTCATAAAATCATTTTAAAACTAATAGCTTGTGCATTTAGTTGGTGCAAAATAGATTTCGTTTAAACAATACACGGTATAAAACGTTTACTGCAGCGTTAGAAATGTAATATCGTGTTATCATAGAGCTTAATTATTAAATTACCAACTTTGACATACGCGGTGTTAGAACTTATGCGACGGTATGTATGTGTGGTGGCCTCGGGCTGTGTAACTTAAAGGTGAGATTTTCTATTAGAACAGATGTTTTATTTTGTGTTTAAATATGTATCTGAGTATTTTATTTGTGATGCTTCTATTGTGTGGTATCAAAGCTTTACTCCTTAAACAAATTATCATGGTCAAGTCATTGTATAAGATGTTAGGTTAATTTACTAATACTATAATGAAGGAAAATCTGATTGTTTGTATTAAATGAAAATAGTAATAAAGATATTTAGAATATTTCGCTATAAATCAAACTATTCACTTAAACTATACTATATTTATGTAACAAGCTTGCAGCTTTCTAAGCACTTCAGGTATACGTAAAAAAGGTCTCTCTGTCTGAATCGATATAAATAAAAAGTGTATCCTTCCATTTCAAATTATTTAGCTATACTTATAAATACATAATTTATGCCATTTTTACCATACAAAAGATTTGTATGCAATTAAATACAAATCTCGTTAAAACTTTTTTCACACAATTATCATCAGCCTTCAATTTATTAATACCTTACATCACCTCCAGCTTAGTATTAAAATAAACTTACCTAATTTTTGTTCATTTCGTACTTTACGAGAGTTGCAATTTACTAGAAAGCCTTAAAAGTTTAAGCTTAATAGGATAAAACTGGAAATTAGAGACACCATTTTTTAACTTTACCTGTAAAATGTTAAGTAAGTTAACTTTATAATCAAGTTTACTTTATATCAAAAAGGTTAAGGTTTTAACGATTTGCATTTTGCATAATTAATCTGCAAAAAGTTGGAGGTCATTTCAAAGTAGTTTCCTAACAAATGGGTTATTTGTCATAGCAGTCGTAGAACGTCCACTGATGGGCATAGCCTAAGAAAGGGGGAGTTTTGCCCATAATAGTCGGGCAGTCGCAGAGCATGGCTTCTTGACGGAAATGATACTGCCTATGTATATTCTGTTTGTTGTGTTTTTGCTACGTTGTATCGGATGCATACACCGCCATCTGCCGGTTTCGGTACCTCAGTCGACTATTACGACATTACAGTACTGAAGTACTATTCCACTCAGCCGGTACCCCACGACTAAATAGTTATTGTTCAATTATTATTAATATGCTTAAAACATATTTAAAATTTTCACGAAAATGCTATAGACTATATTAATTTCTACTAGTACCTATCTAAGCTAAAAATAGATTCTTGTTTATCTATTCAGAATTTTTCATTGTCAGAAACATATACCCATTGGGATGCCTGAATTAATCTTTGGTGTAATATACATATACAAAAGCGTTTCTTCATAGAGTCGTTCCGCTATTCGTTAGTGCTAAAATTGAAGTATGAGTCCAAAACAAAAACATCGGTATGCAGAGATTAGAAACTAAGTCTACGCTTTTGTGTACAGTATGGGGTTCCTCAAAAAGTAAGCAAAGAGGTTTTTACAGGGTTAGCAACGCGTCAACGGTGTTGTGAACGTCCATAGGCTGCGGTAACTGCCTTACCATGAAGCGGGCCGCATGCTTGTTAGCCACCTTTGTGGTGTAAAAAAAGGAGTGTCGGTATAAAGTAGACTTTTCTTTAGATGTCTTGAATATGTTCAGCGTCTACCTCTAACTACCGTTCTAATATGCCGCGTTCGTAATTCAAAATTCATCTATTAGCTCAATATGAATTCGCCCGCTCCATGATGCCGGTGCCACAATGGACATACATTGTAGATTGTTATACTGTTATGTCTTGACCTTAAGCTTAACTTCAGACAGGCCGGATGGCGCGTCCGGTAGTGTTCCTATCTTGTTTGTTTGTTTTTTGTATTATATGACCTCTGTTTTCTGATGTCTGTGAACCGCGTGCTTTAAGCGACTTATCTCGGAGTTTGGTCACTGTATGAGATGTATTCAATTATATACGCTGATGTGTAAGTTTGAGAAACGTTTGGTCTGGTTGGTTGATTGCGACTGTTAATTTCTTATAACAGTTGAGATATACTAGTATGAGTATCAATCGTATTTGATGCTCGATGATGTCACATACATATTTGCATAACCCACACAAAGGTATTAATAATAAGGTGTGGTAACACAAAAAATGTGGACTTATGAAATATATAATAGTTTTTTATCTTTAGTTACTAGCTAGCTTTTTGTCCGCGATCTTTTCTGTGTTAACTTCCCTTTATTTCGCGTCCCTCAGAACCTTTTTTTTTGAGATTAAAAGTAGCGAGAATACGACATGCTACGTACAAACGCTGTTTTCATTTTGAAACAATAATTAATAAATAATTATAACATTGTATATTGATCTGACACCGATATAAGTCGCTTAAGGCCCTTGTGTTACGGTCATCAGACAACAGAGGCATTATAACTACAGTTATCACCCAGACACAGAAGATACAGATATCATCATATAAATGTTTGTCCTAGATTGGGATCGAACCCACAATCCTTGTCGTACAAGTTAGGATCGATACCATCTGCGCCATTATATAAGAGCGTAAGTGTGTCAGTTTGAGACGATTTTATGGTTTTACCGATGTTTCTATTTCGATGAAATTCCACATTCGGATCCAATGTGTCCAATAAATAGTCATAAGTTACTTTAGATACGGGAAAATGAGTTCTCGAGGGACGCGATAATGTAAAGCCCACTCGCACAAAGCCTCGGACGGTGAAGACGACAAGATCTTGACTTCGATTCTAGATTCTACTTCGGGGATAAAATATAATTACCTATGTTACTTACTGATCATGTAACTCTTCATTAGTATTTTTTTTTGTAATCGGTCTAGAATTTTTTAAGTTTATTTGCTACAAACTTACATTTTTTAAAAAAAAGGAAGTTACCTATATTTATTACGTCAGCTATCTGCCAGTGAAGGTCCCGTTAAAATCGGCCATTCCGGAAATTAGCCGGAACAAATAGAAAAATAAATTTTAAGAGTTGAAATTATTTCGTATACTTTGGTTATATGTTAATGTAATGTATATATGTGTATTATTTAAACTTGCAAGAATACGTGTACATCAATTTAGCTATTTCTGAATACGGGTTGAAGGAAATGTTTCCCGCAGTGCGAGGCCGTCAAGCGTCGAGTGGAGACTAAAATACTACTTATGCCGTCTCCGCCGAACAGCTGACTGATTATTATCGGTGAATGGAGTGAGTGAGTGAGTCAGCGCTCACGTGGGAGGTGGCGTGGTCGAGCCAAAGATTATGTTGTCTGTCGCAGAGTCGTGTCGAAGTTTTCCGACCTGTAGTGATTCACAAAGGTCCTGTTTTGATGAAGCAATATCTGTGTACTATGTGTACATATTTATATACACATAGCTTATTGCTTCAAAAAACACCGTGACACGACACTTTTATATGTAAAGATGTTACTCATAGGATAATAATACTTCCAGTGTCATTTTTGTTAAATAGCTTTTAGCTATTTATTTTATTTTGTTGTATGTAATAAATAATAATAATTAATTCCCACAACATCTCATACATTGACCTGATTCCTTGATAAGACGCTTAAAGCACTTGAGTTACGAACATGAGACAACAGAGGAATTACAAATATACTACTTAAAACATATATTTAACACGCAGACATAGAACAAACATAAATATCACCATATGAATATTTGTCCTGGGTGGGATCGAACCCACGAACTTTGGCGGACAAGATACGATCACTACCTAACATCTGCATTATCGGGCCCTTCAATGTGTTAATTAAATCTTTCCCGAATCCTTTTTTTTTCATGCAGACACCAAACATGTTAATATGAGTTCACATTTAAACACAGGCAGATGATATCGTATTTATAATATCAGGGTTAAGTTCGTATGACGTTTAACTTAGGATTGCGTGTCATTCTGACTCCGAGAGACCTAGTACATCGATTTTTTCGCCATTGTAAACAATAGACCGGGTTTTTTCCAATACACTCGTACTTAAAAATCAACCGTGACCGAAACCTATTCCATGACTTGATAGTGTTGTTTTTAAACGGCACATTAAAAAGACATCGTTAATTATCGTGGTTAATTTTTTATCGTTTTTGCACGTAAACAGATTCCACGGAATCCAATTATTTGGTTTCGAAATGAGTCAATCCGTTAATTGCATTATTCAAGCGGCATTAAACCAAGCTTTAGCTTATATACCACGGGATTTTGCGAAAAAGTATCTATTCTTCGTTAATATGTCATATATAAATTTAGTCAGGCCTTGACGCAACTTATAGATTGCCAAGTAGATAATTTTATTTACTATTCCATACAATTACTGTTTTGGCTTCTGTTAACCAGATGGTTTTAGATACTAGGACCTTGAGTCTTATGGAAAGATCGTTTACTTTTGTTTAAGGCAGTACAACTGTCATTGAGGAACTGTATTTTAACAGCTTTTATTTTATATAAGATGACGTGGTTCTATTACCTTTTGCTTTCATGGTTACCTCACAAAAGCAGTAGTGTTAGCATTGTTGTATGAGGGATGATAGAGACAGCAACCCCCGTCTCCCATGGAGTGCATTACTTGTTTTATTTATGGCGCTCACACATTACTAAACTTGCAGTTATATATCGTCTAATGATAATTCAATACCGCGTAGGTATAGTTTGTAAATAAGGTTTGAAAATCGATTAGTAATACTGAAATTTGGACCTTATTCACTGATGCTACATACGTGATATTGCGACGCTTTTGGTGCCCAATTCCCAGAGTACCGCAAGCAAGCCCATTTACTATTAACGACATTTAAAGAGGTATTACAGATGTAAAATCAATATAAAAAAAATAATGTTAAAAAATATCTTAAGTCACCAGGTCGGCAATGCGCTAGTGATATCCTTATAATAATACGAGCGTCTTAAGGTTGCGGTGACGCTTACTATCACGTGGACTGTATGCTTGTTTGTCGACCGAGTCTAATATAAAAAAACGTCGCTCGGGTGAGAGAGATAATCAAAATTGCGGGTAATGATTCAATGTCGTCTCATCTATAAGATTTGCAGCCTATGGTTTCACGGTGACTGCTTACCTATCCAGTAATGTAACAAAAAAAACGTCTGGGTACAAACGCTCAATCGCGTCTGTACCCACATCACAGTGCTTATATAAACACCGAAACGATTAAGAATAATAAGGTTGATGCCGCGTGCGTTCCACGTTTTGTGAACGTGTTATTTTTGGAGGTGAATTAGCCTTATGGACTCGCTGGTTTTGGTCGCAGAGCTTCTGCTAAATGCAGACTGTGCGGATTCTATTCCCGATTGTGATATGCTTTTTTATTGATAACATTTGTTTTTAACTGCTTTAAAACGAGATTCATTATTTTTTTATGTTTGAAGTTAAACAATATATTCGTAACGAGAACCGTCGTTGGAATATCATCAATATACTATAGAAAAATATTATCATACGCATCTGGATTTTCTCTTGAAAAGCAGTATGTGCCAAATGTTATATATGCTATGTTGTTGGACGGCGACTGAGGTAAAACGATATATTATTGCGAAATACGCGGTAAAAACAAATAACCAAGGCCGGTTTTAATTGTTCAGATGTCTCTTATTTGCCCCATACAAAAACGTTTTGTATTTAAGTGTATATTTTTAGTATGAAGTAAGTTAAGTATTTTATTTGTTTAATAAATGATTTGATTTTAGTGAATGGCTAGCTGATTCAGAGAATTCAATATGACCAGTAAATTTACAAGGATCTTTTAGATATCACAATTTAAACTTTAATAGCTTGATATAAAAGCTAAGTTCATTTAAAATTCACAATTTTCTGATTGTTTTTTCGGACGAACCTAATAGTTGAACACTGATGTGTATTTTAGTGCTACCGGAGTTGCTCTGACTTCTAACTCTATCAGTAAGAGGTCATCGGAAGGCGAGAAGTCAAGGTTAGATTATTTTTTAATATCACTAAGTTGACTAACAAGCATACGGTTCGCGGGATTGTAAGCGTCGTTGCGTTCAATATACGCCCGTGCGTTGCCAACGTTGTGACTTGAAGATATTATATCATTGTACCCAGTATTCACTGCCTCTCTCACTCTCACATCGGAACACAACAATGCAAGTATGAGTGAGGTACTAACGCAGTCGATATTTGTATGAGGTATATTTCTATTAAACTGTTATCAAAACGGTGGCCCTATTTATCGTATAATTAAGGAATTCTGCAATTGACCTTCCATCAAGCGTCGGGACAAAAAATAATTGGTCGCTCAATGTATATGTAGATTTATCTTCAACGTGAAGCCGGCGTGATAAGTCGTTTCAATTAATTAAATGTTTTTAGAGATATGTTTCTCACGATTTAGTTTGAATTTACATTCACCGTTCTTGTTTTTATTATGTGTGACGCATCTTAGAATGTCGATATAAGATATTTAGAAATGTAAGTGCCCAAGTGCTTGATATTTTTTGGAACTGAGCGATCATTTTTTTTATTTACTCAAGTAAAGGCATAAAAGTATTTAAAGTGGTCCCCAACGGTTGTTGGTTTTGTGTCATACTTGTTATTATTATTACCAGAAACGATGCATTCTAGTATAAAACAGTTTATGTTCGATGGCGTTTTTTGACCTTTTGTCTGTTATAAATCCAAGACATGTCTAATTTTGTTTCATAATATTCTTTAAAAATACTATGCTTGTATAATAACTAACTGTATTATTTGAAATGCTACTAATGCATTTGGATTTTCAGGTGCTACTAACATTATATAATAACAGAGTATACAGTAAAGCAAAAATAACTTCTTATCTTATATATATGTAAATAAATACGTATATAGGAAATATACGTATTTACTTACATTTTGACCAAAAGTCGCAGTCGCACATGTTATATAAAATAATTGGAACCGCCTCAAAGGGGTTTCGGCCAATCGTTAATTAGTAGACGAAAGCCGGGAGTTGAAATGACGGCGAAATCACTGACAACTCTGGCGGCTCGCCAGTCCAGTGTCACGGGTTGAGTGTTGCAGATACTCCTAAATTGAACATGTAATACGATTTGGATTTTATCCTCCTGACTACTTTAAAAAATTAAATTACTGTCGATGCTGAAACTAATATATAACGTTCAGAGTTCAATGATTTTCTTGTTCATTCATCATTGTTTTTCTTGAAGACGGTGGCTGCATAGTAAGTTTGTTGTAAGAAAACTATCAGTGGTCAACCACTGCGCTATTTCAGCGCCATGTTTTTCCTCGATCTGCTGGTTTATGGAATAAACTCGCTGCGTCGGTGTTCCCAGACCGTTACGACTCGGGGACTTGTAGGAGCAAAATCTGTTCTCTTAAAGGCCGCCAAGAATAATAATAATAACTTTCTTCAACAAAAGGAAACTTAAACTAAAATACATTTTGATGCTTAAGTACCTAAACTAAGTCTAGCCTGTTCTTATTAGGTACCTATGCTTTGTAATGTGCATGTTGGTGTGAATGTGCGTGTATATGGTCCAATATAATATAATACACATACATATATATGATGGATAGGATGAATATACGGCTATTGTCGGTACAATTCTACTGTGCCGGTACCCCAAACAGTTTCCCTCTACAGTAGGAGGGTACTCAAATAAGTGTTGAAAAATATGCAATGAAGTTTTATAAGATTCTTGCTAATTTATATACTACTTGTATTCGATGACGAATTATTATTTGTTTGAAGACATTCTTGGATAATGCAGTGACTTGTGACATAAAAACGTAGAATACAAGTAGAGTAGAATAGTACCTCCCCGTTCAACAGGTGGCGTCTGCGGTTTCGGAATCGACAAATAGCAGTATCTTTGTTTACGTCATTTGTGTGTTATTGAGAGGACCAACTGCACCTTATTTCCTGCTGGCACCTTGCGGAATAGGCGTATATCAAAGTTCACTCACCTTTAGGGCAAAACCGATTTTATTTTGCTGTACCGCTAAAACCCATTCGAGCATGCGAGCGCATTTTTGTACTAACTTTTCATTTGTCTTTCTTTCCCTAGGACCTAAAGCAGCCTATTTAATTAAATTAAATGTAAAAAAAATTTTTATGTATGTGTTTTAATATGAAAATATTATATGGCATACAAAGTAATATAGTAACAGCTTATTAAAAGGCATATAAAAGTATGTAGTTAGAACATAAATAAGCTTTTTTTATCTGAATATCTGTTTGAGGTAAATTCCGAAACGGTCGGACAATCATATCGGAACTTTCACTGGCAGATAGCTAATATTGTAAGGAGTAACTTAGGCTACTTTTATTATTTATTATTCTCACGGAAACGGGAAAACCGCGGGTTGACGCTAGTAATAAATAAATTGATTCATAACATCTCACATCTTGACCTGACCCCGAAATAGGTAGCTTAAGCCACTTCTGTTATGGTTATAAGAAAAAAAATGCGTCAATACGTGTGCCTGAATGCGCCTTGCCCGAACAGTTCGTTTGCTACTTTAATTAGTGGTATAAATCAAGGTTATTCAATGTCTGCTGACTATAATTTACGATTAAAAGGCGTGGCTCATGTTTACATGCACTAGGTTGATATAAATTCACACTACATTTCATACCTGACGCAGTAATAGATAGCGTCAAGGATTATGGATATCATGTCTGATATCGGTATTACAAATATAATTAGGTATATTTTATTTCGTCCCGTGCTTGACCTATGTGGAGGTCAAACCCACGACCGCTGGCGTATAAGAAAGGGACACTACCGAATACGGCATCGAACCTGTCACAATGTGATATGCACTATATATTTCATGCTATCAATTATCTATAAGTCTAGTTGCTCTCAAAGCAGCAAATAAAATGCAACCTATATTTAGTAATGTTTAAATAAAAAATATGTCAAGTTAAAAAACAAAAGTCAAATAGGTTTAATAAATAAGTTCAAATCGAATCATAACATCGTAAATATCAATAAAAATATTAAAATATTATTTTTTGTTTGTTAATAAACAAATCTATTTAAATTTATTACACTATTAGCTTTATTATTAGTAAAAGTTTCCGTATCGTTATCTTCAGTAAATCCGTAAAATTGATTTCCGTTTATACACACAAAAATCTGTCTACGAAATGCTACCTAAATATGCCTTTCGGGAGCATCCCAGACGTATTACAGGCGGAAGGGGAGTCGACCCACCCCGCCCCTTGTAGGTTCGCCATTCAGCTGAGGACGTCGGGACGTTTGAGGATTTACTGTATAAGGACATGTCCTTTAGTTGTGAGTTCAATAGGAGGTCGTGGTCCTTAGAAGCTCACTAAAACCCATTTGCAGAGAGGATTTAAGAAAACATATTTGTTCGTATATTTAATTATTTTTGTTTTATAGACATATTTTATCCGTTCTTTTTATTTGATTTATAAAATGCTATCAGGCACCCGTGATTTTGCTTCTTTATCAGCCGTAGGACGTCCACTGCTGAATAAGACTTAAAAGATTTATTGTATGCTTTCCGCACTCTGCTTGCATTTATAATAAATAATAATGTTAGGTTGCGGTATGAGCGATGTTACTGTAGAGTTAAACTAAAATTCAAACGATAGATTTCCTGTGAAAGTAACAAACATACTTTAATGTTTGTTAAATTATTTTGGGGTAATATCTTAGGGTATAATCCTGTATAAAAACAGGGCGTTGGTCGTGGTCACATCTCACAAAATCTCTCCATGTGTGTGAGTGGGATGTCTAGATTTAGGATTATTTATTCAAGTAATTTAAGTTTCTTGGAGAGTTCTGAAATACCTCAGAGAGCTAAATTTGCTGAAGCTGAAGCCGAACGATTCGCATAATGCAGAATAGAGGTCGCGATAAAAAATTATTATAATTTACTCAACTCTCATGCGTTGATCCGTCGTCATAATAAATCGCTTAAAGCAATTGTGTTACTTTAGACAACAGAATGATCACAAATATAATTCATAAATACATATTGAACACCCAGATGTAGTACAAACACAAATATTCAGCATATAAATTGGCGTAGAATATAGTATCACTACCATCTACGACATCGGGCCTGCACGATATTCACGAGAATAAAAGATTGGCGTTTTGTTAGCTGTTGTCTATTAGAAAGGCATCGTTGATAAGGCATCGTTAGTTAAATCAAGTCGTAACCACAACAAAAAAGTTTACGTTAGGTAGCAAAACGCGACCGCCTTGGGAACGACGAACAATTTAAGGAACATAACAATACTTTTATAGGTAATGCTATAATTCATTTAAAGCTTACTACGTGACCATTGAATTGATTTACTTGTACAAGTGACTAACGCAGACGTTTCGGAACTGCCATCTGTCGGTTCCAGTACCTAAGTCGCCTCAGGCGACGCTTGGTGCAGGGGAAGATATTATTTTACGCCACCGGCACCCCACGGTATTATGTAATTAAGAGTTCTTAGGTAGAAATGTAACAAGATAATGTATTAACTTAACTCGTAATGTCCTTTTAGGTCTCTTGGTTTATTTTAATTATACGTTGGTTCGTTTCGAATTCCTTTAGCTTGGAATTTTTAAAAGCCGTTTTTCATATTAATAAGTTGGATATTAATCTACGTTCACGCTGTGACGTCACTGTATCCTGTAAAACTATTGGAATTTGTAGCGAAGGAGTGGTTACAATTGCAGGGTGTAACGTTGCAATAGATATGCTGCTGCTTATCCCCTCATCTCATCATATACCGCTATAGCTCAAATGCAAGCACACATTTCACATGCACATTTGTGCTATGCTGTTTCGGGTGGGTGTACTATCCTACTCTGTCTACCCCACGGCATTACATTTTGATGTCATTATTAGCTCATGTCCTGTAGTAAATCGACAATGCGCACACCCTCTTGTGATATTTACTAGCGTAAATCGTTATTTATGACAGGAATTTGTACCTATTCCGGCGCGTAACTATGTTGAATGAATTTCATACCCTTTGCCCGGGGCGCCGGGCACGGGCCCTCTTTAGAGTGTCTGTACCTACTCTTACAAAATGTACTTTGTGAATTTGAGTAATTTAATGAGTGTTCCAAAGATAAATGGAATAACGATTACATTTTCACTACTCGTAAAAGTACCTTATGGCAGCCGTCCTTTGTGAAAACGTCGAATTTACACTAATATTATGAACAGGAAAGATTTTTAAGTAACAACTAAACTTAAAAACTATTGGACCTATTTAAAAAAATTATTATCATTGAAAAGCTACATCTTTACCATGTAAATTATGCCACGTTATGTATTAATCAAAATAGAGATCCCTAAAAAGTCTGACAAACGTCGGCAGTGTTCGCATTGCTGTGTTCCGATTTGTTTGTTTAAAGGACGAGAGAGGCAGTGGTCTCTCATCAATATATCATATCAAATTTACCCAGTAATTTCACTGATCTATATTGGGTAATGTGACATTATAGCCTTAAGTCACAAGGATGGCAACGCGCTAGTGATATCCTTGTGATATTTCGAGCGTGTATAGATTGCAGTGACGCTTACCATCATGCAGACCGTATGTTTATTTGTCGACTTAGATATGTAAGTATAAATAAACAAACCGTTGTTTCAAAGCTAGATGTTAAAGCAATTATTGTATATAATATCCCTTAATGGTGTATTTTTGACCCGGTTTTATTTTCTTACTAAATCATAGAAAAGGCTGTGATTCAAAAAAATTTAAGCGAATAAAACTAGAATTGAAGTTACTGTAGGCGATAGCTTCCTGTAATAGCGTATTCGTATCCTAAAGTGCTTGTCATTTAGCGCGCGTTTTATTTGATAAAGATAATAATCGATCATAGTCGCATAATAACGTCTCTTACTTGATAAGTATCGATAGAGATCAGTGACGATTCCTAATTGCTTCATCGCTGTTTTTAACGAACCCATAAAAACTGACGTAATACTTTTATATACCATGTTTGTGTACAGTCACTCCTATACTAAATGTAATAAAATCGGTGCACCAGTTAATCTTTGAAAGTGAAACAAATACATAATTTGCATTTTTAATATAGGCATGGCTAGCGGTTACATCAATATATAAACGCTGATGGTATTTTAAGGATCCACATCCATTCACCATCGACAATTTATTTGTAACGTCCTCAGGCTCTAAGTGTTCGTTTTCTCCATAGCATTTAAACTAGATTATATAATATTTAATAAAATTCACACAACATCTCATACACGATCTGACATTGACCTGACTGAGATATGTCGTTTAAATTACTTGTGTTACGGACATCAGACAATAGAGGAATCTCGAATATTATACAATACATATTTTTAACACCTAAACACATATTAAAACATTGATTGTCTTGAGTGGGGATTGAACCCACGTCCCTTAGCGCATAAGATAGGATCACTACCATTTCGCCATCGGGCCCGTCAATTATTTATTTGAAACGTACGGATGTTTTATGTTTTTATTTATGGATCGGCGTAGATCTCTGATAATAGTTTCATTGCTGTTTTTAATGAACGACAGAAAGGGACGGAAAATTTTCTGTAACAAACAAAGGGTCTAACTTCCCGTATTTGTATCCCGCCCCACGCAGTTCGGAAGGATGTTTTTATCACTACGAGTTGCCTGGTCCTGTTTTGATGGCCGTTTAGAACGAAAATATTCGTTTCGAGTTATTGATGTTTCTCATTTTTGTTTTGTTGTTCTTTTTTGTGGTATAGTTTGTTCGTTATACCATATTTTTATAATTATGCTACTAAGTTGAAATAACGTCTGCAACCTACAGAATAAATAATAAATAAATTAACACAACATCTCAAACATTGACCTGACTCCATGGTAAGTCGCTTAAAGCACTGTTATGGACCACAAACAACAGAGGAATCACAAATATACTACTTTAATACATATATTTGAGACCCCAACATAAAACAAACACAAATATCATCATATAAATGTTTCTCCCGGGTGGGAATCAAACCTACGATCCTTGGCGCACAAGATAGGATCATTACTATCTGCGCCATCGGGCCTCCTAGAATGGATTATACAATTATTACTATTGACAAGAGTGATTTGTTTGGAAGGTTTATAGTTGATCCAATATCTTGAGTAAACTGGCTGACAAATGACTGGTGACATTTTTGATAGATTCGTTATTAACTAGCATTCGATTTGCGATTACTTTTCCTATTATTTCTCAACGTGTAATTTTACTGGCGTTCAAACGGTAAACATGAAAAATTTTAATGAAATCTGTTCACCGGTTTAGGCATAAACGGGTGATAAACAAAAATATTTTCTCATTTATGCTAAGATTATAAAGAGGAAATATTTAATTAATTGTTTAATACGATATAACTCAAAATCTTCTCGACCAATTAAAATAATTCTTTCACCATAAGAGAGCTATATCTTCTCCGAGTAACACAGGCTATATTATGTTTCAAAAAATCCAACGATAAACACCTAAAATGGAATGTAACGAGACAAAATTTATATTATCGTGCGTTTATAACGAATAAACTCAAAAACGACTTGAGTGATTTCAAAAACTATTTTATGAATTTACATTATCATTAATGAATGCAAGCTATATTAAATCCCTGTATTCTGATAGTAACGGGAAGTATGCGGGTAAAACCGCGGGGCCGGTTTGTTTGTAATATTTTTTGTCGATGTGACAAATCAAATGTGGACTTAACGATTTGTTTCACATGTATATGTTGTAATTTAAAGTCAACGTCAAATATACTTTATTTAAGTAGGCCCATTACAAGCACTTTCAAATTGCCAATGAAATAATATTAAAAAAGTAATAATAGTAATATAAATATTTTCAATAAGTGTATATGCATAATTATAGATAGTACAGACGACCCTGATGACCTAAGAGATCATAAAAGTCACCTAACACAGATAATTTCTTTAGGTCTTCCTTAAATTGATCTGCCGGCCACCAGACAAGTCTTAAAACTAAGTTAACTGCTGGTCCATTAGGCGAACCGCTACAAAGGAACCTGTAAGAAAAACTGGTGCAGATGAAGGTTCCACCAGCACCACCTATATAGTAGTTGGCGCTAATGAAACCCCTACCGGCGTTAGCGCTAAAAACACCACTGTCTTAAAGCTAGTGGTTAAAGCACTGCAATCCCAAGCAGTTCGTTGGCATAATTTTTTAGCACAATAGTAAGCTTTCGAGATAAACTTATTTTTAACATATTTCTTGAATTTATTCATAGGCAAGGCTGTTATTCTACTTGGGATTTTTTTTCTTGGTATTTTCTATGAGACGGGTACGCGGTCAGCATCAAGAGCGATCTTACGGTTCCCACTCACATCTTATGTTCACTGTTGTATTAATGGCGTGCAATTACAATATTTACTGATATTATTGGAAAGTTCCTTTCATTAGTGTTTTATTTTTAATAGCCTTTATAAGATATAAATTAGCCTTTGTCTGCGATTGTGTTAGCTGAAGTTCTAAAAACTTTTTAAACATTAAAATCTTTTTATTTAGTACTTTACACAAGAAATTATTTTACATTTGTTCTCCGATCGTACTTCATAATATTAAACAGGACAGACATATTATAAAAGCAAATATTGACCAATATATCTGTTCCACTAAAAAAACGTAAGATTCCACTGCTTATTCGTCAAATGCTCTGAAATTGGAACGTTCTAACAAATTAAGGGCAGAACTAGTATGCCGTTTGGAACAGGTCCAGGCATGCTGTGGCGAATATGACGCGATGGGAAAACGGTACCCAGTCGCCACCAGGGAAGGGTTAGCTATAAAATATACTTTTAATTTGTCGAACATTTAATTCTGTAGATGGAGCCGATAACAAAATTGAGGGTTGCAGTTTGTTGTCATAGCTAATTTCATCAGCCATATAAATATTTATCATTATCTTTATACTAGCCGTTGAAAGTCGGCTGGTGGACATTGGCATCTCTAAGAAAGGGAGTATGTTGCCGTAATGCCGTAAAAAGGCGACTTAAGTACCGAACTGACAATTCGATTCGATTATCGAAATTTACCATTTGACGGGCCGATGGCGTAGATGGTAGTGATTCTATATTGTGCGCCAAAGGTCCCCATCTAGGACAAATATTTCTATGATGATTTTTGTATTTGTTCTGTGTCTGGGTGTAAAATGAGATATATATTTAAGTATTATATTTGTGATTCTTCTGTTGTCTGATGTCCGTAACACAAGTGCTTTAGGCGACTTACCTCGGGGTCATATCAATGTACGAGATATTTTAGGAATATATTTATTTATTATTTTAATCAAATGGACAAGGATAAACTATTTTTTTCTTTATTTTTATTATAATGCAGGCAACCCTAACCGGCGTGTGTCGAGATTGATATGAAACACGTGCCAGGATCTGATTATAGATTTATGTGTGTAATAAACGGTATTAAGTAATTGTTTGGACTCAGAGTGACGTATCTTAAATCCATACACTTTAAGGGGCATAATATACTAGATACGTTCTCGATCATTGTTACTACATCACTGCTGGATATAAGGCTCCCCAAGGAAAGGGGAATCTTGCCAATAATTGCCGCGGCGGGCAAGCGTATTGGTAATTGCAGAGCGCAACTTTCGCGACGAGAAAGCGTAGCGTAGGACGCCCGCCCACAATGTGCACAGATGGTCTGATCGTGCTGGACGCAGACCACATACAACCGGTCCTGTTGGATATCACTTGAGGAGACTTAAGTCCAGCAGTGGACGTCTCACGGCTAACATGATGATGATGATCTAGTATCTTTATCAGAGGAGATCTTATTCAGCTATATATTAACTCTTCTTGTAACAACTAAATCTCCTACTATCTATACTGGTTCCATAGCATTCAGTGTGGTCCGGTAGATCAATCGTAGCTATAACACTGCTTTTGATCACACTAGTCCTATTCTTTTCTTGCAAGTTTCTGGTATCTATGTTTCGCGAGTGGTGCTATCTTTTGTTGGACCCTATATACTTCATTCATGATTATATCAGCTTTCCACTTTTCATTTTTCCGGGAGATTCATATCCATTTTGAGTTATACAGTATCGGATTGGTATACCTCGCATCTGTCGGTTCCATTACCTACTTCAGTCGTTTCTTAGCCACCTGTCATAGAGGAAGGTAGTATTTTGAACTGCCGGTACCCCTTCATTATACTCGTATTATGTCCTAAAATTGTTAAGTTATGAGTCAGTACTATGATATTGAAAAACCCAGTGTCGAAATAAGAATTATTTCTCGATGTTATTGCAAAGGGTTCATGTGTGCCAGACTCAGGAAATTCAGTGCAAATCTAAAAACTGCTATCGACACCGCTTCCCATACTTATGTCAGCAAATTACGGTCTAATCACGTCGTATCACGATCCATTGTTGCATGACTTGTATGGTCTCTTACATAAGACCCAGCCTACTGCAGCCTAAGCCGGTGTACTTACGTAAACTGAGCTACAGAACCGGATCCCGTAGGATTAGCCCCATACAAATTCTAATAGCTCTTATCTCGGCAAAGTTAAAGGTCACAATCGAATGTAAAGGACGGGATAATTTGGACAACACGTGCCTGCAGCTGTCCTTGTCCCACCAAGGGGGGCAGACAGAGAAGCGTAGGGTGGCTTCGCCTCTGTTACCCTTTCTCGTTTTTCAATTAATCTCGCGAAGTATAAAATACAGATGTTGAAGGTAGCGTATGTTATTGGATTTTATTTGATAAAGTTGTTGTGCTATAAAGATATTTTTAATGCTATATTCTTATCTCTTATATAAGGATTTTGATATTTTTATTATATCTGTCATGTCTTAAAGTTTTATTAGAAACTGGACTGATAGCGCAGATGGTAGTGATCCTATCTTGTGCGCCAAAGGTCGTGGATTAGATCCCCGCCTCCGGGCGAACCCAGACACAGAAGAATTACTATATTTGCGTCTGGATGCTATTTATACGTCTCTTATTTGTATTTACAATTAGTCTGTATATTATTTGTGTGATATCCATAACACAAGTGCTGTAAGCTACTTATCTCGAAGTCAGGTCAATGTATGAGATGTCGTGTGACTGTCCGGGTACATAGAAATGTCTATCCCATTAACCCGTCATCGTGGGAATTTTTATCCAGTGCTTGAGTCTCCTATAACCTATAAACTACCTATCTAGGTACAAAGGTTTAACATTACTTATACTTGTATCCTTACGAAACTTCTCGATTCAGCTGATCTCGTGCAAACATGGTCCAGGTAAAAACAAACAACAAAAAATAATTATCCAATTCGGTGCGTCGTTCTTGGGTTATGCATTTGCATACATTTCATCGATTAATTTTTATTTATATACTGATGAACCTGCTGAAAACTTAGTTTTAAGACTTGTCTGGTGCCGGTAGACTAGTTTTTAAGTAGGCCACTTAATGCCCTATTTGTTTAAATGACTTACTATTATATAAGGTCATCAGGGCTATCGATTATTTGATTAATTATTATTTGCAATTAGTAAATCTATATTAATGGAAAAAATATAGTTTGTTGTCGATTTGCCAAGAAAAGTGCCTTTACTCGGCCTATTTAAATAATGATATTTTAACATTAGCTTAAAAATATATCATATATCACGCCTGGTCCCATCAGGGTATGTGAGATCTTGGCATACCTCTCTCGCTTCCCTTGACTTGAAAATATTATGTCACATTATCTTTAGTTTCACTACCTCTCTCACCCTTTAAACAAAAAAACTGCAAATATAATTTGCCCTTTGGCGGTACGAATACGTATAAGTGTGGTGCCAATGCATACGACATTTGTAAGAAGTCTCCCTTGTTTGATTTATACTTATAGATCTTACTGCTATACTTATGTGAACAAAAGCAGGCAAATATAAACTTATCTTTTTTCCTTTATCTACTCACGCCCCTGAAACTAAATTCTCTTAGCCCCTCAGTAGACGATTTATAAGAAAACAAGGTAACTAGGTAAACGTTGTTACAAATGTTGGTCCACTCCCTAAGTGTTCCATACTTCCGGATGAACATCGATGTAGATTTTTTTGTTTTGACCAACAAAGATACTTGTACAGTTTTTTTTATTAGACTAGGACGACAAAGAAGCATAGGTACATTCCGCGTGACAATAAGCGGCACCGCAGCCAATAGACGCTTGTATTATCACAAGGATATCTAGCGCGTTGCCAACCTTGTGACTTGAAGATATTATGTCACATTACCCAGTATTTCACTGCCTCTCTCTCCCTTCAAACCGGAACACAGCAATGCGTACTGTTACTATTTGGTGGTAGAAAAAGGTGATTGCTAGGTACAAATACAAAGGACCTTATGACATCTGACTCATGTAAAAGGTACTTAAAAAAATCTTGAGTAAAATGTACTCACCTATGTGTTTGTTACATCAAGTAATAACTATTTTCGAGTAAAAGTGTAACCAACCGTTGGTGAATCAGATAAATAAAAAAATGTGTTTTTTTTCTGCAAGACTATAGGCTACCATGTTCTCGAGGGAGACCCGGCGGGGCGTGATATTCTTTTTCGTTTTTTGCATACATTTTATTTGTTTATTAATGCTATTGTTACACCCCGTAGCTGTTGGATCAGCGAGAGAGCACCCAAATGGCATAGCACATGGCTATATCATAAACCGAAATAACCAGATGCGATATAGGCCGTTTGCAACACACGAACTTTGTTGGCGAACGCCGCGCAACCGATGCCAGTGAGGGGATCGCGCGGTGCTGTCGAGATTCTATATCTATACACGTATAAATAAAACTGGGGTGTCTGTTTGTAATTCCAAGTTTTCGATGAAAGCATAAAAAGTGCATGCTGTACTTATTTAAAAACAAAACAGTATTTTATATCTTTGGCTGCTGTTTGTTTGTTCCGGCATATCTCTGAAACGGCTGCACCGATTTTGACGGTGCCTTTCACTGGCAGATAGCTGATTTTATAAGAAGTGACTTTGGCTACTTTTACTTTATTATTAGCTATCGAGAAGATCGGGAACAACGCGGATGAAACTGCCGCGTTACTAGTGCAATATATATATCACCTGTAAAGTTCCAACTCTGAGGGCTGGTTTTTCTTTGCTTCCCTGAGGTTCTAATCAGATCAACTGTCCACTTTGGGGGTGAATGTCCTTCTCAGCTCTCGACTACATCAGTTTTGTTTGCTACGTGCACACCCGGCTGGGCTAACATACTACCAATATTGTGAACGCGAAAGTTTTTATGGATCTTGATTACTCTAACGCTGCAACGGCTGAACACATTTAGATGAAATTTAACACAGATATCATTGATAAAATTTATAACATAAAGGGTGTTTTTTATTCCGAAAATATGTTGCCTAGAGGTAGGTGTGATTTTTTTCTTTTTTGGGTTTGTATTTTGTTTTCTACAGTTTCATTGTCAGAAACCATAAATTCAATAAATTGTGCAAGTTTATTTAATTATGTTATATTTTCTGACAAAGCCCTGATATTGTTTTAAATTCACTCAAATTTAAGTTTCTAAGCGTATTGGATTCATTTCTGTAAGCTTTAGAGATGTGTGTTAAATAAATTACCTATAATAGAATCCCAAAAGTTATGAAACTAGGTAATATCGTTTCATTTATAATTGGTTATCAGTTGTATGCGCATGTCTGCTGTGACAATTAGATCTGTATTTATATACGCTCAAGATAATTGTAGAGTACCGACAGAGTAGAATAATACCTGCATCACTACCAGTTGTCCTTCCGGCACCGACAGATGTCACTGCGTTTGTTCAACCACGAATTCCCCACGATTCATGAAGCCCTGCCGCTTATAGTTATAAAGATAACAGAAGGCCCTGATGGCGCGGGCGATAGTGTTAAAAACGTATATTTTAGTATTATACATGTAATTCCTCTTATGTCCTATGTCCGTAACACAAGTGCTTTGAGCGATTTGCGTCGGAGTCAGGAGGTGATATAGACGCCAGACAACAGAGTAATCACAAATATACTACAGAAATATATATATTTAACATCACAGAACAAACACAAATATCATCATATAAATGTTTGCTTTAGGTGTTAATCGACCCCATGACCCTTGGCGCACAAGATGGAACTCAATACCGCCGTCGGGCCTGTCGTGAAATATTATTATAGTATGAGCATCGGATTAGTGTACTACAATATTCATATGTCGATGCTTTTGTTTATACCATCCTTTATCATCCCTTCGAACTAATTTCACTACATTGCCTACAATATCTTTGTCTCGAAACGCGATGCTCGATCGAAACAAAGATACACAGGTAGAGGCACATTCGTAATTGAGACGGTACAATGGAAAGGCTTATCGCACAGAGCGATTTCTTTAAACTTTTGGATGAAAATACAGTCAATAAAATTGATTAGACAGCTAGAGGTGTACTCATATATCGTATTACAAGCAGTGTCCGCGTGGTAAGTGACTTTGGAGGATATAGTAGACTTCCTCGACAAATGGAATATCCAACACTGAAATATTTTTCTAATCGGCTCAGCGGTTCCTGAGATTAAAGCGTTTAAACAATCAAACATACTTATAGCTTTATAATATTAGTATAGATTTACATTACTTATCAACTTTATGTTGGAGATATATATTGTAGTTAACAAACGTAAAGAAACCGCTATCTTTATAAGGGAAGGGGTCTCTAATATTAGAAAGTTTGGAAAACTCAAGAGTGTCTTGTTTGAGTTAAAATGAAAGCTCTCTACAAAACATTACCCCTGAGGGTTCTCTATGCGGTATTTATTATTAAAGTGACGGTAAACATGATTTATACGTCGACAGACGTAATAAGCTTCTTAGAAATCAGATTTCACATTATCATAATAACATGGGTGGAATGTTTTTCCTCGAAGAAATGTGTAAACATACTCCGCAGCTTATATTACGAAGGAAATTGACAACATTGATTTGTTTAGAGTGTGTAGTGTGAGACTTTAGTGAGATCGAGTTTTTGATCGACTGCGTATGTTGTCACACTAAGACGCACCCACACATACTAAGACACGAGCAATTTCATTGGATTCGCTTTTGTGCATGTGTTTCTTGAGTTTTCAATGTGTATTTTATCACACCCACACACACACACACACACACACACTAACACATGTGTTACGTCGAGTGGCTCTATTTTTTTTATATAAATTTAATATCGACGACCCGTCTCTTTAGCGTTAATCTGTTCTGATTATAATAAACGCGATAGCGTCTTGCACGCCTTGATGAAATTTGGCTTATTGGATAACTTGAGCCGATACGTTGTTCCCAGTAATGTTGCCGCAAACCTCGATGTAATGTTCGTGGCGTGGAAGTTACTGTTTCTTCCAAAAAAAAATTCGGTTTTTCTTTAAATATTTAATAAATTAAATGATTTTTTCTTTAAACATATCACATATCCATTTATCTTAAGTATATTTCAATTCAACTCTACTACTAGGACTCTACATATTTAACATCCAGATACCGAACAAACACGCATGATCATTACATAAATGTTGGTTCTGGGCGGGGTTCCATGCGCTACCGACCCGTAAAATGTGAACAGAACGGTCTACATATTTTCAGTACTCTCTGTTGTAAAACTGTAGCTCTCCTGAATGTTCACCGAAACTGACATATTCCAGCTGTAAAAGGAAAAGAATAAATTCTAGTTATGGTAAAAGGAAGAACCGCTAAAAGGAACGCGGAAACGTAATAAACCATGTAAATTATATCACCCGTTCTTGACTCTTATATTAAAAGCTTTAAGGTCCATTGTCCGATGCACGTTGGTTTACAAAAGGACGCATGCGAACGATGCATAGCGTATTCGGTGCTTATTTGGGAAACTCCCGTTCAAGCAGGCGAGGTTTATTAATTAAACCGGTCGTATCCGGTTTTTAGTTTATGACAGGGTTGGAACTGCGAGGCTTTTATACGCTCCAATGAGATGACAGGTGAATCAATCGTGGTACCTAATAATTGTATCGACATATGGCGGTATAAGTAAAGACGCGGAAATGTGTAGATGGATGTGTAGCAGCATTCCCGTCGCGAAACTACGCTCTGTGATCGCAACCACGTCTATCCAGCGCGACAATTTTGAACAAAATTCTTGGAAAGGCATATGTCCATAACGTTGGTTCTACAGCTGGAATGACGTTAATGATAAATTTCATATCAAGAGTCTGATGTCTATTATCCGTATTATATTTAACACCCTGACAAAAAATAAGCACAAATTTTCGTCATATTCTATAAATAATTTGAAATTAAATATATTCACATAACGTAGGTACACATTTATTGATCTGAGTCCGAAATAAGTAGCTTAAAGCACTTGTGTTACGAACTTCAGCAAACAGAGGAATTACAAATAAATTAAATAAGAAACTTCGATATATATAAGAAACGCCCAGACGCAGAACAAATACAAATATTCATTATATAAATATTTGTTCTGGGTGGAGATTGAACCCGCAACCTACGGTGCACAAGATGGGCAAATTTTATTTTAAACTATTAAAAAAATATTGTAAATTGATTATATTCTAAAAATCTTTGATCTAAAAGTGTCTTACGGGTAGACGCAAATGTTTTTAGTTGTTTAGTAGATTTTATGATTTCAACATTTTCCTTTTTTTATTGTTACGTTTAGTTAAAAGAAAGTTTTCCCACATAAATTATGCACATCCCTGCCCCAATGTTTTCAGCAACAAAAAGCGTAATTCCACAGAATTAAATACCGGCTCGGTAACAAGTCACAATTTATCTTCATAAGCCACGAGACGTGTACTTAATTCAGCTGAAAGCCAGTCTGGTGTTCTGGGATTTGGGCACGAGTTTAATTGCGTCACTTATGGGAGTCGTGTGACATGGCCTTGTCATGGCCTACTTTGGACTGATGTGTCGATTGAAATAAATCGCCAGAGAATTACTTTTATTTACTACCAGCAGCATCCCTCGGTTTATCCCGCGTAGTTTCATAGTGGAATGCTGAAATCTACTTTCGTGACCTTGAGGACTACGGGATCATGAAAATCACCTGACATATATTACGTTTTAAACTAATCTGCGGGCACCAGACTGGTCATAAAAACAACATTATAATATAAAGCTTTCAAGAAAAACCGGTTCTGACGAAGGTGTTGGTAACACCTAGTTGTAAATGAAGCCGTTGCCGGCGTCAGCGAAAACAAACAATTGTCTTCACGCCTGGTAAAAAAGTTTACTTAGTTCATAGTTTCACTTTGTTTCTCTCCTAACCATCATAGCAGCCGTTTTGCTATGGGATTGTTGCTACCCATTTCTACCCTGTTGCGTTTAAGCTCCGCTGTTTTGTGTAGATACAACGCCATCTGTCTGTCCTCTTACATCAACCGTCTCTTACGACACCTGATACAACGGCACTATTCTAGTCAGCCGGTACGAACTCAAACGGCTTGATTCAATCGGCTAATAACACACTGTTTAAACCTCCAATGTTTGAACAGTGTGCTGCTGTGAGCCGGGCGTTTTTAATTTAAAAACCGTTTTGTGTTATTAATAATTTATTTGATGACATAAAGTTGCTTTTATGCGCATTTTTTAATGAAACGTTGAAAGCTCGGCAAATTAATTGCCGAAGCCACTGTGGCTTTTAAATCATTACGCCGGTGGTTAAAAATATTCTCATTCATACATACACACAAACATGTGTGTTTATTATTTTACTAAGTTGTCAAAGAAGCTAACTGTTATTGTGTTAGAGTGTGTGTCTATCATTAGTGCATCGCTAACCTTATGTCCTGAAGGTATTATATCACGTTATACTGTAATTTCAACCTTTTTCTGGTCTCTTGCAATGCGAACACAGTTATTTGGCGATAGAAATAGTCAAGAATGAGGTACCGATGCAGATGACATTTTGAACGAGGTCTATTTCTAGTGTTTAGTAAATAAAACTATTGGCCCTTTTTATCGGAATGAGGAGAGAGTATTGACTACCGTTTTCCTCATTTATTCATCTTACGAGATTTCTACTCACGTACCAAACCTTGTTTTTTTCATACATATCAATTCGCTGCGTATGCCTATGTAGATTCTACCCCTTATCTACCGCTCCATCAGGATTCCTCTTATAAATCACTTTCGTATTTCTATTTTTTTCAATTCGCTCTATGTGCTAACGTCCCCCATTCAAAGAAGAAGAATAATAGCATTTAAAGATTTATGTGTTCTTATCATTGGTTCGATTTGCAGCCGGGTCACAGAAAATATATAAATAGTTTTTTATTATACCAACTCGACTCAAGGATACGGCCCGCGTGTTAGTAATTAATGCAGCTTATAGACGCTTGTAATATCACAAGGATATCACTAGCGCGTTGCCAACTTTGTGACTTGAAGATATTCCGTGACATAGACCCAGTAATATCACTGCCTCTCTGACCCTTCAAACCGGAACACAGCAATATTTTCGGGTAAGAGTATGTAAAATATATTTTTCTTAGTTTAAATTTTCCTGCGCAGTCGCGAGTCTAATGTCATTCAATGTTATCTGTGGTTAAATAATTATAACCGAAAAACGTCACATTGTCATAATCTGAGAAATTACTTGTTTAAATAAAATACCACTAAAATAGTTATGATTTGGAACTGACATTGTAAATAATAACATTAAATGTCGTTTCTTTTCTTACAGGTATGTAAGGTTATTATTATTAACACTTGTTTCATTGTTTGTTAGGTAGCGTACATTAAAATTAACGAAATAAATCTTTTCTTACAGAGCAACTCAATTGTGTTTGATTGACTGTGTCGTCCAAATTACACATTGGATAATATAATCTTATAAGTATATAGGAGTATCAATACATATTTGACAAGCAGCCACAGAACAAACAAAAATATTAATCAGTTAATTGTTTTTCCTGGGCGGTGATCGAACCTACGACCCTTGGCGCAATAGATAGGACCACTACCATATGCGCCTTCGGACCGGTTAAAAGATTTAAATAATATATTCATCTGACTACCTGACTCTTATCTTAACTATATATATAAATTTAACATGATAAAAATATTACGACTAATGAGTTATAAACTATCCTTTCTCTCAAGATGGACCAAAATGTAGACAGTAAGCTAAAAATTGTTAAAATCTGTTCAGTAGTTTAGAAGTAGTTTATTCTGGGCAAACACCGTGATGAAAAATTATTATAGGTATACAAAGATAGTGCGGAATCGGTTGTTTAGCAAGCTTACCCTCCATGCATATACACGTGCCAGCAACGCCCCCGCTCGTAGCAGCTTCCACTCGTCAGCACAGTCACGTGCCTGACTATATTTCAAGTAAAATATGCGGGGTAAAGTAGGAGTGATCCAACAATTAAGTCCGTCATATTTTTATTAATTATAATGGATTAACTTCTACTTGAATTCAAATCAAAATTATCTGTGTTCGAAACTTTTCATAGGCACTTTTCAAAAAAGGGTATAACATGTCTTTATTGTTCACTATTCGTTAAAAGCCAATTTTCAACGGATTTTATATAAATTTTTTTATAGTCGTTACATATATGATGTATGTATATAATTACTACTTCCACTACAGTCAACCGGGTAACATTGAACTACGTATCTGGGTAATTTTGATCTGTCACTTTTAGATTAAATAAATAAAATTTTAAAATATCGGTTCAGAGTCACTGTGGAAACAGTTCTTGCAATCAACTGAAACCTTAATCTCGGCTGAATTGGTTTTATAGTCTACAAAAAAAATCATAGATTCCCTAATAGTTCAAAGTCACCCGATTTTCGTGTACCCATCCGTTAAGGTGCAAATTGATTTTGTATCCACTGGAAGTGGATGTTGGCCTTTTTTGATCATATGTATGACGATTTACAAACCATCTTTTCTCTAAAGTAAACATCTAGTATTTTTTTTCTATTTTAAGGTATAAGATATAGAAGATCATATTACTATTTAAATATTTGATGACCCGATAGGGCATATAGATAAAGAACAATTACATCATTAAATTAAATAATCTAGTCTGCCGGACCGTTCATAACGCTGAGTTAAGCTTTTAATAAATTACCTTTCAACAAACATGTTACCTATATAGGTAACTCTGAAACTGTTTTCGACCTGCCTATATGACTCGCAAGAATCTCCTTAAAGCAAAACAATGCAGGTCCGGGCGGGGAATTCAATTTCAATTAAAAATTTGAGTCATCCCGCTGAAAGCGTCTGGCAACGCTTGCTATGCGTGTATGCAGCAGTCTGGCTAAACTAGCGACTGTTAAACTTTTTATGTGAAACCCCAAACCTGTCTATTGTTATTTTGAATCCCCATTAATATGAAAATTGCTTGTCTAGCTAATTGCTACGTTTTCATGAGTTATGATGTATGATAATTATTAAATGTTGAAATTTGGAAGGTGGACTACTTGAAACCGAGGGAACATGGGCTTAGGCCTTAGATCAAGGTCTTAGCCTTAAATAACAAGAGCATTTGCAGGACGCGATATTTATATTTATTATTCATGATAAGTTTGCTACATTATACATATCAGTTCAATTAAAAACTGTCTTTTTATTATTAAATGCGTCTGTTTATAGCTTATTTTTAAAGCAAGATTTTATTTATCTGAAAAGTTTGACTAGAGTTTATTAGAACGGATTGATGGATGTGATAATGGTGTAAAGTTGATTGAAGCAGTAGGTAGAGATAGACGAAAGAAATTAAACATTTAGTCATGGTCTCCTTTCAATCGGCTTTAAATAAAAATGTATAGGATATATACCTAAGTTTATATTCAAAATTATTTATGTAATAGTCGTCTGCGTTACCAATGCGGTAAACCCTCTCATTAATTTTAAGTTTGCAGTGAAATTATGTTTCACGATATTATATAATTTTTTCGGAGATCCCTTGGGTACCGTGAATCACACTTTGGGTACCGTTGATTTCAACAATGTGTAATGAGATACCGTATCTATTCATTTACCGCGCTACGAGGATGGGGGAGACTCGCCACGCTCGACGCTGATTTTCCTCCCACTAAATGGAATTGGTTACTTTGATCTGCAATTTTGTTCCCGTCGACATTCCTTAGTGACGTGTTAACATTTTGGTACGGGTTTTTAATAGGGTTGCCATTGGCAGACCTTGCATACGCTTTGTGCTTGTCTGGTGATGAATTACTAACAAACCGATGAATTGTAAAGCGCTTAGGATTAATTGTATATCGATCTTACTTTTTAATGGATTTAGGAAGAGTTTTATTTAACTTTTAAAATGTTTTGTGCGACGCTTTTGTTTCCTTGCGATAACCGTTCTCATGATCTTGTAGGAGTCGTTTTATGAGTTATCTGACACTTACGCAGTGTCAGAAAATATTATATCGACTTTTCCAAATATACATTCTTCCTCGTTTTTTTAACTTAGATTAAAAAGAAACTTAGATAGAATTTTTATATACTAAAATTTATGGTATTTACAGCTAAATAGTAATTGTAAATAAAAATTTTCTTGAGTTCAATTTGGGATTGAGATCTTATAAAAAGATACGAAATGTATTTCTACCATGTTACAATTCATTGCGAAAGTCTTCTAAGGTGAGTTATCATTTCTTTTGGAGTATTACCTGATCATGAAGATTTTACATCGTATATAAAAATAATATGTCACGGTGTTTCACTTCTAAACTTATCTAAGTCTTGTCTTAAGTTTGATCCAACTTAAGAGGATAGTTTATATTTGAATTTAAACTTGCATATTTTTTAAGAATAAACATATAGGAACAATTAAGACAGGACGTCTGTTGTTAGCTAGTATAATATGAACTAGGTTTTGCATTAAAATCTACTACATGTCGAGTACATAAGTGTATAATATATATGTAATAGTCAATTCAGACGAGATTGGGTCACCTGTTAATTTCCAACTTACACCAGCTGTAGGTACTTGAAGTACAAAGCCATCAAGTCTAGCTAATAGCATCCGCCCTCCCCGCCTTCCTCACTCCTCCGACGTCATAGCTGCAATATCTGCAAACGACAGACCCTTGATACCCTCCTAATTGAATACGTGTGTCGGATTGTTTGTTATTTGAACCCATACACTGCTGCGGCATACAGTCTTGATCAATTAAATGCAGCTAAACCTTTGTCTATTTGATCGTACTTTGTTTTTATGATGTTACCCACTACCGGTTCCCCGCGATTAAATCCGAGTAGTTCACGTGCGAATAATATATACTTAATAAAAGTAGTCTAAGTAACTTAGCCGTGAGGTACCGGTAGAGTAGAATAGTACCTCCCTCTGTACCAGGTGTCGTAAAAGGCGACTAAGGTACCAGAACCGACAGATGGCAGTATATCCATCCGAAACAATCCCAAATGCACAGAGTGAGTATGGGCAGCAGCATAGCGCATCCCCGTCGCAAAAGCTGCGCTCTGCTATTGCCAACATGCTTGCCCAGCGCGCCAATTATGGGCAAAATTCCCGCTTTCTTGGTGAGGCCTATGTCCAGCAGTGGACTTTCAATATGGTATGGTATGAGGAAGTAAGTTTAGTAAGTCATTAAGCTATGCGCCAGTTAAATTCCCGTTAAAATCGGCCCAGCCGTTTCGTTGTTTACACCTCGAACAGGCAGACAAATATATACATACTTTCATATGCCTCATTTAAAATCCTATTATTAGGTCGTTACATATGAAATTGTCGTATTTTACGGAAGGCATATAAAGTTGTCTTTTTTTGTAAAATAGTTTTTAATGTATGCACTTTTGCCATCTCATAGGTAGAACGTGGATAAATTTTCCAAAAAAACACGGGGATGAGAATCAATTAATAATTGAAGGTGGTTTGGATTGCCGCATCGGACTTAAATTTGATTCCTTGCAAGGTCCGGGGAGTAAGCTGGATGTCGCAGACATTCCAATTGTAGCCCATCTACTTAGTGGTTGTTTGTTGTGCAGTGTGTGGTTTTGCGTCGTCGTAAAGCAGCAGTGTCCTAAAGCGAAGACCAATCTCGGTTTTTTAGCAGCCAGTTCTTCCTTAATGGTTTGCAGTTGCTGACCAAAGATATCTGTCGTAATCATCTGGCCAGATTTCAGACAGATGTGCTAGACCACGAAACACAAAAATAACCTTTGTAAGTCAATTTGCGTTTAGGAAGTTCAGCTATTGCGACGAACACTTCCAATTATCGAACAGTATCTACTTTTGATCACAAGTAATGATTCGATTCGACAGGCCCGATGGCGCAGGTGGTAGTGGTCCTATCTTATGTGCCAAGGGTCGTAGGTTCGATCTCCACCCAGAGCTAATATTTATGTTTGCTCTGTGTCTGGGTGTTAAATATATGTATCTATGTTGTATATTTGTGATTCCTCTGTTGTCTGGCGTCCGTAATTCAAGTGCTTAAAGCGACTTACCACGGAGTCAGGTCAATGTATGAGATGTCGTGGGAATTTAATAAAAATTGAAAAAAAATCCATTTAATAACCCTTCATTATTGTGTCAGTTAAGCAAAGTAACAGAGAGAGCGAGAGAGCGAGAGAGAGAGAGAGAGACAGGGAGAGAGAGAGAGAGAGCGAGCGAGAGAGAGAGAGAGACAGAGAGAGAGAGAGAGAGAGACTTCGATGCACTTCATTCATGAGGTTCCATCGTCCAAGTTTTTCTACTTTCCCGATTTGCTTCAAGTGGATTAATACAGTTTTGTAACTTACTCCGCTTAAGCATGCAGCTATCTCTAGTGCTTTGTGATGGATCCGCTTCTACAATAGCCTTTAATTCTTTATTTTTCACCACGCTTGGCAATTTCCCCCTTTCTTTGAGAGGCTCATGTTTAGCACTGATCGGCAGCTATTATGATGACAACGTGCCCGTAAGTAATTTGAATATGTTTAGGGATCTCGATCTAGAGCAGCGGCTCCTAAACTTGGTCAAAGAAACACTTAAGAAACCTATTTGTATTCACGTATTTTAACAATACTATTCGTGGGTAATAGTTCAAAAAGGCGTATGTAGCAATCGTCAATATATTTCAAAGTTGAATGGCAAAACGTGAAAATTGGACCATATATATGCGATATAAAATTATCGCTGATAATTTATTCTATAGTTTACCTACTTGACACCGATCCATTTTAAACCTTCATTTGATAAGTGTCACCACTCTTGAAAGATAGGAACTGTTTTATATGTTTTCCAAGTAGCTCTCGCTTGCAACTTGTTATAGTTGGTATTAGTTAAACATCTCTGTATTTTTTAACATTAAGGTAGCTCAAATTTCACTCCTTATGTTAGATTTTTTTTTATTTTTGCATGATATCTTATGTTAGGCTGATTCTGGGATAAGTAGCTTTAAAGCAAGTTACTGATATAATACAACAGAGGATAACATAGTGTTTCGAGAATTGAGTCGAAGAAAGAATAGCAAAGTTAAACTCATAATATTCTTTATACAAATAGCCCCATGACAAGCAATTTTGTATGTAAAAAACAGGTAATTTAATCATTTGCTACCTATTTATTGTATATATATATATATGTGTGTATGTGTGTTATACCATTTATCGTCAAATACACAATATGCAAATGCATTTTTATCTACAAATACAAGATAAAGTTAAATGAATAGACAATCATGAGGTTTTTCCTTGAAAGTATTACTCATTATTGCTTGCGGTCGGCCGCTGTAACTCTCACCCGATGGAAACTCGTTTCTGTATCGATTTTATCTCAAATCGATAGAGCTGACTGCATCTAGCTTGCAATGAAACCTGCGCTTTGTTTGTTGCTTCAAACAAATTGTTTTGAACATTGGACATAATTCAGTTTATGCATATTGAAATGCACGTTGGTGCATTTGGTTCGATCCCCATCGAAGACAAATATTTAAATAATATTTGCGTTTGCTCTATGTCTGGGTGTTATTATATTGTATTGTGATGTCCGTAATAAAATGTTGTGTAAATTAATTATTGTTTTCTCATTGATGTAGTGGTTTAGGTTCTAACAGGAGAAGGCTTTGGGTTTGATTTTTAACGTTTACTGATCCATCATCTTAGCAGTCCATCATCCATACTTATCTTAGCAGTCGTAGAACGTCCACTGCTGGATTTAGGCCTTTACAAAAAAGGACAATATTGCTTACAAATGCCGCGCTGGGCAGGCGTGCTAGCATTCGCAGATCGTAGCTTACTGGGAACTCTGCGAGGATCGTAGCTTAGCGTACTTAGAGGGACTACTGTTCTACTCTGTCGGTGCCACGCGGCAACGTTTACTAATTGATATCTCTGCTCTTAATTAAGGTCAAAATTATTTGTTTGTATTGTTTTACTAAGATGTAACACTATTTATATCTATGTATGGTTACATTAGTTTAGAGTTTTAATAAATGTATAATATATATAAAATGTGTAAATACTTAGTCTTTATACATTTTATATATATTAATCATCTCTTTAAGAGAAGTAAGGCTAATCATTGCTTGACAATTTTGTTTCAATTATTTATACAAAAATATATATTTAGTTAGTGCAATTAATATAAAGAAACAGGCAAGTAGGTAGGAAGGTACTTGACATGTAGGTATGTATAAAATAGTCTGTTTTAAAACATAACAGGCTTATATATTTATCTATCTATCTATACATAGAAAAAGACAAGCTCACTGAACGCAGGATCTAACACATAAGGGTTACAAACTTGAAATTTTGTACAGGGGTTCATTTTATAACATAAGGGAGTATTGAGAAAGGAATTTTGAAAATTCACCCCTAAAAGATTAAAACGGAGGTGCAAATATACTATGAAACTTTACTGTTTTTGAAGTTATTAGAATAAAATTCATTCTAAAGGTTCTTTCATTGAAAGACATGAAACACGTGTAAAATATTATTTCGATAATCACTCCTAAAAGGGGCAAAGTTAGTATGAATACCTATTCTACAAATTAATGCGAGTGAAACCGCTACTAGCTTGTTAACCAGGGCGCTACTAGTTGATCACTGAGAATAAAATGTGCGCGGAACGCAACTGAAAATATTCGAGTGTACACGCCGTTTCGAATTGTCACAGAATACTGTTCCGCGAAACGGTACTTTGTATCTCGAATCAGACATTTCCAATATAAATTTATTTGACGTGCGTCCGTAGCAATGACGCTCGTATTCCTAGTTACAGTAAACATATTTTTCAGTGCGGTAGTCTATTTTATTTACAGCTTATGGCACATGTATATATTCAGCATGAACCGAATTGGATCTGTGAGTGGATTTTGACGGTCATCAAATGTGAGGTCGGCTAATGTTTATAGGTAGTTTTAATGTAAGCTCTGAAATTTTATATCTATACTCGATTCTGTTTTGCGTATTCTATTATATAATATTGATGATAGATATATTGGAATATTTCCATATGTCCATTATATATGACAACAAGCTAACCCGACAGCTGTTGTCCTGTCTTAACTAATCTTGTATGTTTGTTATGAAAAATATTGTGTCTATAACTTGAGATAAACTATCCAATTTCTAAAGTTGGATCAAATTGTACTAGTTTAGTGGTTTCGAAGTTCATTCCGAGCAAACACCGTGACACAAAATATTTATATAAAGGAAAAAAAATTATTTATTACAATCTGAGGCGTATTAAGATTCTTTGCGTAGTTTAAAAGCAACAAGAAAAAGTTATCACGCTGGGCAGACAGGTACAAGCAGGTGATTGCAATTGTACCTTCGTGTCGGGAATGCTATCGCCGCCTTGTTGCGTTTCAGCTACATTGTTTTAGAAAAATACCCCATGTAAAATGCCCAGCTTCGGTATCTGCCAGTTCAGCTAACTCAGTCGGTACAGTACCTCCCGTAATATCCTATTTGGCAACTACCTTACGACTAGAAATACCTAGCTTTTTTATTCTATGGTGGACCTAGCTTTCCGTATCGATACCATAGAGAAAAATAAGTAAGAGACTGACAAGAGAAAAATACAGATCTATCCCACGGGAATGTTTTCGGTACGAATATATATGTGTTATTCCAGACTATCACTAATGTCTGTGTCAAATTTGATCAGAATCTGTTCTGCCGTCACGGCATGTAAGAGCTTTCGCATTTATAATATTAGTAAAGATAAATACACTGAGACAATAAAAAAAGTAATTGAAAACGTGTTGGTAGACATAACAATATTTCACGAGGCAAATTAGAAATGTTCATACCTGTATATTTATAATCCATCAATTGGTGTAGGCTTGATGTATTACAGCGCTAGCGTAGTAAGAGTAAGTAGTTAATAAGTTTGGTATCGCTCACTAGGAATTCCGACCCCAGGGGTATATGGCTGGCAGCTTTATATTATAACAATCATGTATATCTACACTAACTAATGTTTTTTTTACAAGGATTCAGGTTACATTAAAATCGTTTTGAAGACATACATTTTGAAATTCTGTTTGAAGACCATTTAAAAGCTGTTTTATTATGTCGAATAAATGCGTTAATATGAGGTATATTGTATTATCTGCGTCACTCTTCTAAATAGTTGTACTTACTTCAGCTATATATATATATATATATATATATATATATATATATATCCCCATGACTTCGCACGGGTACAACGAGGATAAAGAAAGGTTATTGTGGGTTATCCCTAAGAGGTGACATATACCACCACAGATTTTTTTGTAGACCTTTTTATTGTGTACAGTAATGTAGTGCATTATTTTGATCTATCTCACATACTAACACAAAAAAAATAAAACAATTTTACTTAGAAGAAAACTTAACTTATACTTTGACGTCAACAACACGTGGTGGTGCTATTAAATAGTAGCTTATATGACACATTTGTAGGTTTAACATAGCAACGCCATCGACTGATTACTTACTCAATCCAGTCAACAGATATCGACATTTCGCTATCGTTTGAAGTTACCAGATAATTGTAAATGTCTAATAAAGATGTTAGCTGTTGTATCTTTCAAGTAGGATAAAACTGCACTATACATATATATACACATATGCATTTTAATGTCATGCGATATATCAAATTTGCACTTCCACGCAAAGTTTAAAGATAATACAAAGAGATTAAGTTTCGATCGGCTTTAAAACGCAGTTTATTTAACTTATACATGTTTTGACATGTTTTGTTCGACGTTTCGATTACCTTGCGGCAACTGTTCTCAAGATTAAATATTATTTAATGTTTGGTTTTGTAACGATAACCTGATTTTTTATCATGGATAATACAGCAAGATATACCGTACATATGCATATACCAAAGTACAGTATTGGTATTGTTTGTACGTTGCTTAAGCCGCCGGCAACTCCCACAGGCTGCTCCGGAATTACATTTAATCCTGAAAAGGTGTTGTTTGTTTTTCTGTCACGGCACAACGGGCCAATGGGATGACCTGATTTTGTACACGAATTGAAATGGAGGGCCTGAGAGTTGTGTTGACTACCACTTTTTTCCGCTTATAGCTCCCGGTTGGAGATGCGAAAATGTTTTAATCTCGGTATACGCGAGAACTTAAGCGAAATAAGCTGCAGATTACATGTTCATTATATAATAATGCTCGATTTTTAAACTATATAGAATGGAGTGGTTCGTACCTCTGTTGTCTGAGGTACTGAGGCTAACAGATAGGTGCACATTGCACCACGTTTGCCCAGTGAGGAAATTATAGGCATACCTTTCCTTGGGAAGATAACGTATAGTAGTAGTAGACGTTGTACGGCTGCTATGTGGTTAACAAACCAACTTTACTTTAATCTATGGTGTGAGTTTGAGAGATAGAGATCGATGTTGACATGGCTTGGATATGAACGAACGGATGAAAGTAGAATGACTGCACAGATATAAAGAGCGGAAGTAAATGGGAGAGTTGGTATAGGACGACCTAGGCTAGGTATGTCCATAACTTAACCAGGTTAAAGAGGTATTTTAGAAGGGCCAGGTCAAATGTTCTAAGAATAAACGAGCGTGTATGGAAGGACTGATGCGAATAAAGTAAGCGAGGTAGGTATGCCAAAACCGTAGTAAGTGGAGACCCATAGTCTCAGCCTACCCCGGTGGGACACAGGCGTGATTTATGTATATATTTACATATGCAAGGTAGTTCACATGTAATAGTTGTATTTTCTTACGTTTTTAGAAATTGTGTGGGTAACCGAAACCTGAGATCTCTTGTAACTTAGTAGGATCATTTACTTCATATTACGACTCGACAGGTGAATCCGCCGAGCACAGTTAATAAAAAGTAAACGGTTAAATTTTAGAGGGAAGGGATGTGTTTGTAACTACTATTAGACCAAAACAGAGCTTATGTGGCAGAGCACATATTAATACGATATAGATTGACACACGGGGGTCAGTCGCCTACTTCACGCACCACGTCCTCCGAATGCTGTTATTCCTGTAATGGACTTGAAGTCTCATTAGAATGTCATGTTCTAGTTTTACAGGAGCTTTTACTAGTTAAAATACTAATTCACAATAGCATTGTGGAGTGAAAGAGGCTGTAAATGTTGAGGAGAAGGAACATACGGTATCTATGATACAAGATAGACTCTTGTATCATAAATCAGCCTTACAATTTCACACAACACCTCATACATTACGATACTCCGAGATAAGTCGCTTACAGCACTTGTGTTGTAAACATCAGAAAATATATGAATCAGCCATTGAAAGTCCACTGCTGGACATAAGATTTCCCAAGAAAGAAGGAATTTTGTCCATAATGGCCGCGCTAGGTAAGCGTATTAGAAATAACAGAGCGCAGCTTTCATCATAGGGATGATGCTGCCCATCCTCGCCCTGTGCGTATCAGCTACACTGTTTCAGGTGAATATACCGCCATCTGTATTAGTATATTCTACTCGATAGGTACCTCACGGCAAAAATAATACTTAAATACATACTTTACATTCAGACACAACAAACACAAATATGCATCATTTAAATATATTGCCCTGTGTGGGGATCGATCGAACCCACAACTTTAGCGCCATCGGGAACGTCCGTCTTGATATTTGGTCCCATTGAGAAAAGATTAGGTCGACTGACAGACAAATTAGAATTTAAAAGTTACAAGTTTTGCGAAGAGCTCATAGACGCTTCAACTTTGATGAAAGTTTTTGTTTTTAATACGACCACGATTCGTGTTTCATGGTCAACGACCGGCCAGAACACGACGACCCCGAGCGGAGTATACTCTTGCTGCCGTTGCGTAGAAATCCTTGATGAAGCGGGTTGGAGGGGGGAGTCAAGAGTACGCTGGTCGAGGACGCGGATCGGTGAACACGCTCTCGACCCTAGCCAGTCGTTTAAAGTGACAGCTGATTTCTATTAAACAAAATAATGTGCAGCTTATCTCAACTCAAACTCTGTTTTGCATAAAAAGCTATAGAGTTTTACGGGTCCAACTCCCCCAGGAACTCTATTAGGTGCCATTGGTTGAGGTTTCCTCAGCAATCAGGCCCGATATTATCCAAAAATGCAATAATTCTGAAAGTTTTTGGAATGAAAGCTACACCTTTTACGTATAGGAAGAAAACTGTGTATCTGTGATGCGGCTTTTAAACAGTTTTATAATATTTTATAGACGCGGTAATGTTGCTATTTTGCCATGCTACGTTTCGTTCATTTGCATATACATAAATAAACTCCCACCGACTACCCACCGGAATAAGCTAGAGACTATTCTCTATATTCTGACACATTTCTCCAACATCCTCCACATTCATAAATCTAGTCACAGACGACCGCCTATTGAAAGTAGACCCCACCACTACATTTCTAATTCATCGTTCGGATACATCGTGTTAAACAACAATTCGGATACATTATGTTGGAATTCAATGCCATCTTAAACAATGGAAAGCTATTCAGCTGCCCGCTAGCTTACATTCTGTCTAGACTTATTATGGATATTCCTATATTGTTCTTTAATAACATTTTTGTAACAGTTCAACTTGTTTACATATTTTACCTAGATTATACAACCAGTGAGTAATATTAGATGTTTGTCTCGATGTTGAGGTAACTTATGAATTTATTAACATAAATCCCTATTAATACAATGTTCAAGTTCACTACTTGAAATTGCTCGAGGTATCGCGCCATATCTACATCATGGAACTCTCAAAAAAAATCCAAAATGGCGTCCGTGAACCCGGCTCGCGGTAATATCGCTCTATCGGCCACGCGGCCGGGCCTCAGGTCGTCGACCCGCGCCGTTGCGTAACTTCCAAAATTAAGGATACCGCGTTTACCGTATGCCGGACCAAGTTCTTTTCGTGTAAAAAGTTGGGAGATGTTGAAAAAGTTTTGTACGCATACATATTATCTTTTTTTTCGTAGATATAACTGTATGGATAATACAGATTTGAATTATCTTATTGTGTTTATACGAGACTTGACGAGATTTTAATATCAACGGTTAATGTTTTCCTGATTCATATCCTACAGATCTTAGGTTGTTGGGTAATTAATTGTATTTTTTTTCTAATTTCCCAGATGTTTTAGAAGTTTTATTCATTCATTCACCTGTGGGTTTGACTTGTTGGTTTGATATAAAAAAAACTTCAAAGGATCGTAAGTAAAGCCGATATCGAGTGATTTATATTAATTTATACTTTATATCTTTGATTTCTGATGTTTTCTATATTATGATTTATTTCTGAGGGTTGTAAATAATATTCAATATGGAAGCAGTCAAAAATAATGGTTTAGCGTAACTAGAACCTTATACAAAGGTCGTCTACGTTGCGATCGGTTCAAAGGGCGAGAGAGGCAGTAAAATTACTGGTTAATATGACATAACATCTTCAAGTCACAAGGTTGGCAACGCGCTAGTGATATCCGAGTGGTAATGAGCTGCGCTAACGCATATTAAGCCCACACGGACCGTATACTTGCTGGTCAACTTGCACTCATTCCTTTTAAAAAAAGGATAGTTCGAGAGACTGACGCGTCTCAATGGTATTAAAGAGAGAGAGACACGTTTCTGCACATAGCTAAATAAACAAAAATATGTTCAAAATTACATGCATCAGGATCTGCATTATTGGCAGTCATGCAAAACAAACTGAACTGACCCCCAGGTTGGAGCAATCGATACACAAATTAAGCTTTTGTAGTGCACTCGCCGGGCGGACCGAGTAATTAAGCACTAGTGTTTTATGTAAAGTCGGCCCCTAGCTAGGGGTGTCAACCTTAAATTGTTGTATCAAGTATCAAGGGTATTTGTAATTACATTACTAATGAGGTAAAGCTAGTAATGAGTTAACGCTTACTTTGTTTAATGATTCTTGTAAATTTTATCAAAGGTTAGCTTATTTTCTGACAATCGTTGCCCTTTCCCAACTATGTCAATAAAAATATATTGCAACAATAAATTGAGATTTAAACTATCCATCTCTCGAGTTAGATCCAACTGTGACATTAAGCAAAAAAATCTTTTCAATAGATTTGAAGTTTACACCTAATTTTTATATATTAAGATAAAGGTAAATCTTAAATCTTGTATGAAATTATAATCATAATATGAAGAAACAATATTTTAAGAACTGTTTTCGTTTTGTGCGGTATATCTGCGAAATTGGGCTCGTCCATATTTATATACTTACTCTATTGTAAGTACTCTTTGTAAGTAAATATAATATAATTAATTCCCACATCTCACACATTGAGCTAACTCCGTGGTAAGTCGCTTAAAGCGCTTGTGTTACGGACGCCAGACAACAGAGAAATTATAAATATACAATTTATACATGAAACAAACATAAATATCATCAGATAAGCTCTGGGTGGGGAACGAACCCACGACCCTCGGCGCACAAGGTAGGATTACTACCATCTGCGCCATCGGACCTGTCAATATATCAAATATGAAAGATAAAAGAAATTTTCAAATATTAATTTATTAATTTGAAATTTTGTTTCATTTCTAACGTTTCTTGTTATTCACGTAATGAAAAACCAAGTGAGGTTTTGTGTTAAATGCCGCGGTTTGTTTACTTCAAAACAAACAGATTGAGAAATAAAACACGACAAACAGCACACAGACAGCAACCTTGACGTCTTACCAGATTTGCATCCCTAAATAGAGCAGGCGGCTCATGAATACATTCTCTGATTACACAATTTGCCTTGTTCAT